>NC_069406.1:51423731-51508731 GCF_026875155.1 Cherax quadricarinatus | reverse complement strand
GAGTGGGGTGAGTGGTGAGAGGGAGAGTGGGGTGAGTGGAGGTGGGGGTGAGTGGTGAGTGGGAGAGTGGGGTGAGTGGTGAGAGGGAGTAGTGGGGGTGGTGGGAGAGTGGGGTGAGTGTGAGCGGTGAGTGGGGTGAGTGGTGGTGGAAGTGTGGTGGAGTGGTGAGGTGAAATTGGTAGAGTGGGGTGAGATGGTGAGTGGGAGGTGTGGTTGAGTGGGAGAGTGGGGTGGTGAGTGGTGGAGAGTAGTGGATGAGGTGATGTGGTGAGTGGGAGAGTGGGGTGAGTGGTGAGTGGGGTGAGTGGGAGAGTGAGGTGAGTGTCTTGTGGGGAGGTGAGGTGAGTGGGGTGAGTGGTGAGTGGGAGAGTAGGTGAATGGTGAGTGGGAGAGTGGGGTGAGTGGTGAGTAGGAGAGTGGGGTGAGTAGTGAGTGAAGAGTGGGTGAGTGGTCAGTGCATGAGTGGGGTGAGTGATCAGTGGGAGAGGGGGGTGAGTGGTGAGTGGGGTGAGTGGTGAGTGGGAGAGTGTGGTGGTGGAGAGTGAATGAGTGGTGAGTGGGAGAGTGGGGAGAGTGGAGTCAGAGAGTGAGGTGAGTGGTAGTAGGAGGTGGGTAGTGGGGTGAGTGGTGAGTGGGAGATGGAGTTAATGTGAGTGGGAGGTGGGGAGTGGTGAGTGGAGAGTGAGTGAGTGGTGAGTGGGAGTGAGTGAGTGAGTGGAGAGTTGGGTTAATAATGAGTGGGAGAGTGGGGAGTTGGTGAGTGGGAAGTGGGGTGAGTGGGAGAGTGGGGTGAGTGGTGAGTAGGAGAGTGGGGTGGTGGGGTCATGGTGAGTGGGAGAGTGGGGTGAGTGGGAGTGGGGTGAGTGGGAGTGGAGAGTGGGGTCGAGTGGAGAGTTGGTGAGTGGGAGTGAAATGAGTGGTGAGTGGAAGGTGTGAGTGGTGAGTGGAGAGTTGGGGAGTGGGAGATGTGGTGAGTGGGAGAGTGAGGGTGAGTGGTGAGTAGGGAGAGTTGGTGGTGAGTGGAGATAGGGTGAGTGGTGAGTGGAGGATGAGTGGTGTGAGTGGGAGAGTGGGGTGAGTGGTGAGTGGGGAGTGAGTGGAGTGGGAGTGGGGTGAGTGGTGAGTGGGAGAGTAGGTGAGTGGTGAGTGGGGGAGTGGTGATGTGGTGAAGAGTGTGGTGAGTGGGAGAGTGGGATGAGTGTGAGTGAGGAGAGTGGGGTGAGTGTGGTGAGTGGGGTGAGTGGTGAGTGGGAGAGTGTGGGTGAGTAGGAGAGTGAGGTGAGTAGTGGTGGGAGTGAGTGTGAGTGGTGAGTGGGGTAGAGTGGAGTGAGTGGTGAGTGGGGTGAGTAGGGTGAGTGGGTCAGTAGGAGAGTGAAGTGGTGAAGAGTGGGAGAGTGTGGTGAGTGGGAGTTTGGGGGTGAGTGGTGAGTGGGGAGGTGGGGTGAGTGGTGAGTAGGAGAGTGGGGTGATGTGAGTGGGAGTGGGAGAGTGGGTGAATGGTGAGTGGGTGAGTAGGGGAGTGGTCAGTGGAGAGTGAAGTGAGGGGATGAGTGGGAGAGTGGTGGTGTGGTGGGGAGTTTGGGTGTGAGTGGTGAGTGGGAGAGTGGGGTGAGTGGTGAGTAGGAGAGTGGGGTGAATGGGTGAGTGGGAGAGTGGGGTGAATGGTGAGTGGGAGAGTGGGGTGAGTGGTGAGCGGGGTGAGTGGGAGAGTGGGGTGAGTGGTGAGTGGGAGAGTGAGGTGAGCGGTGATTGGAGAGTGTGAGTGGTGAGTGGGAGAGTGGGGTGAGTGGTGAGTGGGTGAGTAGGGTGAGTGGTCAGTAGGAGAGTGGGGTGAATGGTGAGTGGGAGAGTGGGGTGAGTGGTGAGTGGGGTGAGTGGGAGAGTGGGGTGAGTGGTGAGTGGGAGAGAGTGAGGTGAGCGGTGATTGGGAGAGTGGAGTGAGTGGTGAGTGGGGAGAGTGTGGTGAGTGGGAGTTTGGGGTGGAGTGGTGAGTGGGAGAGTGGGGGTGAGTGGTGAGTAGGAGAGTGGGGTGAATGGTGAGTGGGAGAGTGGGGTGAGTGGTGAGTGGGAGAGTGAGGTGAGCGGTGATTGGGAGAGTGGAGTGAGTGGTGAGTGGGAGAGCGGGGTGAGTGGTGAGTGGGACAATGAGCTGAGTTGTTAGTGGGAGAGTGCAATGAGTGATGAGTGGGAGAGTGGGTTGAGTTGTGAATGGGAGAGGTGGGGTGAGTGGTGAGTGGAGTGTGGTGAGTGGGAGAGTTGAGTGAGTGGTGAGTGAGAGAGTGGGGTGGGTGGTGAGTGGGAGAGTGAGGTGAGTTTTGATTTGGAGAGTGGAGTGAGTGGTGAGTGGGAGAGTGGGGCGAGTGGTGAGTGGGAGAGTGCGATGAGTGGTGAGTGGGAGAGTGGGGTGAGTGGGAGAGTGGGGTGAGTGGTGAGTGGGAGAGTGAGGTGAGTGGGGAGAGTGAGAAGAGTGGTGGAGTTGGAGAGTGGGGTGAAATAGTGAGTGGGGAGAGTGGGGTGAGTGGTGAATGGGAGAGCGTGGTGGGTGGTGAGTGGGGTAAGTGGTGAGTGGGGTGAGTGGTGAGTGGGGCGAATGGTGAGTGGTAAAGTGAGGTGAGTTGTAAGTGAGAGAGTTGTTAGTGGGAGAGTGGAGTGAGTTTTGAGTGGGGTGAGTGGTGATAGGGAGAGTGGGGTGGGTGGTGAATGGAGTGAGAGGGAGGCCGGAGTGATGAGTGGGGTGAGAGGGAGATTGGGCTCTAACACCAACACGGATATTCGCTTGACGGAATCATTCCACTTGTAGCTCGACAGGTTGACACTGTCTCTAGCAGCAATCATGAGAAAGTTGACTTGTTTATTGACCACTTTGCTGCCAAGATGCAAGTTCTTGATTCAGTTAGCAAACCTCCTTTGTTAGCCGCTAGAACTGTGTCAAAGTTGTTAGTGGTAACAATAAGGTAGGATGAAGTATATCCTCTAAACTCCCTGGAACAAGAAAAGGTTGTGGGCCCAGATAAGGTGAGCCCAAGATTGCTGAGTAGATGTGTACACCAGCTAGCAGCACCTCTAATTCGCATCTATCAGCACTGTTTAGAACAAAGTAAATGGCAGTCTTTGTGGAAAGAGGCAAGTGTAGTCCCTACTTACAAAAAGAAGAACAGAGCAGAAATCAGCAACTACATACTAGTGCCACTCCTGTCAATCACTGGCAAGATTCTTGCCACAATAATTTCACGACAGATGACAACATTTTTCGACTAGCACTCGCATCTTTGTGATTGAAAATATGGCTTCAGAAAAGATCACTGCTGCTGATATACCGTTAAACCTCTCTACTAGGTGGCACCAGTCACTGGATGACTCCAGCTGTGTGGTAGCACTTAACACTTCTGGTGTTTTCGACCGAGTATGGCACCAGGGACTCTTGGCAAAACTGCAGGCACCTGGAGTCGCCGGCTCTGCACTATGCCTCCTCAGTGATTACCTTTACGGTAGATCTCTAGGAGTAGTTCTCAACGGGATAGAGTGAACAAAACATTCAATTGGTGCAAGTGTTCCACAGGAAAGGGTGCTTGGTCCATTGTTATGGAATGTCTACTTCAATGACCTTCAACTCATCCCAGAATCCCATGCCTATGCAGACGACTGTACACTGACATTTACTTATTCAAGAGAGAAAATGTCAGCTGCTCTCAGTTACATCCATCACCAGCTCACAGCTATATCAGCCTGGGGAAAACGATGGCAGTTTACAGTTGTTTCTGAGAAAACACAAATGATGATGGTCTCTAGGCACCATGATGGTAATGCTGGAGCAGTGGTAAGAATATATGGGAGAGTGTTGGAACCCAGGGATATGGTTGATATGATAAGAGTGAAATTTGATTCCAGACTGACCATGAAGAACCATGCAGTGAATCTTGCAAACACAGCTGCCAAGAAGCTAACAGCACCATGGCGTATATCGTACCTGTTCAACAATAGACTTCTTGACAAAACGGTCTTCAACACAGGAGGGATGTGGGTGGCCTTACTGTTATATACGAGGCCAATATGTCAAGGTACCACACTTGACTCCACTCCGAGGACAGCGAGAAGTGAGCTTCTACACAACAAGACGGGCAGCAGACAGCAACTACACTCTGTAACCTTCCCCAGAGCATCGCTTCATCTGCGATCATTTATTCTCAGGATGATTCGAGTCTGGAACATGTTCGTACAACATAATGACATCAACAAAATAAAAGTCAGATGACCAAGTGAAATTGGTGGCCCACAGATGGCTCCAACCTCATCCTGTTCCCTATCTATATGTCTCATAATAATAAAAACGCTTTAAAATGAGCTGATGTAGGTAACAGCTCTTATTTTGTAAACAAAATTAGGAACCCCAACCCTAACTTTGTGAAGCTATTGTGTAAATAAAGAGAAAAGGGGGGGAAGGGAGATGGAAAAAGGGAAAGTGGGGAATGGAGAGGAAAGAGAAAGAGGGAGGGAGAGGTAATGAAGGGAAGAGCATGAAGGGAGACAGAAGAAGAGAAGGGAAGGAAGGGAAAGAAGAAAGGAAGAGGAAGGAAGAGGGAAGAAAGAAAAGGGAGGAAAAGATGGAGTAAAGGAAAGGGTTGAATGGAAAAGGAAGAAGAAGAGTGAAGAAAGAAGAGGGAAGAAGAGAGGTAGAGAGAGAAGTGGGGGATGGAGATGGAGGGTGAGAAAGGGAGAGGATGATAAAGGGAGGAAAGGAGGGGGAGGAAATGATAATGAGGAGAGAGGACGAAGATTAAGGGAGATAGAGGGAGAAGGGAAGGGAGATAGAGGAAGGAAGAGAGAGTGAGGAAAGAAGAAGAGATTACGGAGAGGGAAAAGGAAGTGAGGGGAATGTACAGGAGGGGAAGGGAGAGTAAGGGAGGAGGAGAAATAGGAAGGGAGGGAGAGAGAAGGGGAGAGAAGAGAGGAAAACAGTAATTTCCTAAATACAGGGATGGGGGTATCCCCCTCCACCACCAGTGCCTCAGGAGAGTGCCCAGGCAGGTGGTACCACAAGTCAGGTGGCACAGGTGGTACCACAAGTCAGGTGGCACAGGTAGTGCCACAAGCCAGGTGGTATAGGTGGTGCCACAAGTGAGGTGGCACAGGTGATGCCACAAGTTAAGTCTACCTGCCTGGGGTCTACCTGGAGGGTATTCTGGGGATCAACGCCCCCGCGGCCCGGTCCACTACCAGGCCTCCCGGTGGATCAGGTCCTGATCAACCAGGCTGTTACTACTGGCCGCGCGTAGACCAACGTACGATCTGGCACCGACTTTAAGTATCTGTCCAGCTCCCTCTTGAAGGCAGCCAGGGGCCTATTGATGGAAGGCTGTTGAACAGTCTTGGGCCCCGGACACTTATGGTGTTTACCCTTAGTGTGTCAATGGAGCCCCTACTTTCATTGGGGGTATTTTGCATCGCCTGCCCAGTCTTTTACTTTCGTAGGGAGTGATTTCTGTGTGCAGATTCAAGACCATTCCTTCTAGGATTTTCCAAGTGTAGATTATGATATATCTCTCTCGCCTGCGTACCAGTGAGCACAAGTCAAGTGCTTCCAAGCGTTCCCAGTAGTTAAGGTGCTTGAAAGAACTTATACGTGCAGTAAAGGATCTCTGCACACTCTCTAGATCTGCAATTTCACCTGCTTTGAATGGAGATGTTAATGTACAGCAGTATTCCAGCCTAGAAAGAACAAGTGATTTGAAAAGGATCATCATTGGCTTGGCATCTCTCGTTTTGAAAGTTCTCATTATCCATCCTATCATTTTCTTTGCACGTGTGATCGTGGCACTGTTGTGATCCTTGAAAGTGAGATCCTCAGACATTACTACTCCCAGGTCCCTTACATTATTTTTCCGCTCTATTGTATGGCCGGAGTCAGTAGTATACTCTGTTCTAGTTATTATCTCCTCCAGTTTTCCATAACATAGTTGGAATTTGTCTTCACTGAACATCATATTGCTTTCCGTTGCCCATTGAGAAACTTGGTTTATATCTTCTTGGAGGTTAACCGTGTCCTCAATAGATAACAGCCTCATGCAGATGCTAATATCGTCTGCAAAGGATGACTTGGTGCTCTGGATTACATCTCTGTCTATGTCTATTTTGTCTGATATGAGGATGAGGACCAGGATGTTGGCGAATACTGTGCCTTGTGGAACAGCATCTCCCCATTTTGCCAGTTATTCCTTCAGCACGCATTTTGTGCACTGTTACACCATGATCGCACTTGTCAAAGGCTTTTGTAAGGTCTGTGTATACATCTGCATTCTGTTTTTCTTCAAGTGCATCCAAGACCATATCATAGTGATCCAGTAGTTGCAAGAGGCAGGAGCGACCTGCTCTGAACCCATGTTGCCCTGGATTATGCAGTTTTTGGGAATCCAAGTGGTTTGCTTCTTAGCACTCTTTCAAAGATTTTTTGATGTGGGACGTCAGAGCTATTGGTCTATAGTTCTTAGCTAATGCTTTGCTGCCACCTTTATGGAGTGGGGCTATATCCGTTGTTTTTAGTTACTGTGGAATTTCACCCATATCTAAGCTCCTCCTCCAGTTCTTAATGAACACAGAGTTTCATGAGTCTGGGCCTGGGGATGAGTGCATGGGCACATTGTCAGTGGCTTTTTCAAAGTATATCGGAGTTAGGGTAATGTCGGAAATCTGGCATACATTGATGGAGTTTTGAGGCTGATTCATGAAGAAATCATTTGGATTGTCGATCTTCAGACTGATTAGTGGCTCACTAAACACAGAGTCGTACTGGGATTTCAGTATCCTACTCATTTCCTTGTTGTCATCTGTGTAAGTCCCATCCTGTCTGAGTAAGGGCCCGATACAAGATGTGGTATTTGCCTTGTTTTGGCATATGAAAAGAAATATTTCGAATATCTTTCGATTTCACTAATCTCTTTAAGCTCCTTCTCTCTCTCCTGGGTCCTGTAAGAGTCCTTTAACTTAAGTTCAATACTTTCCACTTCCCTTGTCAGCGCTTCCTTCTGTGTATCAGATAATCTGGCGTTCTTGAGGAGCTCAGTGATTCTTCGTCGTCTTCTGTAGAGGGAGCGTCTTTCTCTCTCCAGTTTACTCCTGCTCTTCTTCTTTCTTAGGGGAATATGCCTAGAACATGCTTCGGCTACCAGGAAGTTGATCCTTTCAAGGCACTGGTTTGGCTCCATGTTATTTAAGAAATCTTCCCAAAATGTTTCATTAAAGTTGTATTTAGTGAAGACACCTTCACAGCTACGTGCATTTTGCTGTTCAGGACTCCTGTGTATGTAAGTCTGAATTTCGATTAGATTGTGATCGGAATTAGTTGTTCTTGATATTCTTATGTCTCTTATCAGGTCCTCATTATTTGTGAAGATAAGGTCAAGTGTGTTTTCTAGTCTTGTTGGCTCCACTATCTGCTGGCTTAAGGTGTGTTTTTCGCAGAGACTTAGTAGCTCATGTGTGTGTGACCTTTCATCTGCGCTACCTCCGGGGATTGTTTCAGCTATAACATTATTTGCTACATTCTTCCATTTTGTATGCCTTAGGTTGAAATCACCAAGCAGTAAGATGTTTGGGGATGGAGCTGGAAGGTTTTCCAAACAGTAATCGATTTTCAGTAGCTGTTCCTTGAACTGTTGTGAGGTTGCATCTGGTGGCTTGTATACAACCATGATGACTAGGTTTTGGTTCTCGATCTTAATTGTTAGAACTTCAACTACATCATTTGTGGTGTTCAGCATCTCTGTGCAGATGAGCGACAGGTGGTGGCATAAGCTAAGTGGTATAGGTGGTGTCATAAGTCAGGTGGTACAGGTGGTGCCACAAGCCAGGTGGCACAGGTGGTGCCACGATCGATGCTCCACCTCGTGGCCAGGTGAGACCCCCATCTCGAGGGGGGGTAAGAGGTAGGGTAGACGGGAGGGGCTGCGTGAGAGGCGACGGAGCCTCGTGACGTTGTGGTAGGGGCGTGGGGGTATAAGGGTGTGGGGACGTGCCACAAGTCAGGTGACACAGGTGGTGCCACAAGTCAGGTGGCACAGGTGATGTCACAAGTCAGGTGGCATGGGTGGTGTCACAGGTTAGGTGGCACAGGTGGTGTCACATGTCAGGTGGTACATGTGGTGTCACAGGTCAGGTGGCACAAGTGCTGTCACAAGTCAGTTGACACAGGTGGTGCCACAAATCAGGTGGCACAGGTGGTGCCACAAATCAGGTGGCACAGGTGGTGCCACAAGTCAGGTGGCACAGGTGGTGCCACAAGTCAGGTGGCACAGGTGGTGCCACAGATGGTGCCACAAGTAAGGTGTAACAGGTGGTGCCACAGGTCAGGTGGCACAGGTGGTGCCACAAGTCAGGTGGCGCAGGTGGTGCTACAAGTCAGGTGGCACAGGTGATGCCACAAGTCAGGTGGCGCAGGTGGTGCCACAAGTCAGGTGGAACAGGTGATGCCACAAGTCAGGTGGCACAGATGGTACCACAAGTCAGGTGGCACAAGTGGTTCCACAAGTTAGGTGGCACAGGTGGTGCCTCAAGTCAGGTGGCACAGGTGGTGCCGCAAGTCAGGTGGCACAGGTGGTGCCGCAAGTCAGGTGGCACAGGTGATGCCACAAGTCAGGAGGCACAGGTGGTGCCACAAGTCAAGTGGCACAGGTGTTGCCGCAAGTCAGGTGGCACAGGTGGTGCCACAAGTCAGGTGGCACAGGTGGTGCCACAAGTCAGGTGGCACAGGTGGTGCCACAAGTCAGGTGGCACAGGTGGTGCCACGATCGATGCTCCACCTCGTGGCCAGGTGAGACCCCCACCTTGATTGGGGGGTAGGAGGTTGGAGAGACGGGAGGGGGTGCGTGAGGGGTGACAGAGCCTCGTGGCGTGGAGTTGAGGCCGTGGAGGTGTAAGGGTGGGGGGCTTTGGTGGTGTTATGGTGGGGGCGTGAGGGTGTGGTGGGGGGTGGGAGTGTGCTGGGAGGTAATGGGTGGAGGCGGGGAGGTGTGATCGTCAGAGGTCGGGAGATCAAACTCCAAGATGACAGGGGTCGAGAGTTTCCAGGTCGAGAGGTCGAAGTGTCAAAGAGGTTAGTGAGATCAGAGAGGTCGAGATGTCAGAGAGGTTGAGATGTCAGAGAGGCTGAGATGTCAGAGAGGTCAAGTGGTCAGAGAGGTCGAGAGGTCAGGGAGGTTAGAGAGGTGAGGAAGGTCAGAGAGGTCTGAAAGGTCAGGGAGGTCAGAGAGGTTGAGAGATTAGGGAGGTCAGAGAGGTCAGTGAGATAAAAACAGCGTGAGAGAGAAAGAGAGAGAGAGAGAGAGAGAGAGAGAGAGAGAGAGAGACAGACAGACAGACAGAGACAGGCAGACACACAGACAGACAGACACATAGACAGACAGACAGAAGGAAACCAAGAGAGAGTATACATTAAAAGTGAGAGAACAAAAATAGACGAGGGGAGTGTAGAAAGAGGGGAGAAGAGAAGGATGGTAAGCCATACAGAGGAGTGACAATCTGAGAGGAAGAGGGGAGACAGTCAAGGAGAGAGGGGAGACAGTCAAGGAGAGATGGGAGACATTCAGGGAGAGAGGGGAGACAGTCAAGGAGAGAGGGGAGACAGTCAGGGAGAGAGGGGAGACAGTCAAGGAGAGAGGGGAGACAGTCAAGGAGAGAGGGGAGACAGTCAAGGAGAGAGGGGAGACAGTCAAAGAGAGAGGGAAGACAGTCAAGGAGAGAGGGGAGACAGTCAAGGAGAGAGGGGAGACAGTCAAGGAGAGAGGGGAGACAGTCAGGGAGAGAGGGGAGACAGTCAGGGAGAGAGGGGAGACAGTCAGGGAGAGAGGGGAGACAGTCAAGGAGAGAGGGGAGACAGTCAGGGAGAGAGGGGAGACATTCAGGGAGAGAGGGGAGACAGTCAAGGAGAGAGGGGAGACAGTCAAGGAGAGAGGGGAGACAGTCAGGGAGAGAGGGGAGACAGTCAGGGAGAGAGGGGAGACAGTCAGGGAGAGAGGGGAGACAGTCAAGGAGAGAGGGGAGACAATCAAGGAGAGAGGGGAGACAGCCAGGGAGAGAGGGGAGACAGCCAGGGAGAGAGGGGAGACAGCCAGGGAGAGAGGGGAGATAGTCAGGGAGATAGGGGAGACAGTCAAGGAGAGAGGGGAGACAGTCAAGGAGAGAGGGGAGACAACCAAGGAAAGAGGAGAGACAGTCAGGGAGAGAGGGGAGACAGTCAGGGAGAGAGGGGAGACAGTCAGGGAGAGAGGGGAGACAGTCAAGGAGAGAGGGGAGACAGTCAAGGAGAGAGGGGAGACAGTCAAGGAGAGAGGGGAGACAGTCAAGGAGAGAGGGGAGACAGTCAAGGAGAGAGGGGAGGACAGTCAAGGAGAGAGGGGAGACAGTCAAGGGAGAGGGGGAGACAATCAAGGAAAGAGGAGAGACAGTCAGGGAGAGAGTGGAGACAGGGAGAGAGAGGAGACAGTTCAGGGAGAGAGGGGAGACAGTCAGGGAGAGAGGGGAGACAGACAGGGAGAGAGGGGAGACATTCAGAGAGAGAGGGGAGACAGTCAGAGAGAGAGGGGAGACAGTCAGAGAGAGATGGGAGACAGAGAGAGAGAGAGAGGGGAGACAGTCAGGGAGAGAGGGGAGACAGTTAGGGAGAGAGGGGAGACAGTCAAGGAGAGAGGGGAGATAGTCAGGGAGAGAGGGGAGACATTCAGAGAGAGAGGGGAGACAGTCAGGGAGAGAGGGGAGACAGTCAGGGAGAGAGGGGAGACAGTCAGGGAGAGAGGGAGACAGCCAGGGAGAGAGGGGAGACAGTCAGGGAGAGAGGGGAGACAGTCAGAGAGAGAAGGGAGACAGTCAGGGAGAGAGGGGAGACAGAGTGAGAGGGGAGACAGTCAGGGAGAGATTGGAGATAGTCAGGGAGAGAGGGGAGACATTCAGAGAGAGAGGGGAGACAGTCAGGGAGAGAGGGGAGACAGTCAGGGAGAGAGGGTACACAGTGAAGGAGAGAGAGAGAGAGAGAGAGAGAGAGAGAGAGAGAGAGAGAGAGAGAGAGAGAGAGAGAGAGAGAGAGAGAGAGAGAGAGAGAGAACGAGGTTAGAATCAGAATGAGGGAGAGGGGAAATACGGCCAGTCATGGTGAGTATGTGGGAGAGAGGGGATGAAGAGAGAGGGAAGCCGGGCTAAGCCTGTGAGAGGGGTGGAGGCTAGGAGAGGGGAGAGGACTGTGAGAGGGGAGAAGGCTGTGAGAAGGGAGAGGGTTGTGAGAGCAGAGAGGAGAGAGGGTTGTGAGAAAGGAGAGGGCTATGAGAGGAAAGAGGGCTGCGAGAGGGGAGAGGATTGTTAGGAGGGAGAGGGTTGCTAGAGAGGAGAGGGCTGTGAGAGGGGGAGGGTTATTAGAGAGGAGGGGGTAGTTAAAGGGGAGAGGGCTGTAAGAGGGGAGAGGGTTCTTAGAAGGGAGAGGGTTACTAGAGGGGAGAGGGAAGTGAGGGAGAGGGTTGAGAGGGGAGAGGGTTGTTAGAGGGGAGAGGGGTGTGAGAAGGGAGAGGATTGTGAGAGGGGAGAGGGCTGTGGGAGGGGAGAGGGCTGTGAGAGGGGAGAGGGCTGTGAGAGGGGAGAGCGTTGTGAGAGGGGAGAGGAGTGTGAGAGGGGAAAGAGTTGTGAGAGGGGAGAGGGCTGTGAGAGGGGAAAGAGTTGTGAGAGGGGAGAGGGCTGAGAAAGGAAACCAACACAGACAGCTCCTGGCCCCACCTCTTCACTGGTCGCTACTAGGTCCACTCTCTCTCCCTGCTCCATGAGCATTATCATACCTCTTCTTAAAGCTATGTATGGATCCTGCCTCCACTACATCACTTTCCAGATTGTTTCACTTCCTGACTAATGCTGAAGAAATACTTCCTAACATCCCTAGATTCCTCTGAGTTTTCAACTTCCAGTTGCGTCCTCTTGTTCCTGTTTCCCGTGTCTCAATGTTTTGATTCATCCTATCACTCCCTCTCAGTATTTTATGCGTTGTTATCATATCCCCTCCTAGTCCTCTTGTCCTCCAGTGTCGTCAGGTTGAGTTCCCCTAACCTCTCCTTGCAGGACAAACCCCTTAACTCTGGGACTAGTCTTGTTGCAAACCTCTGCACTTTCTCCAGTTTCTTGGTGTGTTTGACACCGGGTAGGTTCCATACTGGTGCTGCGTACTCCAATATGGGCCTGACGTACGTCATACGCCATCCACGACGTACGTCGTGAATGACTTCCTATTTAGGTTTATGAAAGCTAATCTTAGCTTTGCCAGACATACATATGTTGCAGCAGCTATTTGGGTGATGTGCGCCTCAGGTGATGCACTCGGTGCAATACTCACCCCAAGGTCCTCCTTGAGTGAGGTTTTAAGTCTTTGCTGCTTCCTCCCCTCCAAACCTGTGCTTCTTCTCCGGTCTTCTTTGCCCATTCCCCATATCCAAAGCTTTGCACTTGCTGGGGTTAAATTCCAGTAGCCACTTGTCAGACCAGACCTGCAGCCCATCCAGGTCCAGTACTAGACTTTCCTGGTCCTCACCTGCTTGTATTCTCCTAATTAGTTCCACATTACGTGTCAACAGGGCCTCCTCTGACTTGATCACTTCCATCATGTCATTCTGGTACACAGGAAGCAGTACCCATCCCACATTATTCACTCTGAACTCTCTTGACATGCTGGGCCCAGGGGAAGTCCCAGATAATACACTGAAGATACTGCAGTGACGGGTTCCTGTTACACTGAAGATACTGCAGTGACGGGTTCCTGTTACACTGAAGATACTGCAGTGACGGGTTCCTGTTACACTGAAGATACTGCAGTGACGGGTTCCTGTTACACTGAAGATACTGCAGTGACGGGTTCCTGTTACACTGAAGATACTGCAGTGACGGGTTCCTGTTACACTGAAGATACTGCAGTGACGGGTTCCTGTTACACTGAAGATACTGCAGTGATGGGTTCCTGTTACACTGAAGATACTGCAGTGATGGGTTCCTGTTACACTGAAGATACTGCAGTGACGGGTTCCTGTTACACTGAAGATACTGCAGTGATGGGTTCCTGTTACACTGAAGATACTGCAGTGATGGGTTCCTGTTACACTGAAGATACTGCAGTGATGGGTTCCTGTTACACTGAAGATACTGCAGTGATGGGTTCCCATTGCAATGAAGATACTGCAGTGATGGGTTCCCATTACAATGAAGATACTGCAGTGATGGGTTCCCATTACACTGAAGATACTGCAGTGATGGGTTCCCATTACAATGAAGATACTGCAGTGACGGGTTCCCATTACACTGAAGATACTGCAGTGATGGGTTCCCATTACACTGAAGATACTGCAGTGATGGGTTCCCATTACAATGAAGATACTGCAGTGATGGGTTCCTGTTACACTGAAGATACTGCAGTGATGGGTTCCTGTTACACTGAAGATACTGCAGTGATGGGTTCCCATTACACTGAAGATACTGCAGTGACGGGTTCCTGTTACACTGAAGATACTGCAGTGATGGGTTCCTGTTACAATGAAGATACTGCAGTGATGGGTTCCTGTTACAATGAAGATACTGCAGTGATGGGTTCCTGTTACACTGAAGATACTGCAGTGATGGGTTCCTGTTACAATGAAGATACTGCAGTGATGGGTTCCCATTACACTGAAGATACTGCAGTGATGGGTTCCTATTACACTGAAGATACTGCAGTGATGGGTTCCTATTACAATGAAGATACTGCAGTGATGGGTTCCCATTACACTGAAGATACTGCAGTGATGGGTTCCCATTACAATGAAGATACTGCAGTGATGGGTTCCCATTACAATGAAGATACTGCAGTGATGGGTTCCCATTACAATGAAGATACTGCAGTGATGGGTTCCCATTACAATGAAGATACTGCAGTGATGGGTTCCCATTACACTGAAGATACTGCAGTGATGGGTTCCATTACAATGAAGATACTGCAGTGATGGGTTCCCATTACAATGAAGATACTGCAGTGATGGGTTCCCATTACAATGAAGATACTGCAGTGATGGGTTCCCATTACAATGAAGATACTGCAGTGATGGGTTCCCATTACACTGAAGATACTGCAGTGATGGGTTCCCATTACACTGGACATTTACCCTTTTCCGTTTACTGCTAGCACCAGAGTCAGTATGGCTGGTGTTGTCCCGAGGTGTAGCGATAGTTTGTATACTATTTACTACATGACTCTAGTTATAACGACAGCACATTAACCATATCTTCTGTGTTTTTAGTTGAAACTAGCGGAGCGCTGTCATCTGTATGCAACAGAAGATTGCACTTGACACATAACATAAATAGTAAGGTACCCAGAATACTACCTTGGGAAACCCCAACATGCCATCGAAAGGGGTTCTGATTCTGTATTACTGTTATTGACAATTTGGTTCTTGTTGCTCAGGTAGGACTTGAACCAGTTTACAGAGCCTATACCGATAGCTTGTAGTTTCTTATATATTATGGTTAACTGTATCGAATGCAAGTCTAAGGTCACCATGGACCTGTGAGACTCCCTATCGATATTTGAGTTCTCAGGTAGTTTATCAGATTAATTTGGGGGGTAAGGCCGAGTAAGATCTCCTGATACCTGTTTAGTAACTATGTGTGGTATGCAAAGAGTATGTTACAATTTATTCGGCGTATGTCACACTCCCATATAGGCTGCCTCCTAACCAGCGAACTGGATGTTAAGAGTTTAACGATCAGTAGGGTACTCGTCGTTAAATCAGTACCTTGGTTCATTGACCAATAACAGGTAAGCCTAGCAAAGCTGAAGCAACGTGGTTCACTTGCGGTAAGCATTGACAGACTTGCCTACCTGCTGGTTGAGTACAGTGCACTCTTTCTGTGGCTTCTGCTTTGCCATCTCTCACCATGGTGTACACTTATTATTCTGTCTGTACATATTGTACATAATGTACATATCTGTATATAGTGGGTGAAGCCAAAATATAAATTATCGTCTACTGCTGAGTTTGTTCCAACTCCCATTATAAGCAAGACTGACAGGTATGACCAAGTCTGACAGGTATGACCAGGTCTGACAGGTATGGCCAGGTCTGACAGGTATGACCAGGTCTGACAGGTCTGACCAGGTCTGACAGGTATGACCAGGTCTGACAGGTATGACCAGGTCTGACAGGTATGGCCAGGTCTGACCAGGTCTGACAGGTATGGCCAGGTCTGACAGGTATGACCAGGTCTGACAGGTCTGACCAGGTCTGACAGGTATGACCAGGTCTGACAGGTCTGACCAGGTCTGACAGGTCTGACCAGGTCTGACAGGTATGACCAGGTCTGACAGATATGACCAGGTCTGACAGGTATGACCAGGTCTGACAGGTATGACCAGGTCTGACAGGTCTGACCAGGTCTGACAGGTATGACCAGGTCTGACAGGTATGACCAGGTCTGACAGGTATGACCAGGTCTGACAGGTATGACCAGGTCTGACAGGTATGACCAGGTCTGACAGGTATGACCAGGTCTGACAGGTATGACTAGGTCTGACAGGTATGACCAGGTCTGACAGGTATGACCAGGTCTGACAGGTATGACCAGGTCTAACAGGTATGACTATGTCTGACAGGTATGACCAGGTCTGACAGGTATGACCAGGTCTGACAGGTATGACCAGGTCTGACAGGTATGACCAGGTCTAACAGGTATGACTAGGTCTGACAGGTATGACTAGGTCTGACAGGTATGACTAGGTCTGACAGGTCTGACCAGGTCTGACAGGTCTGACCAGGTCTGACAGGTATGACCAGGTCTGACAGGTATGACCAGGTCTGACAGGTATGACCAGGTCTGACAGGTATGACCAGGTCTGACAGGTATGACCAGGTCTGACAGGTATGACCAGGTCTGACAGGTATGGCCAGGTCTGACAGGTATGACCAGGTCTGACAGGTATGACTAAGTCTGACAGGTATGACCAGGTCTGACAGGTATGACTAAGTCTGACAGGTATGACCAGGTCTGACAGGTATGACCAGGTCTGACAGGTATGACCAGGTCTGACAGGTATGACCAGGTCTGACAGGTATGACTATGTCTGACAGGTATGACCAGGTCTGACAGGTATGACCAGGTCTGACAGGTATGACCAGGTCTGACAGGTATAACCAGGTCTAACAGGTATGACTAGGTCTGACAGGTATGACTAGGTCTGACAGGTATGACTAGGTCTGACAGGTATGACCAGGTCTGACAGGTATGACCAGGTATGACAGGTATGGTCAGGTCTGACAGGTCTGACCAGGTCTGCCAGATCATTCTTTACTTGTGCTCGTAATACTCTGGACAATATTTTTTGTCATTAAAATACTTAACTACTTGACAGTGCAACACTTTCTCTAGAATTTAGGGAACTACAGTGAGCATACTAACAGGTCTATAGTTGATGACGTCAGATCTATTATTTTTCTTGACGACAGGAGTCACTATGGCTTCCTTGAGCCTCCCTGACACGGTACTCGTGCTGATGGACAAATTTATTAAGGTCACAATGGGGACTGGCAGTTTAGAGGAGCCATCCTTTAGAAATCTGGCCGGGATGTTATCTAGACCGGTAGTTTAGTTGGGTTTAACTTGCTTAGTTCTTGTCACACTTAGTCATAAGATACATCTACTAGCTGGCAAGTGTTCGGGGCGATGCCTTCATTGCTGTACTATGTTTAAAACTTATTGGAGTCTGTGTTGAAGGTATTTGATGCAACCGGCAGTTTAACAACTAAATGTTTATGCAACAGTTGTGTAGAATGAATTGAAACACTTTTCCACTTTAGTTGTTTCATTATCGATATTTAGCATCTTGATAGATCTGTCTACAGGTTTATGGCTATTCCCAAAACTTTTAGTTGCTGCTAAAACTTTCTAGAAGTGTTCATGTATTCTTCGAGTTTTTGAGCAACAGTATCTTCGTGCTTCAACATCCTGCCTCTTCACCTACCTCTGCTTTTATGGCCACCGTTGCCCTGTTACTGTCCTCATAATCCCGCCTCGATCTCCTGCTGTTGAGCGGTGGGTTGGCTGTACATCACTGCCATGATCAACTTGGGTCCCTCAGTTCTGAGTGTTCCTATCGCCTCTCCAGTCATCTCAAGGATCCACTGGTTCCTGGCCAGCAGTGCCACTTCTCCACCTGCTCTGCTTTCTCTCTTCTTTCTCATTATTTACTATCCTTCTGTTATCACTCCCACGAGGTTATTCTCAGTTATTGCTACAGTGTCTGGGAGACTCTCTCATATTTCCCATTTCCACTTACTGCTCTTATAATAATGTTTATTTCTACAAGTACATGTACAAGGTATACAAGTACATGTACAAGGTATACAAGTACATGTACAAGGTATACAAGTACATGTACAAGGTATACAAGTACATGTACAAGGTATACAAGTACATGTACAAAGTATACAAGTACATGTACAAGGTATACAAGTACATGTACAAGGTATACAAGTACATGTACAAGGTATACAAGTACATGTACAAGGTATACAAGTACATGTACAAGGTATACAAGTACATGTACAAGGTATACAAGTACATGTACAAGGTATACAGACGTAGCTGACATCAGTGACACACTATTACATTCCTGCTACATCTATATATCATACTTTCAATTTCCTTTCCATTACTGTGTTGATGTTTCTGTGGCTCTGTTCTCCTGTCTTGTCCGTGTGTCAGGGGAGGAGTGGGTGTAGGGGAGGAGTGGGTGTAGGGGAGGAGTGGGTGTAGGGGAGGAGTGGGTGTAGGGGAGGAGTGGGTGTAGGGGAGGAGTGGGTGTAGGGGAGGAGTGGGTGTAGGGTAAGGGTGGAGGTTGAGAGTAATAATAATAATAATAATAATAATAATAATAATAATAATAATAATAATAATAATAATATCCTTATTTACTACAAGTACATGTACAAGGTATACAGTCCTAGCTGACATCAATGACATACTACTATACAGAAATCTGGTCATTATACTGAGCATTTCCGGCAAATTAGGTCAGTTTTGTCCCAGGATGCAACCCACACCAGTCGATTAACACCCAGGTACCCATTTTATTGATGGGTGAACATAGACAATCGGTGTACAGAAACGCACAATGTTTCTACCCTCGCTGGGAATCGAACCCAGACTCTTGCCGTGTGAAGAGAGAGCTTCAGCCACCAGGCCACGGGACACCGTAAGGGTAAGTAAAGGCTGGTTGTGGGGAAGGGGTGGATCTTACTCTAGAAGAGTGGTGGGACTATGAGTGTGGATAGGTGTGGATGAGGAGCAAAGCGGAGAGGGGGATGGGGTTGGTATGGGGGAGGGGGGGTAGTCAGGAAGGATCCTGCACTGATAAAAGTAAGGACTGGGGTTAGTAAGTTTATTCAGGTATACACAAATACAGTTACATAGATTATCATACACAGCAGCATATGTGTTGTAGGCGGGGGATGCTGGGGACAAGGTATGGTTTGTTCTGAGTTATTGTGTTTGAGAGAGGCTGGGGTGTAGGATGTGAGGGAGTGGTGGTGTCAGGGTGTGGTGTGTCCCAGGAGGCAGAGCTGCATCTGTCACTGCATTCAGTGCTTCTCCACTGTTCTTTTTTCTCTCCCTTAGTTGTTCTCTCCCCTGTAGTCTTCTCTCCAGGTCCAGGTGACCCTCGACAGTGATTTTCACCTCAAGATGCAATCATATGTGGTATTCCCGTTGCAAGAAAGAGTTGGAAATGACGTGGGAGGAGACAAGTTTGTTGCTGATTGTCCAGGTACCTGGAGGGTACCAGGTACACTGTATTTTGCCCTTTGCATACTTCTCTATCCACTCCAGCCTCAGCACCTGTATTTTAAATAATGGTATGAAGCTCCCTTTTATCTACTGCCAATGTCTCATTAGCTATCGTTCCTTCAGGCTCTTGGAGGACCATGGATAATCAGTGACAACCTCGTCTCTTCCCACGTCCTTTCCTTCCAGAGTTTGTCTTTTATTATTAACACATCGGCCGTTATCCACCAAGGCAGGGTGACCCGAAAAAGAAAAAACTTTCGTCATCATTCACTCCATCACTGTCTTGCCAGAGGTGCGCTTACACTACAGTTATAAAACTGCAACATCAACACCCGTCCTTCAGAGTACAGGCAGAGTTTATTGTCTTATGTTATCATTTGTTTTGCTGCTTATGATATATCCTTCACCTCTTGATTTCCTGAGAGAGCATTCCAGCAAGAGTCTTGCTTGCCCGTCCAGCCTCCCTACAGCTGTGTTCCTGACGAACCTGGTACTACCTGTCCAGCCTCCCTACAGCTGTGTTCCTGACGAACCTGGTACTACCTGTCCAACCTCCCTACAGCTGTGTTCCTGACGAACCTGGTACTACCTGTCCAACCTCCCTACAGCTGTGTTCCTGACGAACCTGGTACTACCTGTCCAGCCTCCCTACAGCTGTGTTCCTGACGAACCTGGTACTACCTGTCCAGCCTCCCTACAGCTGTGTTCCTGACGAACCTGGTACTACCTGTCCAGCCTCCCTACAGCTGTGTTCCTGACGAACCTGGTACTACCTGTCCAGCCTCCCTACAGCTGTGTTCTGACGAACCTGGTACTACCTGTCCAGCCTCCCTACAGCTGTGTTCCTGACGAACCTGGTACTACCTGTCCAGCCTCCCTACAGCTGTGTTCCTGACGAACCTGGTACTACCTGTCCAGCCTCCCTACAGCTGTGTTCCTGACGAACCTGGTACTACCTGTCCAACTCCCTACAGCTGTGTTCCTGACGAACCTGGTACTACCTGTCCAACCTCCCTACAGCTGTGTTCCTGACGAACCTGGTACTACCTGTCCAACCTCCCTACAGCTGTGTTCCTGACGAACCTGGTACTACCTGTCCAGCCTCCCTACAGCTGTGTTCCTGACGAACCTGGTACTACCTGTCCAACCTCCCTACAGCTGTGTTCCTGACGAACTGGTACTACCTGTCCAACCCCTACAGCTGTGTTCCTGACGAACCTGGTACTACCTGTCCAACCTCCCTACAGCTGTGTTCCTGACGAACCTGGTACTACCTGTCCAGCCTCCCTACAGCTGTGTTCCTGACGAACCTGGTACTACCTGTCCAGCCTCCCTACAGCTGTGTTCCTGACGAACCTGGTACTACCTGTCCAGCCTCCTACAGCTGTGTTCCTGACGAACCTGGTACTACCTGTCCAGCCTCCCTACAGCTGTGTTCCTGACGAACCTGGTACTACCTGTCCAGCCTCCCTACAGCTGTGTTCCTGACGAACCTGGTACTACCTGTCCAGCCTCCCTACAGCTGTGTTCCTGACGAACCTGGTACTACCTGTCCAACCTCCCTACAGCTGTGTTCCTGACGAACCTGGTACTACCTGTCCAGCCTCCCTACAGCTGTGTTCCTGACGAACCTGGTACTACCTGTCCAGCCTCCCTACAACTGTGTTCCTGACGAACCTGGTACTACCTGTCCAGCCTCCCTACAACTGTGTTCCTGACAACCTGGTACTACCTGTCCAGCCTCCCTACAACTGTGTTCCTGACGAACCTGGTACTACCTGTCCAGCCTCCCTACAACTGTGTTCCTGACGAACCTGGTACTACCTGTCCAGCCTCCCTACAACTGTGTTCCTGACGAACCTGGTACTACCTGTCCAGCCCTCCTACAACTGTGTTCCTGACGAACCTGGTACTACCTGTCCAGCCTCCCTACAACTGTGTTCCTGACGAACCTGGTACTACCTGTCCAGCCTCCCTACAACTGTGTTCCTGACGAACCTGGTACTACCTGTCCAGCCTCCCTACAACTGTGTTCCTGACGAACCTGGTACTACCTGTCCAGCCTCCCTACAACTGTGTTCCTGACGAACCTGGTACTACCTGTCCAGCCTCCCTACAACTGTGTTCCTGACGAACCTGGTACTACCTGTCCAGCCTCCCTACAACTGTGTTCCTGACGAACCTGGTACTACCTCCACCTCACACCTTCCCTTAAGTAGGGTTTATTTAGGCACAGGTACACATAAACACAATTATCATACATAGTGTAAATTACCCAAAATAACCCAAAAGAGTCAGTCAGAGTGACTTATTTCCACTATCCTTTCATCTCCTCTGTCTACATCTTTTAGAGATCTTACAATTGTTGTATCTCTTCCTCATCCTGAGAGTAAGACACATGTGCAACATCTGGGTATCTTTATTGTAGACGTTTCGCCATCCAGTGGCTTTATCAATACAAATTCCAGGACATAACTTGAAGACAGTAGAACTATGTACAGAAGATGAGGTAATCAGTCCCTCAACCTAGGAGTAGGTGCGAACAGCACCATAGTCGTGCTGTTCGCACCTACTCCTAGGTTGAGGGACTGATTACCTCATCTTCTGTACATAGTTCTACTGTCTTCAAGTTATGTCCTGGAATTTGTATTGATAAAGCCACTGGATGGCGAAACGTCTACAATAAAGATACCCAGATGTTGCACATGTGTCTTACTCTCATCTTGTCGGTATTATATACCATTCGTACACAACTTCCTCATCCTGCTACCAATATTTTCTTCATCTCTGTGCGAAGATCAAGAACCTTGTCTGCCCACTTTTAGTCCATCATGTCCTTCATCCCAGCCATCATCACGTCTCTTACTCAACAGACATCATGGCTGATCTTCCACACCGTCCACGCCCTCTTTATCTGCTCTCTGCTTTGCCTCTTTTCTTCCTCATTTCTGTCACTGACTACAGTGGTGCAAAAGTATCATGTTCTCTGCCCTAGAGTGCGTGTTCTCACCTAGACGTAGTGAAAATGGTTTGGAAAACCCACAAGTTGAAGAATGAGAGAAACTTGTGCAATACAGTGGCCCGTGGCCTGGTGGTAAAAGCTTTCGCTTCACACGATGAAGGGGCCGGGTTCGATTCCCGGAGAGGGTAGAGATATTGGACGTGTTTCACTTATACCGGTTGTCTATGTTCACCCATCAGTAAAATGGGTACCTGGGTGTTAGTCGACTGGTGTGGGTCGCATCCTGGGACAAAATTGACCTAATTTGCGGGAAATGCTCAGCATAACAAGGGACTTTCTATATAGTAGTATGTTATTGATGTCAGCTAGGACTGTATACCTTGTACATGTACTTGTAATAAATAAAGATATTAATATTATTAATATTTGGAAATATTGGAGAAACGTTTCGCCACACAAACCTCCACATCAATCTCCAGACTACTCCACTTCCTGACAACTATGTGACTGAAGAAATACTTCCTAACATCCCTGCGACTCATCTGAGTTTTCAACTTCCAGCTGTGACCCCTTGTTGCTGTGTCCCATCTCTGGAACATCCTCTCTCTGACCACCTTATCTATTTCACGCAATATTTTATAAGTCGTTATCATGTCTCCCCTGGCCCTCCTGTCCTCTAGTGTCGTCAGACCGATTTCCTTTAACCTTTCTTCGTAGGACATTCCCCTTAGCTCTGGAACTAGTTTTGTTGCAAACCTTTGCGCTTTCTCTAATTTCTTGACGTGCTTGACCAGGTGTGGGTTCCAAACAGGTGCTGCATACTCCAGTATGGGCCTGACGTACACGGTGTACAGAGTTTTGAACGATTCTTTACTGAGGTATCGGAACGCTGTTGTCAGGTTTGTCAGGCGCCCGTATGCTGCAGCAGTTATCTAGTTAATGTGTGCTTCCGGCGACATGCTCGGTATTATATTCACCCTTAGATCTTTCTCCTTGAGCGAGGTTTGCAGTCTTTGGCCTCCTAGCCTATACTCTGTCTGCGGTCTTCTTTGCCCTTCCCCGAGCTTCATGACTTTGTATTTGACGGGGTTAAATTCTGGGAGCCAGTTGCTGGACCACACATCCAGCCTGTCCAGGTTTCTTTGTATACTTGTCTGATCCTCATGATTTAATTCTCTTCATTAACTTCACATCATCTGCAAACAGGGACACTTCTGAGTCTATCCCATCTGTCATGTCATTCACACATACCAAGAATAGTACTGGTCCCAGGACTGACCCCTGTGGGACCGCATTCGTCACAGGTACCCACTGTGATACCTCGTCATGTACCATGACTAGCTGTTGCCTCCCTGTCAGGTATTCTCTGATCCATTGCAATGTCCTTCCTGTTATACATGCTTGATCCTCTAGCTTCTGCACAAATCTCTTGTAAGGAACTGTGTCGAAGGCCTTCTTGCAGTCCAAGAAAATGCAATCAGTCCACCCCTCTCTCTCGTGTCTTACTTCAGTTACCGTGTCATAGAACTCCAGTAGGTTTGTGACACAGGATTTGTCTTCCATGAATCCGTGATGGTTGTCGTTTATAACCTTGTTCTGTTCCAGGTGCTCCATCACTCTCCTCCTAGTATATTTTTTCAATTTTTTTTTTGCAGATAATTGCAGATCTAGAGAGTGTACAGAGATCCTTTACTGCACGTATAAGTTCTGTCAAGCACCTTAACTACTGGGAACGCTTGGAAGCACTTGACTTGTACTCGTTGGAACGCAGGAGGGAGAGATATATCATAATCTACACTTGGAAAATCCTGGAAGGAATGGTCCCAAATCTGCACACAGAAATCACTCCCTACAAAAGTAAAAGACTGGGCAGGCGATGCAAAATGCCCCCAATAAAAAGTAGGGGCGCCATTGGTACACTAAGGGAAAACACCGTAAGTGTCTGGGCCCCAAGACTGTTCAACAGCCTCCCATCAAGCATTAGGGGAATTGCCAATAAACCCCTGGCTGCCTTCAAGAGAGAGCTGGACAGATACCTAAAGTCAGTGCCGGATCAGCCGGGCTGTGGCTCGTACGTTGGACTGCATGCGGCCAGCAGTAACAGCCTAGTTGATGAGGCCCTGATCCATCGGGAGGCCTGGTCATGGACTGGTCCGCGGGGGCGTTGATCCCCGGAATAATCTCCAGGTAACCTCCAGGTATGACTTTGCATACTATACACGTCAGTGACACTTGTCTATAGTTTAGTGCCTCGTTTCTGATTCCTTTCTTAAAGATAGGGACTACATTTGCCGTCTTCCATACCTCAGGTAGTTGCCCGGTTTCAAGGGATGTGTTGAAAATTGTGGTTAGTGGCACATACAGTGTCTCTGCTTCCTCTCTAAGGACCCATGGAGAGATGTTGTCCAGTCCCACCACCTTTGAAGTATCAAGGCTACATAGCAGCTTCTTCCCCTTCTCAGTTGTGTGTATGTCATCCAACACTTGTTGGTATATCCCTTGTTGTTGTCCCCTTCTGTTTTGTCTTTCCAGTGTCCCTTCTGCATCCACTGTAAATACTTCCTGAAATCTCATGTTGAGCTCCTCACATACTTTTTGGTCGTTTCTTGTGAGCTTCCCACCTTCTTTCCTCAGCCTGATTACCTGGTCCTTGACTGTTGACTTTCTTCTGATGTGGCTGTAAAACAGTTTCTGGTCATACTTGACTCTCGATGCTATGTCGTTTTTGTACTGCCGCTGCGCCTCCCTCCTTCTCTGTGAATAATCGTTTCTGGCTCGTCGACTAATCTCTATTTTCCTGGGTCCTTTGCTTTCTGCACTTTTTCCATTCTCTCTGTGTGTGTGTACTTACCTATATGTGGTTGCAGGGGTCTATTAATAACTCCTGGCTCCGTGTGTGTATGTGTGTGTGTGTGTGTGTGTGTGTGTGTGTGTGTGTGTGTGTGTGTGTGTGTAAACTGTCTGTTTCTAAGCCTCCCTCCCTCCCTTCACTTTTCTCCCTTCCTCCCATTCCCCTTCCCTCCCCTCCCCATCACTGAACCAACTCATCCCAGTCAAAACTTAAACAAAACACCTCCACTCCCATCCTTCCCTTTCTCCCCACCATCCCCACCCTCCTCCCCCCACCACTTACCCCCATACCCTCCCTCCCCTCTCTTAGGCCTGAATCCTCTGGTTGCTGTTAGCTTCCCCTCCCCACAATCACTCACACCCTATCCCCTCCTAGTCTCTCTCCCACTCCCCCTCCACCACCACCTCCCATCCAAACCCAACAGCCACTCAAAACCTCTCCCCTCATCCCCTACCATCCTCTCCCTGATAACCCACCTCCCCTCACCTCCTAACTCGACTCATCTACAGAGGAGCCTCCTCCTCCCCTCCTCCTCCTCCCTCCTCCTCCTCCTCCTCCTCCTCCTCCTCCTCCTCCTCCTTCTCCTTCTTGTCTTGTCCTGAATCGATACTCAGCCAAGGACGGTCTGAGAGAGAGAGAGAGAGAGAAAGGGAGAGAGAGAGAGAGAGAGAGAGAGAGAGAGGAGGAGAGAGAGAGGGAGGAGGAGAGAGAGAGAGCGAGAGCTGCGGGAGATTTTTAATGGGGGTTAGAGAGTGTGAGGGGAGAAGGAGGGCAGAGAGGGGGTCTTCAGTCATTTTCCCTGAGGGTCCAAGGTGAAGGAGTGTGTAAGATGGAGGGAGGGGATGGGAGGGAAGGGAGGGGTGATAGAGGAGACTGTAGTGGGGAAGGGGAGGGAGGAGGGGGGTGGGAAGGAAAGAAGAGGAGGGAAAGAGTGAGGGGGGAAGGAGGAAGGGGAGGGAGGGAAAAGGAAGAGGGGGGGAAGGAGGGGGGGAGGGAAGGAAGAAGAAAGGGGGGGGGAAAGGCATAGTAAAACAAAGAATGAGGTAATCATTACCCTCAAAACCTAGGAGTAGTTTGCGTAACAGCACCATATCTGCTGATTCGGCACCTACTCCTAGGTTGGGGACTGATTACCTATCTTCCTGTCTGCATAGTTTTCAACTGTCTTCAATTTATGTTCCTGGAATTTGTATTGATACAGCCACTGGAAGGCGAAAGTACTACAATAAAGAACCCATAAGTTTGCACTGAGTCTTACACTCATCATGTCGTTATTATAATACCATTCGTGACACAACTTTGCCACATTGCCTTCAATACCAATATTTTCTCATCTCTGTGCGAAGTATCAATACCATGTCTGCCCATTTAGTCCCATCATGTCCTTCATTCCATCCATTCAACACGACTCTTACTCAACAGACATCATGGCTGAGGCATCTCGCAACATCGTCCACGCCCTCCTTTATCTGCTCTCTGCTTTGCCTCTTTTCTTCCTCTTTTCTTTTCACTGATTAGTGGTGCAAAAGTATCATTTTCCTGCCCTAGAGTGCGTGTCACACCTAGACGTAGTGAAAAATGGGTTTGGAACACCCCAAAGGAAAGAATGAGTATAACTTGTGCAATACAGTGGCCCGTGGCCTGGTGGAAAAAGCATTCCGCTTATCACAGCGATTAAGGGGGCCGGTACAGATTCCCGGAGAGGGTAGAAGAGTAAATTTGGACGAGTAACTTATCCGTTGACTATGTTCACCCTAATCAGAAAAGCTGGTTACCTGGGTGTGAGTCAGACTGGTGTTGGCGCATCCAGGTGACAAAATTAGACCTAATTTGCTGGGAAATGCTCCAGCATAACAAAGGACTTTCTAAATATTAGTAAGTTATTGATTCAGCTATGACAGTATAACTTGTAAATATACTTGTAAAAATAAAGAAGAATAATATTATTAATAATTTGGAAAATTGGAGAAACGTTTCGCCACAACAAACCTATGCCACATATTTCAATCTCCAGACACCTCCACTTCCTTACAACACCAATGAGCTGAAGAAAATACTGTTTCCTAACATCCCTGCGAGACTCATCTGATTTTCGACTTCCAGCTGACCCCCCCCTTTGTTGCTGTGTCCCCCATCTCTGGGAAATCCTCTCGTACTGACCACCTTAATCTATTTCACGCAATATTTTATAAAAGTCGTTATCATGTCTCCCCTGCCCTCGCCTGTCCTCTAGTGTCTTTCAGAGACCTGATTTCCTTTAAACCTTTCTTTACGTAGGACATTCCCCTTTACACCGGGAACTAGTTTTGTTGCAAACCTTTGCACTTTCTCTAATTTCTTTGACTGTGCTTGACCAGGTGTGGGTTATCCAAAACAGTGCTGAATACACCAGTATGGGCCTGACCGTACACGGTGTACAAGAGTTTTGAACGATCTTTTCAGAGTGTATCGAACGCTGTATTGTCAGGTTTGTCAGGCGCCCAAATTCTGCAAGCTGTTATCTTTTAATGTGTGCTTTCCTGGCGACATCTGTCTCGGTATTAAAATTCACCCTTATTCTTTCTCCAGAGCGAGAGGTTTGCAGACCTTGTCCACCTAGCAATATACGTCTGTCCTGTCGGTCCTTCTTTTTGGTCCCTTCCCCGAGCATCAATGACTTTGTATTTGACGGGTTTGAAATTCGGAGCCATTTTCTGTGACCACACTTCCAGCCCTGTCCAGGTTTTCTTTTCTTTGTATACACTGTCTGATCACTCATATTTATATTTCTCTTCAATAACTCCACGATCTCTGCAAAAAACAGGACACTTGCTGAGTCTAAGCCCATCTGTCAATGTCCATCACACATACACAAGCATCTAGTACTGGTCTCCAGGACTGCTCCACACACTGTGTAACCGCATTTTTCGTACACAGAACCCCCTGTGATGACCTCGCCATTACCATGTACCTAAGCTGTTGCCCTGGTCCACTGTACAGTGTTCAATCAGTCTGTGAACCAATAGCAATGCCCCCTAAGAGGGGGTCTACATACCTGTTGGTACCGGTTGCTGATAGGGGTGAGATTGATTACTGACAGAGTGAGCTGGCGGGTACCTACGCCGTGGTATGTCGGATATATGACTAACAGCGCCGTAGATGCTGGGGTGCCGAGATACCGTCGTGGTGTGAGTCCTGGTGGTGACGTACGAAAACACACATGCGACAACCAATTACTATGTGCAATCGCGCGAACTTGCCGTCCCACTGTAGTGTCGGAGCACCGATATGCGGTTACTCTCCACCCCGGCCCGATTTCTTACACAGCAGATTCCAATATGACTAGGACTTCCGCACCCCCACAGGAAGTCGACAACCGGCCAGAGTAAAGCTGGTGTTACGGCCGCACCCCCCATTTCGGAGACAATCCCATAAACTTGGGTACTCGTATTCCGTAACAAGCAGATCGACAAGTTAATGGTGTAACGTTACACCCCACCCCCCAGTCGATGCTAGCCACTGACCTAATACTGGACTCCAACCCCCACTTGTGTGACAGACCAAGGTTGTTAAAGTTCTGGGAAGTACATACAGCCCACCTGGCACAGTCTATCTACCATAGACAGGGACACGAACAAATATACCCCCTGTGTGGCGTCTCAACCTTGGGTCTGTAAACTGAGCAAACACAAGTTCAGTAGTGCATTCTAACCCCGGGACCATGTACCCCTGGTTAAGACAAACACACATGGGCGTCAACCACCTTTTCGGTGAAACATACCACACTGTGCGGTTCTATATATCTACTCCTTAGACGGGTATTAGACATACACACTGGAATTCCCTTAAACCTATGAGTGTCGGTGTATTTAGACAAACGACATTTTGTCGATCCAACCCCATATGTCCGGGTAGTAACATACAACACTGGAGTCCCCAACCTTGTGCGGGTATACTTGACGACAACTGTGGATCTACCTTCCTATGTCGGGAAGACATACACACTTGGGGCGTCCTACCTGTCGTGAAGAACCAAAACCACTGGGCGACTTACGCTCTTGTCGGGATATCATATACACACCTGAATGGTCGGTCAACTCTTGTCGGGGGTAGGGGACATACACACAGGCGTCTTACCTGAGTCGGGAGCAGACAAACACACTGGAGTCAACCCTTGGACGGTTAGACATAACACACTGGGCGTCTTACCTTGTCGGAAGACAAACACACATGGCCGTCTACCGATTGTCGGGTAGGTACACCAAACACACAAGGTCGTCATACTGAACGGTAGACATACCACTGGCGGTCAATCCATGTCGGGTTAGACATACACTACTGTGAGTCTACCTTTTACGGGTAGACATACACACTGGCGGTCTACCTTGTCCGGGTAGACATACACACTGCTGGCGTCTACCTTGTCGGGTAGACATACACACTGGCGACTGACCTTGCGGGATAGACATACACACTAGGCTTCTACCTTGTCGGTAGACATACACACTGGCGTCTACCTTGTCGGGTAGACATGACACAACTGGCGTCTACCTATGGTCGGGTAGACTACACACTTGGCTGTCTAACCTTGTCAGGGTAGACGAAACACCCTGGCGTCTACCCTTGTTCGTGTAGAAACACACTGGCGTCTAACCTTGTCGGGGTAGACAAACCCACACTGGGCGTCTACCTCTTGACGGGTACGCACAACCAAAAAAACACTGGCGTCTACCTTGTCTGGGTAAGACAAACAACACTGGATTCAACCTTGGTTTCGGGGAAGCGTGGGGACCCAGTGAGCAGGCGCAACACGCATTAGTTACCCTGGTTCGTTTCAGCCAAGGACCGTGTGGTAAGGCCCACAGGATCAGTCCTTTCGGGATGGGAGTGGGGGTGCACCATCTGAAGGTCGGTGACC
The DNA here is from genome assembly GCF_026875155.1 of Cherax quadricarinatus. Lineage (NCBI taxonomy): Eukaryota > Metazoa > Arthropoda > Malacostraca > Decapoda > Parastacidae > Cherax > Cherax quadricarinatus. Next base: position 51,479,196 of record NC_069406.1, on the reverse strand, counting down.
GCCACTCCTCCCATGCGGTTTACACTCGCCAAGTTACGTAGCTCCCCACCCCCCAATTGATTGCAGTGGGCAGTTCATCAACCGCCTATGACGATGTATACCTCACCCCACGGCCCCCCAAGTCGAGGTGATTCTACCCTCACCAAAGTCGGGTATACATCCACACTGTGCTTCTACCTATGACTGACGACGACATACACACAGGCGTCTGACCTGTCGGAAGACATACCCACACTGGGTCACCTTGTCACTGTAGATCAACCACAGCGTCTACCTTGTCGGGAATACATACACACTGGGAGTCAACCATGTCGGTAGACAGAACACACTGGCGTACTAACCTTGTCGGGTAGACATCCACCACTGGCGTCTACCTTGTCGGGGGGTTGGTAGGTCTGATGGGCTACAACCACACAGGGGCGTCAACCTTGCGTCGGGCGATATAACACACTGGCTTCCAACCAGTTTGTCGGTTAGACATACACACTGTGAGGACTGTCGTCACCGTATGTCGGGAAGACAAACACACTGGGAGTCGAACCCTTGTCGGATAGACATACAATACACACAAGGCGTCTACCCTTGTCGGGTAGACATAACACAACTGTGGGATTGGGGGTGCGTCTACTCATCAGTCTGGGAGACCTACACACAGGCGTCTACTACTTGTCGTGTAGACAATACACACAGGGCGTCTGTACCTCGTCGGGTAGACATACACACAGTGGGATCGCTACCCTAGTCGGGTAGACAAACACACTGGCGACCTACCTTGTCCCGGGTAGACATACAACACTGTGCGTCTAACCTTGTCGGGTAGACAAAGAACACTGGCGTCAACCTTGTCGGGTATACATACACACTAGCGTCTTACGCTGTGTCGGGTAGACATACACACTGGCAACTCTACCATGTCTCGGTAACAAACACAACTGGCTGTGGACGTCTACCGTGATATGTCGGGTAGACCTACACACTAGGTGGAGCGACTATCCAAGTTCAGTGTAGACAAACACCTGTGGCGTGCCAACCTTGTCGGTATACATACACACATGGGCGTCAACCAAGTCGGGTATACAAACCCGCCCTAGGCTGGGTGCAACATGTTCTGGTAAGACAAACACAACAGGCGTCTACCTATGTCTGGAAAACCATAGGACACAAACCAGAGGGCTTCTACCGTTGTCGGTAGACAACCACACTGTAGTCTACCTTGTCGGGTAGACAAACAATACACTGGCGTCTCTACCTTTCGTGGTAGACAACACACTGGCGTTCTTACCCTTGTCGTGTAGACAACACACTGTGCGTCTACCTTGTCGGTAGACATACACACAGGAGTCACCCATGTACGGATAGGACATACGCACGGGCGACTACCAATGTCCGTGAAAGCAATACACACTGGCGACTACCTTAGTTCGGGTAGACCAACAAACACTGGCGTCTACCATGTCGGGTAGACATACACACTGGCTCTACCTAGGTCGGGTAACATACACACAGGTATGTCTACCTAGTACGGTGTATACATACACACTGGCTTCGTACTACCATGTCGGGAATGACATACACCCTAAATCGTCCTACCTGTAGTACGGAAGACATACACAATGGCGTCTTACCTGATCGTGAAGCACATGCTAGGACAGCACATGTCAACTTGGCGTACTACCTTGTCGGGTAGACATACACAACAGGCGTCTACCTTGACGGGTAGACAAACAAACACTGGTACGTCTGCCTTGTCGGGTAGAACATACACACGGCGATACCTTGTCGGGTAGAGACATACAACACTTTGCTACTACCTTGTCGGGACACCAATACACAGCTTGCGTCTACCTTGTCGGGTAGACAAACACACTCGGCGTCTACCTTGTCGGGTAGACGAACACACTGGCTTCCCTACCTTCGTCGGGTGAGACCAATACAGACTGAAAAAAAAGTCAACCTTGACGGAAAACATACAACACTGGCGTCTACTTTGGTCGTAGGTCGACATACACACTGCGTCCTACCATGTCGGGTAGACATACAACTGGGCGTCTACCTTAGACTGGAAGACAATACACACTACACTGGCGTCAACCTTGTCGGGTAGACAAGACACCCTGGAGTCTAACCCTTGACGGTAGACATAAACCACATACTGGCGTCTACCTGTCTTGTAGAAGTCGATACACACTGGCGTGCTACTCTTGTAGGGTAGACATACACAAACTGCGACTACCTTGTCGGGTAGACATGCACACTGGCGACTACCTTGTCGGTTAGACATACACAACTGGCGACCTACACTTGTCGGGGTAGACAAACACACTGGCGTCCTACCTAGTCGGGAAGACAAAACACACAAGGCGTCTACTTTAGTCGGTAAGATTCCAAACACACTGGCGTCAACTATGTCGTTAGACATACATACACACTTCGGTCTCTACCAAGATCGGGTAGACCTAACAACACTGGCGTCCTACCTTGTCCGGGTAGACATACACACTTGTCGTCTACCTTGTCGGGTAGAACATACAACTGGAGTCAACCATGTCGGAAGACAAACACACTGGGCGTTGCTACCTGTGTCGTGTGAGACATACACACTATGGCGTCACTAACCTTGTCCGGTTAGACATACACAACTGGGCGTCTACCTTGTCTGAATACATACACACTGGAGTCTACCTTGTCTGGGATAACAAACACACTGTGCGTACTACCATATTTCGGGTAGACCATACACACTGAGCGTAATACCTTGTCGGGAAAGACCTACACACGGCTTCTACCATGTCCCGGGTAGTATGCACTACTGGCGTCTACCTTTTGTCGGTAGACATACACACTGTCGTTTCCACCTACCTTGGTCGTGTAGACATACTACACTGGGGCGTCTACCTTGTCCGGTTAAGACCTACACACTGGCGTCTACCAAGTCGGGTAGAACCAACACGACTATACATGGCGTCTACCATTGAGTTCGGGTATGACCATACATCCCTGGCGTCTACCTTAGTCCGGGGTAGACATACACACTGCGTCTCCCTTGTCGTTAGACCTACAACACAGGCGTCAACCTTGTCGGGTAGCATACACACTGGGCACTACCTTGTCGGGTAGACATACACACTGGAGTCCACCTTGTCTGGGTAACATACCCTATGACGTCTACCTTGTCGGGTAAGTACCATACACACTGACTGGCGACTACCTTGACGTGTTAAGCATACACACTGTGGCGTCTACCTTGACGGGTAACAACACACTGGCGTCTACCTTTGTCGGGTAGACATACACACATTGGCGACTACCTAGTCGGGTAACATACACACTGGCGTCACCACCTTGTCGGTAGACAAACACACTGGGCGTCTACCTTGTCGGGTAGACATACACACTGGCGTCTAACAACTTGACGGGTAGACATACACACAGGCGTCTAACCCTTGTTCGGGTAGACAAACACACTTGGCGTCCTCACCTAGTCTGGTAGACATACACAATGGGCGTCTACACTTGTACGGGTATACAAACCAACACTGGCGTCTACCTTGATCAGGGTAGACATACGCCAAACTGCGTCTACCGTTGACGGGTAGACATACACACTGGCGTCCTACCTTGTCGGGTAGACATACACACTGGCTCTACCTTGTCGGGTATACATACACGACACGAGGCGTCTACCCTTGTGGGTATACATACACTACTGTGTCGTCTACCTTAGTCGGGGTATATAGATAGTACATAACACACTGGCGTCTACCTTGTCGGAGTGAATAAACTTCCAACCATGAACCTTTAACACTATGAAATATATTATTTCCTCTGTGACTCAACCAACATGTTTATTTATTTATATTTGAAGATATCACATGCAAATTGATGCTCAGGTCCCTAACCTGAATTTACGTTTTATAAAAAAAGAAAAACTCAGACAAAAACACAACACATCAGAGAGATATTGTGTAGGATTCGTTGTAAATCACAAACAGATAATTTATCTGCTGCTGGTGTGATTGTAAATGTATCAATCAAGACGAAAAGTTTTTACTTAACATTACTTCAGGAACCAGGTAAAACTGAATTACGTGACTCATAACATTCACAATGTTTCTGCAGAGGTCCATATAGCAAACAGACCCAAACCCAATGTTTCTGCAGAGGTCATATACAACCAGTCACAATGTATCTTCTGCAGAGGACAAATAGCAACAGTCACAATGTTTCGCAGAGATCCTATAGCAAACAGTCACAAAGTTTTCCTTCTACAGAGGTCATATAAAGGCACACAATCGACAAAGATTTCTACAGAGTCATATAGTCAACAGCACACGTTCTACAGAGGTCAATAGCACCAGGTCACAATGTTTCTACAGAGGACATAAGCAACCAACACAATGTATATACAGAGGCATATAGCAAACAGGTCCACAAATGTTTATACAAGGTCATAAGCAACAGTCACAATGTTAATCCAGAGTGACATAAGTCAACAGTCACAATTTTTAAATACAGAGGTCAATAAAGCAACAGTCACAATGTTTCTCTAACAGAGTTTCATATACAACAGGTCACAATGTATCTTGCAGAGGTCCACACATAGCAACAGTCACAATGTATCTCTTGCAGAGGTCATATAGCAACAGGTCACAATGTTTTCTGCAGAGGTGTCATATAAAACAACAGTCACAATGTTTTGTGCAGAGGGCAATATAGCAACCAGTCACAATGTTTGTGCAATGGTAGGCCATATAACAACAGTCCCAATGTTTGTCAGAGCCATATAGCAACAGTCACAAATGTTTCTTCTTCTACAGAGGACATATAGCAACAGTCCACAAAGTGTTTCTACAGAGGTCATATAACAACAGTCACAATGTTTATACCGAGGTCCATATAACAACGAGTCACAATAGTTTATTATACAGTAGGCCATAAAACAACATTACACAATGTTGGAGCAGAGGTCAAATAACAACATCACAATTATTTGTGCAGAGGACCTAAAAACAACAGCACAAATGTTTTAATACAGAGGACATATAACAACAGTCGCAATGTTTCTGCAGAGGCCCATAAATAAACAACAGTCACCATGTTTTATGACAGAGGCCAATAACAACAGTTCCACAAAGTTTTCTGCAGAGGCCAAATTAACAACAGTCACAATGTTTCTATTCTGCAGAGTCCCCATAAAGCAACAGTCACCATGTTTATAACAGAGGTCATATAACAACAGTCCACAATGTTTATACAGATTGTGTAAATCCAAAGCAACAGTCAACAATTTTTTATTACAGAGGTCTATAATAGAAACAGTTCACAATGGTTTTATTACAGAGGATCATAAAGCAACAGTCCCCATGTTTATACAGAGGTCATAGCAACAGTCCACAATGTTTCTGCAGAGGTTCATATAACAACAATCCACAATTTTCTATTTTTACAGAGGCCATAAAGCCAACAGACACAATGTTTCTGCAGAGGCCATATAACAACAGTCCCAATGTTTCTACAGAGGCCATATAGCAACAGTCACCATGATTTCTCAGAGTCAAATAGCAAACATTCACATTGTTTAAACAGAGGTCCATATCGCACAGTCACAAATGTTTAATAACAGAGGTCCATAATAGCAACAGTCACAATATGTTTCTTCAGCAGAGTCCTATAACAACAGTCAGCAATGTTTCTCCGAGGGGCCATATAGCAAACAGACCCACACAGTTTCTACAGAGGTCATATAGCAACAGCACCCGCAATGTTTATAACCAGAGTGTCATATAGCAACAGTCACAATGATTATACAGATGTCAAATAGCAAACAGACACAATGTTATCCGCATATGACCTATAACAACAGTCACAATGTTTCTAACATAGGCCATAAAGCAACAGGCCCAAAGAATCTACAGAGGATCAAATAGCAACAGTACACAATGTTTTCTCCAGAGGTCATTAGCAACAGTTCACAATGTTTATACAGAGTCCATATAACCAACAAGTCACATGGTTTGTGCAGATTCAAATAGCAACAGTCACAAAAGTTTGTAGCAGAGGTCCATATAGCAACAGTCACAATATACATGGTTCTAGGAATTTTAAAGGATAAAACAATTAAGTATTTGGGTATTTATAGATATTTTCATAAATGCTCATATTTCTGTTTATATCCGAGTTGTTCGGGCACTAAACCCAAAAAATTGTTTATATCCGAATTGTTTCGGCAACTACACACAAAAAAATGGTTTATATCGTATTGTATTCGGCACTAAACACAAAAATTTGTTTATATCCGTATTGGTGCGGCACTAAACACAAAAATGGTTTATATCCGTATTGTTTTCGGGCAAATAAACACAAAAATGGTATATATCCGATTGTTCGCACTAAACACAAAAAAGGTTTTACATCCTATTGTTCGTGCATCTAAACACAAAAAAGGTTTACATCGATTGTTCGGGGCACTAAACACAAAATGGGTTTATATCGTCTTGTTCGGCACTAAACACAAAAATGTATTAAATCAGAATTGTTCGCAGCTAAACCACAAAACATTAACCATATCTTTCCCCACTTAGTTCTTCTGGGAAGATTTTTGTTACCATACTTGTTTCAAAATACATGAAAAATAAGACACGGTACAGATTGCCAAGGGACAGATGAAAGATGGAATTCCATTTCCCATACATAAACATTTATTGAGTGTAAAAACTCCACTAAACATAACCATATGAATCAACAATACAAAGATATAAATAAGTTCAAATTATTATTATTATAATTATTTTTAATTAATTATTAGTTATTATTTTATATTTTTAATTTCACACTGGCCGATTCCCACCAAGGCAAGGGTGGTACGAAAAAGAAAACAATCACCATCAATCACTTCATCGACAGACATTCCAGAAGGTGCTTTACACTACAGTTTTTAAAAACTGCAACAAAAACACCTGTAGGTAGATGTAGGTTGTAGAACAGCAACCACCCCAGGAAGTACTACCGTCCTTCCGAGAAGACAGTGAAACAGAAACCTGACCTGTTATAGCATGATGGTAGTGTTGCTGGATTCTTTATTTCTGTCCTCCATAAACACTCTATATAACAGGGTATCTTGCTACTCCTACTTACACTTTGGTCACACTTCACAGACAAACACAATGCATATATTATATAACATACATCAAGGCTTTTCTCCTTTTTCTAATAGCTCTTGTTCTTCTTTATTTCTTCTATTGTCCATGGGGAAGTGGAAAAGAATCTTTCCTCCGTAAGCCATGCGTGTCGTATGAGGCGACTAAAATGCCGGGAGCAATGGGCTAGTAACCCCTTCTCCTGTAGACACTTACTAAAAAAGAGAAGAAGAAAAACTTTATTATTATTATTATTATTATTATTATTATGAAAAACCAAGCGCTAAACCCGCTAGAGTCCATCATTTCGTTGACTGTCTTCCCCTCTAGTTCATTTACCCACTGCACCTCATGTGTAGTCCCCTTTATGGAACTTTGGCTTCTCCTTCTCGTACTGCTTCACTCTCCGTTGTTAACTCTACTCTGTATTGGAAACACAAACGCATTGGAGAATTTTGTGTGTGATATCTCTTATATCCGAACTGTTCAAGGTGAATACGAGGTCCAGCCTGGTTGCTTCATAGTCTCCTTTCTCACTGGTTGTGTCCCTAACAGGTTGGTACATGACGTTTTCCCGTATCTTGGCTCTCCATGTTTCTGTTTCCCCATCTGGCTCCAGATTCTCCCAGTCATTCCCCTTATGGTTGAAATCCCCCATGATAAGTATCTTGCCCTGCTCATGTAGGCCCTTCTGGCAACTTCGGCTAGTGTGTCCACCATCACTCGGTTGCTCTCATCGTATTCCCGTCTTGGCCTCCTACTATTCAGTGGCAGGTTATACATCACTGCTATCACCATTTTTGGGGCCCCTGTATGAAGTGTTCCTACTATTTAGTCATCCGCTCCTCCTCTGACTGGTCCTTCAATCTCCTCAAAACTACTTCTTCCCATCTGTTCCCCCCTTGTTTTTCCTCAGGATCTGATATCCAGACAGGAAGAGAGCATCTGTTATCACTTATGTGAGCATTGTCTCTGTGATTCTTATGATGTCTGGCGAAGCCTCAGTGATTATTTCCTGCCACTCCTCATTCTTATTTGTAATTCTATCTGCGATGGTGTGCCATACTTTCTGCTTCCTTTCTAGAGCTGTATTCTGGGAGGTGGGATGGGTTATTTCTGGTTTTGAGTGTGGAAGGCAGGTCTGGTTGTTTTGGTAGTCTTCTTGTGTGACAGTATTAGTGCTTGGGGGGGAGGGGGGTAACCTGCAAGTGTGGAGTGTGGCTCGGCTCTGGTTATTGTGTCTAGTTAGTATGGGATAGAAGGGTAGAGGAGATGTGGTGGGTGGTTCTGTGGGTGGTTGTGCTTGCTGTTATTTTAGAGGCTGTGCTTCATTATCTATCAGTACCTGCCCTGTCCCCCCTTCCTGCTTCTGGTACCTTCTTACTCTTGTTCCCTTTCTTCTTGTGTTCTGTTGCAGTCAACAGAACATAACATTTTTAACAATGGTTTCCCCTGTAGGATTTTGTTTTGTTCCCTTTCTGACCTGAAAGTCAATTTGATTGGGCAGTTCTTTTCCCTCGAATACTACCCAAGTCTCTAAAAAATTGTCAGTTGGGTGTGTCCTCTCCTGTAACCGCAATGATTCTCTCAATCTCTTACCTTTTCCTGTCTTCTTTCATCATAAGTCTTCCCCTCCACCCATGAATAATGACAGTCCTCTCACTTTCCTCATCCCATTTTTTCCCTCCGTATCTTTGGGTCTGATTTAAGTTTCCCTCGTTGCCCCCTTTTATTCTCCCGATATCACAGTGGCCTGCTATTGTTTCCTAAAGGACTTCTTTTAAATTTTCCCACCCTTTCATTCCCTCGCTTTCTGCTGTTTTTTCCTCCCCCCATCTTTTCGTCCTGATTTGGTGTGTTTTTGGGGGGGTTAACTTTGGGGTGGGGGGTTGTGGGGTGTATTAGTATTTTTGTGTGTGTGTTGGGTGTTTTGGGGGTTTTGGGGTTTTGGGGTGTGTGGGGTGTGGTTGGGGTGTTAATGTGTAAAGCGTTTTGTGAAAGTTTTATCATGTGGGGGGATGCTTGGCAGTTTTGTACAAATGTTAGGGGTTGTTTTGGGGTTTTTATATGAACTCACCTATTTGGGACTCACCTTTTGGGAGGTTGGGGGGTTCGAGTCCGAGCTTGGCCCCTCCTCTTCCCCTGATCGCTACTAGGCACTCTCCCTGATGTGAGCTTTATCATACTCTGCAAAAAGCTATTTTGGATCCTGCCTCCACACACCCTTTTTCCCAAAAATATTCCATTTACGGGGATTTTCTCTGTGGCTGAAGAAATATTTCCCCAAAACATCCCTGTGATTCATTGTTTTCTTAGCTTCCAACTGTGCCCCCCTTGTTTCTTGTGCCCAAAAATCTCTGGAACATCCGGGTTTTTGTCCCCCTTTGGGCACTTCTCTCATATTTTGTAGGGCCTTTTATCTTTGCCCCCCCTACTTCCTTCCTCCAGTGGCGGGTTTGGTTTTCCCCTTAACCTCTCCTCGGGGGGATTTGTCTTATTGAAAACCCTTTTGGGAAAATTTCTTTTTTTCCCTTTCCGTGTTTTGGGCTAGGTGGGGGTTTCCCAAAGGTGCCGCATACCCAAAAAGGGCCTAACCCCCCGGGTTTGTACGGGTCCGAATGATTCCTTTTTAAGATTGGGAATGCTTTTCTGAGGTATGCAAGGCCCCAAATATGCTGCAGATTTTTTTGGTTGATGTGCGCTTCGGGAGATGTCCTGGTGTTATACTCACCCCAAAGATCTTTTTCCTTGAGTGAGGTTTGTAGTCTCTGACCCCCCCAGACTGTACTCCGCTGGGGGCCCTTTTTTGCCCCTTTCCCCAAACTTCATGAAATTTGCACTTGGGGGGATTGAACTCCAGGAGCCAATTGCTGGGGCCAGGTCTCAGCCCCGTCCAGATCCCTTTTAGTTTCTGCCTGGTCTTCGATCGAGGAATTCTTTTCCCTCAACTTCCAAAGTCATCTGCAAACATGACACCCCAGATCTTTCCTTTGTCTTTTCGTTTACAAATTTCCCCGAAAAAAAGCACTTTGGGCCCAGGGCGACCCCCGGGGGGACCCCCCTGGTCCCCAAAGGGGGCCCACCCCTGACACCTCGCCACGTACCATGACTCGCTGCTGTCTTCCTGACAAGTATTCCCTGATCCATTGAAGTGCCTTCCTGTTATCCCTGCATGGTCCTCCAGTTTTTGCACCAATCTCTTGTGTGGAACTGTGTCAAACGCCTTCTTGCAGTCCAAGAAAATGCAATCCCCACCCCTCTCTCTCTTGTCTTACTGCTGTCACCATGTCATAGAACTCCAGTAGGTTTGTGACACAGGATTTCCCGTCCCTGAAACCATGTTGGCTGCTGTTGATGAGATCATTCCTTTCTAGGTGTTCCACCACTCTTCTCCTGATAATCTTCTCCATGATTTTGCATACTATACATGTCAGTGATACTGGTCTGTAGTTTAATGCTTCATGTCTGTCTCCTTTTTTAAAGATTGGGACTACATTTGCTGTCCTCCATGCCTCAGGCAATCTCCCTGTTCGATAGATGTATTGAATATTGTTGTTAGGGGTACACATAGCGCCTCTGCTCCCTCTCTCAATACCCATGGGGAGATGTTATCTGGCCCCATTGCCTTTGAGGTATCTAGCTCACTCAGAAGCCTCTTCACTTCTTCCTCGGTTGTGTGCACTGTGTCCAGCACTTGGTGGTGTGCCCCACCTCTCCGTCTTTCTGGAGTCCCTTCTGTCTCCTCTGTGAACACTTCTTTGAATCTCTTGTTGAGTTCTTCACATACTTCACGGTCATTTCTTGTTGTCTCTCCTCCTTCCTTCCTTAGCCTGATTACCTGGTCCTTGACTGTTGTTTTCCTCCTGATGTGGCTGTACAACAGTTTCGGGTCAGATTTGGCTTCGCTGCTATGTCATTTTCATATTGTCTTTGGGCCTCCCTTCTTATCTGTGCATATTCGTTTCTGGCTCTACGACTGTTCTCCTTATTCTCCTGGGTCCTTTGCCTTCTATATTTCTTCCATTCCCTAGCACACTTGGTTTTTGCCTCCCTGCACCTTTGGGTAAACCATGGGCTCATCCTGACTTTTTCATTAAACCTGTTACCCTTGGGTACAAACCTCTCCTCAGCCTCCTTGCATTTTGTTGCTACATATTCCATCATCTCATTAACTGGCTTCCCTGCCAGTTCTCTGTCCCACTGAACCCCGTTCAGGTAGTTCCTCATTCCTGTGTAGTCCCATTTCTTGTAGTTTGGCTTCATTCGTCCTGGCCTTCCTGCTTCTCCCTCCACTTGTAGCTCTACTGTGTATTCGAAGCTTAAAACCACATGGTCACTGGCCCAAGGGGTCTTTCATATGTGATGTCCTCGATATCTGCACTACTCAAGGTGAATACTAAGTCCAGCCTTGCTGGTTCATCCTCTCCTCTCTCTCTTGTAGTGTCCCTTACGTGTTGGCACATGAAGTTTTCCAGTACCACCTCCATCATCTTAGCCCTCCATGTATATTGGCCCCCATGTGGGTCCAAGTTCTCCCAATCGATCTCCTTGTGGTTAAAGTCACCCATGATCAGGAGCTTTGCCCTGCATGCATGAGCTCTTCTGGCCACTCTAGCCAGTGTGTCAACCATCGCTCTATTGCTCTCGTCGTACTCTTGCCTTGGCCTCCTGCTGTTCTGTGGTGGGTTATACATCACTGCTATTACCACCTTGGGACCTCCAGAGTGAAGTGTTCCCACTATGTAATCACTTTCTTCTCCGCTGTGTGTGTGTGTGTGTGTGTGTGTGTGTGTGTGTGTGTGTGTGTAGTCTGTGTGTGTAATGTGTGTGTATGTAGTGCGTGTGTGTAACTTGTGTGAAGTGTGTGCGTATGGTATGTGCGTGTAGTGAGTGCGTGCAGTGTGTGCTTGTGTAGTGCGTAAGTAGTGTGTGCGTGTAGTGTGTGTGTGAAGTGTGTGTGTGTGTGTGTGTGTAGTGTGTGTGTGTAGTGTGTGTGCGTGTAGTGTGTGCGTGTGTAGTGTGTGTGTGTAGTGTGTGTGTGAAGTGCGTGTGTGTAGTGTGTGTCTGTAGTGTGTGCGTGTAGTGTTTGTACTCACCTATTTGTGATTGCAGGTGTCGATTCATAGCCCCTGGCCCCGCCTCTTCACTGATCGCTACTAAGTTCTCTCTCTTCCTTCTCCATGAGCTATATCAAACCTCGTCATGAAACTATGCATGGTTCATGCCATCACTACGTAACTTTCCACATTATTCCACTTGCTAACAACTCTGTGACTGAAGAAATACTTCTTAACATATCTTTGACTCAACTAAGTCTTCAACTTCTAATTGTGACCAGTTGTTTCTGTGACTCATCTCTGTAACATCCTGTCCCAGTCCACCTTGTTAATTCCTCGCAGTATTTTATAAGTCGTTATTATACTTTTATTGTACTGTACTGGTTTTCTGTGGTATTGTACTGTACTGGTATTCTGTGTTATTATACTGTTCTGTTCTTCTGTGTTGCTGAACTATACTGGTCTTCTGTGTTGCTGTACTGTACTGGTCTTCTGTGTTGCTGTACTGTACTGGTATACAGTGTTATTGTGCGGTACTGGTTTTCTGTCTTATTGTACTGTGCTGATCTTCTGTATTATTGTACAGTACTGGTCTTCTGTGTTATTGTAGTGTACTGGTTTTCTGTGGTATTGTACTGTACTGATACTCTGTGTCATTGTGCAGTACTGGTCTTTTGTGTTGCTGTACTGTACACGTCTTGTGTGTTATTGTACTGTACTGGTCTTCTGTATTATTTTACTGTACAGATCTTGTGTGTTATTGTACTATACTGGATTTCTGTGTTATTGTAGTATACTGGTCTTCTGTATTATTGTACAGTACTGGTCTTTTGTGTTATAGCACTGTGCTGGTCTTCTGTGTTATTGTACTGTACGTTGTCCAGAGAAGGACAACGGGAAAAGAGGGGGTACTGGCAGGAAACATGGCCTACCCTGCAACATCTACAGACACAAGGATGGAGAACCACAACTGGGAGGCTTCAAGGGAGAGGAAATGTACCCACCGGAGAGTGTACTGTTGGACAAGGTAGCAGATGAAGCAGCGAAGAAAACCTGGTTGAGATGGAGTGGAACCAAGGCGATTGAGAACCCTCGTAGATTTTTTTCAAAGGGGCCTGGACCACGCTCAGCAGCACAGACACCAATGATGGTATGTTGAAACACCTTCCCTTTAGACCTTTGGCAGATAAAATAGACTTAAAGGAAAGAATAACTGGGGAAGAATAAGTTGGGAGTCAAGAAGCCGCATAGTGGCCAAATAGTGCAGAGAACACTAGTCCACATTATGAAGGAATCTATCCTTAAACTTAATATAGTCTACAGGCAAAGGATAGGAACAGCAATAAGAGCTTCTGTGAGCATCGCTGTAGCAGAAATTTTGGTACATTGCACTTTGGAAAGGGACGAAGAGAAGGATACATAGATAACATGAGATACATAGATAACATTTTCTGCGTGATAATAGGGGGAGACGAAAGGGTGCAAGAATTAAAAACTTAGGCAAACAGAGCACACCCATCCCTGAAATTCACTTCAAAACACAGCAGTGCAGGTATGCCATTCCAGGATACAGTGATTTACCTGAATAAGGAGAGAGAAATACACAGCAAAACCTATTACAAACCAGGAAATGCCCATCAATACTTGCTATGGACATCATCGCACCCAAGAAACTTGAAGCAATCACTACCCTACTCCTTAGCTTTAAGGATCAAACGAATTTGCAGCGAAGATAACTGTTTTGAAAACTCCCTAAAAAAAATTTGGAATTTCTTCAAGTCCAGGGGATACCCAGAGGACTGTCTTAAGCTTGCAGAACGAAAACTCTCGCACCGAAAAACAGAGAGGCAAACACAAGGAGCACTCTACCATCCTTGTACAGTCAACTATTTTTCGGAGAAATCAAGACACAGCTAAAGGAGCTGTGGACATGGATCAATGAAGAATTCTAATAACATCTTGGATAGAGCACTTTCCTGATGAACCCCGATGATCGCCTGGAGGAAGGATGAGTCTCTAAGGGACAAACTTGTGAGAACAGAATTTCCGAGGAAGAAGAAGCAGTGAGGACGGATCTGGAAACACTTGAGGGTAGGCTACTACACACAAAAAACTATACTTTTCAGAATAGACCGTATATGGTGAAACTGAGAGTGAACCTCAATTTCCAATGGGCTAAATGTGTAGAACGGACTATCACAGTTTACCCTCAAAATCGAAAGAGAAATTGAATCCTAACATTGGTATACTCTCGCCTACATAAAGGGATGTTAATGTTAGACGTTCCCGGCATACCCTGTTTTCGACATGGGCTGACAGGATCTCAGAATGGCGAAACGTGAAGGACAGGTGTTACGAACACTGGTCTAATGTCACTCAAATTCTCATAAGGACCAGTTACATAATGAGCAATCAGAGATTTATGTATAGCATCCTAGCTTAAGATTGTGCGCAACTGACACTACTAAACAGATATTGACTTTGTACATTGCACTTATTTACTTCGTCACAGATGGGCAAAATCTCAGATGGGTGAAACGTGCAAGACACGTATGGAGAACCTTGGTCTAATGTCATCAAATCCTTATGTGGACCCGTTCCAAAGTGAGCAATCCAGGGATTTTTGTATAACATCCTTGCTTAAGATTGTGTACAATTGGCTCTACTAAACAGCTGTCGAAGTTGTATATTCCATCACTTGAATTATTTAAGACATTCCTATCATGTTTGATGAGAGAGGATTCAATTATGTTCCTTTCTGTAATGAAACTATTGGGTACAATGACCTGGTCTGCTGCCCACCCCAGCGGATGACTGCAAGTACTAAAATGCATAAAAAATTGCATTAAACTCCTGAGCCTTCTCTGCTGAGTACTGATGTTGGGCTAATATGATTTCTGTTGTTTGGATTAAGTTTCACTCTCACAACTAGTAATATTAATTATATAGATCTAGCTAAGCCGTTTTGTATCTTGGGAAAAACATACTGACCTCACTCAAAATACCTTTAATATCTGCAAAGGGATGGTCTATGGTACCTTACTCCATCCAGTGCTTCTCAACTGCCCTCTATGATTTATGAAAGCACATAGCGATCACCGTAACGATCAGACCTTGCATCTTACGCAAGCTGATAAATCTAACAAATTTGTCATTTTAGATGAAGGTGAATATTCTGATAAGATGAACAGCTTACTAAGGGATAATGGAAAGTACGAACCTCTAGGAACCTCCTCGAACACATCAACTCACTTCAATGAACGACTTAAAAAGTTATTGAAGGGGAATGATGAATTAAATGTCTGTTAGCCAGGACGACAACTCTACTGTATCTTTATAATTTAATTACAGCCCATAAACCAGTAGCCCAAGCTGTCCTATTATAATTTCAGGAGGCTCGGCTGCATGCATTCTGTCCAAATGGCTAGTTAAGCTTCTAACTCTTATGGTCGGAAAGATTTCAGATGCTCATATTAAGAATATCGTCACCTTATAGAAAGACTCCAAAAATTAAATGCATCACATAAGTTTACTCTTGTACATTTTGATATCACAGCATTATTTACTAGAATCCTTGTCTTTGATTTGCTTATGTATCTAGAAGAACTAAAAACTTCTTCATGTCCTACCCCACTAACATAATTATTGAATTCATTAAGCTGTGTGTGATGGACTGCAAGTTCGTACTTGAAGGTAAATACTATGATCAAAAACAAGTCATGGCCTAGAGAAATCTGCTTAGTCTATTAATCATCAACTTGTATATGGAATTGTATGTGACTAGAATCCTTAAAGATACATCCAAGTAAAGTCAAGTAGTTAAGATACGTAGACGATATTCTGTGTAGCCTAGAGATGTCGATATTGATGAGTTCCGTCCTAGACTCAGTGATTTTGTACCATCAGTTAAGTTTATAACAGAGCACGAAGTAGATAACAAATTGCCTTCTTAGATGTTTTAATCCATCTGTTGACAAGAAATTTAAATTTACACAAAATCAACTGTGTCGTCACACATTCACTGTTATTCCAATCATGAATCATAGGTTAAAAGGAGTGTTTTTCAGACATTGTTCTTGAGACCTTAACGTATTTGAAGACCGGAATATTTTGGATGACGAAATTAATAAGATATTCAACATAGTCACTAAACTGAAATATCCTGGGGATTTTGTTGAGATGGCATTACTGACAGCCAAGAAGACTTTCTACACGACTGAACCTAGGGAAGTACCTTCCAGGAAAACTATATTGGTTTTGCCTTACAATGATAATATGGCTGGTCTGTTTGATGCAATAAAAAAAGCTGAAAATACTGTCTTCATGAACATGGGGATAATGTAGCAGTTTATTAAGAATGTTCCATCCAACATTGTTGATGGTGAATATCAAAATGGTATTCAATACCGACAAGTTGATATGAAAGACACAAAGGCGACATTTAGGCATCTTTATTCCGAAACGTTTCACCTACACAGTAAGAGAAACGTTTCAGACTATGAAACAGAATTCTTCTCAAACCTGAGGGACTGACAACCTCAAAATCTACATCATCAAGGGTGATGGACTGATTACATCGTCTTCACATCTCTACTGCTCCTGCCTACTTTCTGTACTCGACTGAAGAAACTTACTGTGTAGGCGAAACGTTTTGGAATAAAGATGCCTAAATGTTGCCTATATATCTTACCAACATTGTTGATTGTGCTCACAAGGTCTCATACACACAATGCTTTCTATCGTATGTCGGGCAGAAGGTAAGCCACTTGAAATCAGATTATCCCAACATCAGAACTCGGCATGAACGGCTCAGGAATCAAATGCAGTCTTTAATCATATTTGTATTAGCAATCATCCGAAGGGGTGGGCAGCAGTTAAGGTCATTGTAGCCAATACTTCCGTCTCTACTGGAAGATGACTTTGCTATTGTTTTTTCTAGAAGAAGAATTGGGTATTGTTTTTCTAGAAGAAGAGTTGAGAATTTTTTCTAGAAGAGTTGGGATCTGTTTTTTTCTAGAAGAGTTGGGTATTGTTTTTTCTAGAAAAGATATGTTGGGTATTGTCTTCTCTCGAAGTTTACTTGGGTATTGTCTTCCCTCGAAGTTGAGTTGGGTATTGTCTTCTCTCGAAGTTTAGTTGGGTATTGTCTTCCCTCGAAGTTTAGTTGGGTATTGTCTTCCCTCGAAGTTTAGTTGGGTATTGTCTTCCCTCGAAGTTTAGTTGGGTATTGTCTTCTCTCGAAGTTTAGTTGGGTATTGTCTTCCCTCGAAGTTTAGTTGGGTATTGTCTTCTCTCGAAGTTTAGTTGGGTATTGTCTTCTCTCGAAGTTTAGTTGGGTATTGTCTTCCCTCGAAGTTGAGTTGCGTATTGTCTTCTCTCGAAGATGAGTTGGGTATTGTCTTCTCTCGAAGATGAGTTGGGTATTGTCTTCCCTCGAAGATGAGTTGGGTATTGTCTTCCCTCGAAGATGAGTTGGGTATTGTCTTCCCTCGAAGATGAGTTGGGTATTGTCTTCCCTCGAAGATGAGTTGGGTATTGTCTTCCCTCGAAGATGAGTTGGGTATTGTCTTCCCTCGAAGATGAGTTGGGTATTGTCTTCCCTCGAAGATGAGTTGGGTATTGTCTTCCCTCGAAGATGAGTTGGGTATTGTCTTCCCTCGAAGATGAGTAGGGTATTGTCTTCCTCGAAGATGAGTTGGGTATTGTCTTCCCTCGAAGATGAGTAGGGTATTGTCTTCCCTCGAAGATGAGTTGGGTATTGTCTTCCCTCGAAGATGAGTTGGGTATTGTCTTCCCTCGAAGATGAGTTGGGCATTGTCTTCTCTCGAAGATGAGTTGGGTATTGTCTTCCCTCGAAGATGTGTTGGGTATTGTCTTCCCTCGAAGATGAGTTGGGCATTGTCTTCTCTCGAAGATGAGTTGGGTATTGTCTTCCCTCGAAGATGAGTTGGGCATTGTCTTCTCTCGAAGATGAGTTGGGCATTGTCTTCTCTCGAAGATGAGTTGGGTATTGTCTTCCTCGAAGATGAGTTGGGTATTGTCTTCTCTCGAAGATGAGCTGGGCATTGTCTTCTCTCGAAGATGAGTTGGGTATTGTCTTCCCTCGAAGATGAGTTGGGTATTGTCTTCTCTCTAAGATGAGTTGGGTATTGTCTTCCCTCGAAGATGAGTTGGGTATTGTCTTCTCTCGAAGATGAGTTGGGTATTGTCTTCCCTCGAAGATGAGTTGGGCATTGTCTTCTCTCGAAGATGAGTTGGGTATTGTCTTCCCTCGAAGATGAGTTGGGTATTGTCTTCCCTCGAAGATGAGTTGGGCATTGTCTTCTCTCGAAGATGAGTTGGGTATTGTCTTCCCTCGAAGATGAGTTGGGCATTGTCTTCTCTCGAAGATGAGTTGGGTATTGTCTTCCCTCGAAGATGAGTTGGGTATTGTCTTCCCTCGAAGATGAGTTGGGCATTGTCTTCTCTCGAAGATGAGTTGGGTATTGTCTTCTCTCGAAGATGAGTTGGGCATTGTCTTCTCTCGAAGATGAGTTGGGCATTGTCTTCTCTCGAAGATGAGTTGGGCATTGTCTTCTCTCGAAGATGAGTTGGGTATTGTCTTCCCTCGAAGATGAGTTGGGTATTGTCTTCTCTCGAAGATGAGTTGGGTATTGTCTTCTCTCGAAGATGAGTTGGGTATTGTCTTCTCTCGAAGATGAGTTGGGTATTGTCTTCTCTCGAAGATGAGTTGGGTATTGTCTTTTCTAGAAGAACATGAGATGGGGATTGTTTTTTCTAGAAGACGAGTGGATTGAAACCCTCTGAAGAGGAAGGTGATGAAGTGAAGCTTTTGTGGAAAGGTGGAGAAATGGTCATGAAATGTCCTTTAGAAGATGAGTTTGGTAATATCTAGAAGAAGAATGGTAGAGTAATGCCCTCTCTAGAGGAAGAATGGTAGACTAACGCCCTCTCTAGAAGAAGAATGGTAGAGTAATGCTCTATCTAGAGGAAGAATGGTAGAGTAACTGTTCTCTCTACAGGAAGAATGGTAGAGTAATGCTCTCTCTAGAGGAAGAATGGTAGATTCTCTCTAGAGGAAGAATGGTAGATTAATTCTCTCTCTAGAGGAAGAATGGTAGAGTAATTCTCTCTCTAGAGGAAGAATGGTAGAGTAATTCTCTCTCTAGAGGAAGAATGGTAGAGTAATGCTCTACCGAGAAGAAGAATGTTAGAGTAATGCTCTATGAGTCTATAGGAAGATGACACCTTCTCTAGAGCGACGATAGGAAGATGACACCCTCTCTAGGGCAAAAAGATGACCCCATCTCTTGAGGAAAGAGAGTGGTGTTACGCCCTCTCCGGAGTAAGGTAAGTGGTATGACACCTCTCAGAGTAAGGTAAGTGGTATGACACCTCTCAGAGTAAGGTAAGTGGTGTGACACCTCTCAGAGTAAGGTAAGTGGTATGACACCTCCCAGAGTAAGGTAAGTGGTATGACACCTCCCAGAGTAAGGTAAGTGGTATGACACCTTCCAGAGTAAGGTAAGTGGTGTGACACCTCCCAGAGTAAGGTAAGTGGTATGACACCTTCCAGAGTAAGGTAAGTGGTGTGACAAATCCCAGAGTAAGGTAAGTGGTGTTACGCCCTCTCCGGAGTAAGGTAAGTGGTATGACACCTCTCAGAGTAAGGTAAGTGGTATGACACCTTCCAGAGTAAGGTAAGTGGTGTGACAAATCCCAGAGTAAGGTAAGTGGTGTTACGCCCTCTCCGGAGTAAGGTAAGTGGTGTGACACCTCCCAGAGTTAGGTAAGTGGTAAGAAACCTTCCAGAGTAAAGTGGTGTGACACCTCCCAGAGTAAGGTAAGTGGTGTTACGCCCTCTCCGGAGTAAGGTAAGTGGTATGACACCTCTCAGAGTAAGGTAAGTGGTATGAAACCTTCCAGAGTAAGGTAAGTGGAGTGACAAATCCCAGAGTAAGGTAAGTGGAGTGACAAATCCCAGAGTAAGGTAAGTGGTGTTACGCCCTCTACGGAGTAAGGTAAGTGGGGTGACACCTCCCAGAGTTAGGTAAGTGGTATGAAACCTTCCAGAGTAAAGTGGTGTGACACCTCCCAAAGTAAGGTAAGTGGTGTGACACCTCCCAGAGTAAGGTAAGTGGTGTGAAACCTCCCAGGGCAAGGTAAGTGGCGTGACACTTCCCGGACAAAGGTAAACGGTGTGACACCTCGAAGAGTAAGGTAAGTGGTGTGACACCTCCTAGAGTAAGTGGTGTGACACTTCCCAGAGTAAGGTAAGTGGTGTGACACCTTCCAGAGTAAGGAAAGTGGTGTAACACCTCCCAGAGTAAGGTAAGTGGTGTGACACCTCCCAGAGTAAGGTAAGTGGTGTGACACCTTCCAGAGTAAGGTAAGTGGTATGACACCTTCCACAGTAAGGTAAGTGGTGTGACACCTCCCAGAGTAAGGTAAGTGGTGTGACACCTTCCAGAGAAAGGTAAATGGTGTGACACCTTCCAGAGTTAGGTAAGTGGTGTGACACCTCCCAGAGAAAGGTAAATGGTGTGACACCTTCCAGAGTAAGGTAAGTGGTGTGACACCTCCCAGAGTAAAGTAAGTGGTATGACACCTTCCAGAGTAAGGTAAGTGGTGTGACACCTTCCAGAGGAAAGTAAGTGGTATGACACCTTCTAGAGATAGATAAGTGGTGTGACACTTCGCAGAGTAAGGTAAGTGGTGTGACACTTCCCAGAGTAAGACAAATGGTGTCACACCTCCCAAAGTAAAGTAAGAGGAATGGCACCTCCCAGAGTAAGGTAAGTGGTGTGACACCTCCCAGAGAAAGGTAAGTGGTATGACACCTCCCAGAGTAAGGTACGCGGTGTGACACCTCCCAGAGTAAGGTAAGTGGTGGGACACCTCCCAGAGTAAGGTAAGTGGTGTGACACCTCCCTGAGTAAGGTAAGTGGTGTTACACCTCCCAGAGTAAAGTAAGTGGTGGGACACCTCCCAGAGTAAGGTAAGCGGTGTGACACCTCCCAGAGTAAGGTAAGTGGTGGGACACCTCCCAGAGTAAGGTAAGTGGTGGGACACCTCCCAGAGTAAGGTAAGTGGTGTGACACCTCCCAGAGTAAGGTAAGCGGTGTGACACCTCCCAGACAAAGGTAAGTGGTGGGACACCTCCCAGAGTAAGGTAAATGGTATGACACCTCCCAGAGTAAGGTAAGTGGTGGGACACCTCCCAGAGTAAGGTAAGTGGTGTGACACCTCCCAGAGTAAGGTAAGTGGTGGGACACCTCCCAGAGTAAGGTAAGTGGTATGACACCTCCCAGAGTAAGGTAAGTGGTGGGACACCTCCAGAGTAAGGTAAGTGGTGGGACACCTCTCAGAGTAAGGTAAGTGGTATGACACCTCCCAGAGTAAAGTAAGTGGTGGGACACCTCTCAGAGTAACGTAAGTGGTATGACACCTCCCAGAGTAAGGTAAGTGGTGTGATACCTCCCAGAGTAAGGTAAGTAGTGGGACACCTCTCAGAGTAACGTAAGTGGTATGACACCTCCCAGAGTAAGGTAAGTGGTGGGACACCTCCCAGAGTAAGGTAAGAGGTGTGACACCTCCCAGAGTAAGGTAAGTGGTGTGATACCTCCCAGAGTAAGGTAAGTGGTGGGACACCTCCCAGAGTAAGGTAAGTGGTGTGACACTTCCCAGAGTAAGGTAAGTGGTGTGATACCTCCCAGAGTAAGGTAAGTGGTGTGACACCTCCCACAGTAAGGTAAGTGGTGTGACACCTCCCACAGTAATGTAAGTGGTGTGACACCTCCCAGAGTAAAGTAAGTGGTGGGACACCTCCCAGAGTAAGGTAAGTGGTGTGACACCTCCCAGAGTAAGGTAAGTGGTGTGACACCTCCCAGAGTAAGGTAAGTGGTGCGACACCTCCCAGAGTAAGGTAAGTGGTGGGACACCTCCCAGAGTAAGGTAAGTGGTGCGACACCTCCCAGAGTAAGGTAAGTGGTGCGACACCTCCCAGAGTAAGGTAAGTGGTGGGACACCTCCGTGAGTAAGGTAAGTGGTGCGACACCTCCCAGAGTAAGGTAAGTGGTACGACACCTCCCAGAGTAAGGTAAGTGGTGGGACACCTCCCGGGGGGGGGAGGTGTCGCAAAACTTACGGGGGATTTTAATTTTTTTTTTATATTTTATTTAAAACAGTTCATACAATATACATAGATAGTTACGTATATAAATGTGATATAAATATATATAAAAAGTAACATTATCAGTGGGTGTGTTGCGGTCCACTAAGTAACACTATCAGTGGGTGTGTTGCGGTCCACTAAGTAACATTATCAGTGGGTGTGTTGCGGTCCACTAAGTAACATTATCAGTGGGTGTCTGTTTTGCGGTCCACTATGTAACATTATCAGGTGGGTGTGGTTCCGGTCCACTTAAAGTAACATTATTCAGCTGTGTGTGGTTCCGGTCCACTAAGTTACATTATAGGTGTGTGTGTTCCGGTTATCCACTAAGTAAACATTATCAGTGTGGTGTGTTCCGTGTCCACTAAGTAACACTATTCTTAATAATTCTGTTATACACACATAACTACATAACTAAACACTACTGCAAAATACACAGTGCTTCAATTACTGTTTTTTTTTTTTTTTCATAATGTTAAAATAAACAAAGCACTTTACAATACTAGTTGACCTCAACCCCCCCCCCAACATGTCCCCCCCCCAACTTTTACGTTATTGTTAGTTATTATACTCAAAAAGTTGCGCCTCTAAACCACAATGTTGTGTTCATGTGTACTTAACAGTTTTTATTACTCCATACTCTCATTTTTTAGGTTAAAAATTGCAATGCTTTTAATAAATAAAAGAAAGCCTTAACAGGTTCTCCACATAATAAATTGAAATTAACATTATCGCAATACATTTACAGTTTATCTTGAGCTGACATTAATATATCCCTCATCCTGTTGTTTTTTTATTCCTTTTACTTAAATCAAAGTTACAAAAAAAAAATTATGCTTTTTATCATTCAAATATATTACTATATGACATGGATGAAAATTTTTAATTTTACTTATCGTAAAATTTTACTAAAGTGAATTAATAACAAATATTAACTGCTATATATATTGTACAAACACATGCAGTTACATGTTAAGATTCATCGTAATAACTTACATACTTCCCTTCCTTTTCCACAGTTTTGAAAAAAAAAAAAAATAAAACACAAACACTAGACTCACAACATCTTTTTTAAACTATTCTCAAAGAACTTTTTTTTAAAATACTAAAACTATTACACTTTATGACAATATAGAAATATAACCACAACTTTATTATAGTGAACAAGTCAACTAATATGATAACTGTACACTGGATATTGAAATGACACACTTGTATTACATATTACCAAGCATGTATATTATTAAAACACGTATGTCATGTTCACAAATTCTTGATGTTTAATTGACATGTTTCAGAGCAATTTCAGACTCTTGCTCTTTCACACACTA
The DNA here is from genome assembly GCF_026875155.1 of Cherax quadricarinatus. NCBI lineage: Eukaryota > Metazoa > Arthropoda > Malacostraca > Decapoda > Parastacidae > Cherax > Cherax quadricarinatus. The sequence goes on along the minus strand of NC_069406.1, from coordinate 51,455,498 downwards.
TGGTTGATTAATTACAACATTATAAGCCCCTAATCGAATTGATAAAAGCCGCCTTCCTCTCGCTTCTCAGGAAAAACAGTTGACTTAATAATCATGATATTCTATAAACCATGTAATTCTTGTTTCCCTCCCCCCTGTACAGAGGACCAGTCCACCCTGCCATTACAACACTAATTCGCGCAAACCCTCTCACAGTATACCTCCTATTAGATACCGGAACAAATCTATAGCCCATTTACGTCCATTACACTACCTCATTTATTACACATTTGTTTTATAGAAAAATGTCTTTGCTAAAAGCCCTTGTTCGTTCCTCCCACCTACCTCCCCACCTCCCACCTCCCTCATCGCCCATAGCGATGATTGTTGGCGGTCCACTAAGTAAAATTTTCTGTGGGTGTGTTGCACGGTCCACTAAGTAAATTATAGTGGTTGTGTTGCGGTCCATATAGTTACATTATCAGTGCGTGTGTTTGCGCGTCACTAAGTAACTTATCAGTGGGTGTGTTGCCGGGCCACTATGTAACATTATCAGAGGGTGTGTTGCGGTCCCACTAAGTAACAATATCAGTGGGTGTGTTGCGGTCCACTAAGTAAACATTTTCAATGGGTGTGTTGCGGTCATAAGGTAACATTATCAGTGGATGTGTTGCGGTACCACTAAGTAAACATTATCAGTGGGTGTGTTGCGGTCTCACTCTAAGTAACATTATCAGTGGGTGTGTTGGCGGTCTACTAAGTAAACAACATTATCAGTGGGTGTGTTGCGGTCCACTAAAGTAACATTAATCAGTGGCGGTCGTGTGTTGGGGGTCCCACTAAGTAACACTACAGTGGGATGTGTTTTGCGGTCCACTAAGTAACATTATCAGTGGGTGTGTGGCGGTTCTCCACTAAGTAACATTATCAGTGGGTGTGTTAGCGGTCACTAAAGTAAAATTATCAGTGGGTGTGTTGCTGTCCACTAACACTATCAGTGGGTGTGTTGCGGTCCACTAATAGTACACATTTATCAGTGGCGTGTGTTGCGGGTTCACTAAGTAACAGTATCAGTGGGGTGTGTTTTAGCGTTCCCCTAAGTAACATTATCAGTGGGTGTGTTGAGGCCACTAAGTTAACATTGTCACTGGGTGTGTTGCGGTCCACTAAGTAACATTTATCAGTGGTGGGTGTGTTGCGGTCCATAAGTAACATTATCATGGGTGTGGTTGCGGTCCACTAAGTAAATTATCAGTGGGTGTGTTGCGGTCCACTAAGTAACATTTTCAGTGGGTGTGTTGCGGTCCACTAAGTAAATTATCAGTGGGTTGGTTGCGGTCCACTAAGTAACACTATCAGTGGGTTTGTGTGTGGTCCATAAGTAATCATATAACAGTGGGTAGTGTTGCGTGTCACTAAGTTAACATGATCAGTTGGTGTGTTGCGGATTTCCACCTAATGTAAATTATCAGCGGGTGTGTTTGCGGTCCACTATGGAACACTTTCGGTGGGTGTGTTGCGGTCAACTAAGTATCTTTATCAGTGGGTGTGTTTGCGGTCCACTAAGTTAACATTATCAGTGGGTGTCTGCGGTCCACTAAGTAACACTATCAGTGGGTGTGTGCGGTCAACTAAGTAACATTTCACTGGGTGTGTTGCGGTCCATCTAAGTAACATTTATCGTGGGTGTGTTGCTGTCCACTAAGTAAATCTATCAGTGGGAGTGTTGCGGTACATAATAAACCTTTTCCAGTGGGTGTGTTTCGGTCCACTAAGTAACATTATCAGTGGGTGTGTTGCGGTCCACTAAGTAACATTATCAGTGGGTGTGTTGCGGTCCACTAAGTAACATTATCAGTGGGTGTGTTGCGGTCCACTAAGTAACACTATCAATGGGTGTGTTGTGGTCCACTAAGTAACATTTTCAGTGGGTGTGTTGCGGTCCACTAAGTAACATTATCAGTGGGTGTGTTGCGGTCACTTCGTAACATTATCGGTGGGTGTGTCTTGCGGTCCACTAAGTAACATTTCAGGTGGTGTGTTTGCGGTCCACCAAGTAACATTATCAAGTGGGTGTGTTGCGGTCCACTAAGTAAAACTCTATCAGTGGGTGTGTTGGCGGTCCACTAAGTATCATTATCAGTGGGATGTGTTGCGGTCCACTAGTAACATATCAGTGGGTTGTGTATTGCGTCCACTAAGTAGCATTACAGGTGGGTGTGTTGCGGTCCACTAAGTAACATTTATCAGTGGGTGTGTTTTGCGCGTCCCTAAGTCAACATTATAAGTGGGTGTGTGCGGTCCACTATGTAACTTATCAGGTAGGTGTGTTTGCGGTCCATAAGTAACAATTATCAGTGGCGTGTGTTGCGGTCCAGTAAGTAACATTATCAGTGGGTGTTGCTTGCGGTCCACTTATGTAACACTATCAGTGGGTGTGTTGCGGTCCACTAAGTAACATTATCAGTGGGTGTGTTGCGGTCAAATAAGTAACATTATTCATGTGGGTTGTGTACGGTCCATAAGTAACATTATCAGTGGGTTTTGTGTTGCGGTTTGTAACTTTATCAGTGGGTGTGTTGCGGCTCCCACTAAGTAACATTATCAGTGGGTTGTGTTGCGGTCAATATGTAACAATTATCATGTGGGTGTGTTGCGGTCCTCTGAGTAACATATCAGTGGGTGTGTTGCGGTCCAATAAATTATCAGTGGGTGTGTTGCGGTCCACTAAGTATCATTATTCCAGTGGGTGTGTTGCGGTCTCCACTAAGTAACATTGTCAGTGGGTGTGTTGCGGTCCACTAAAGTACACTATCAGTGGGTGTGTTGCGGTGTCACTAAGTAACACTATCAGTGGGTGTGTTTCGGTCACTAAGTAACATTATCAGTGGGTTGTGTTGCGGTCCACTAAGTAAAACATTATCGTGGGTGTGATTGCGGTCCACTATTAAAACTATCGTGGGTACGTTGTGTTGCGCGTCCGCATAAGTAACATTATCAGTGGGTGTGTTACGGTCCACTAAGTTAACATTATCTGTGGGTGTGTGGTGTTGCGGTCCACTAAGTAACATTTATCAAGTGGGTGTGTTGCCGGTCCACTAACTTATCTGTGGGTGTGTTGCGTCCACTATATTACATTATCAGTGGGTGTGGTGCGGTCCACTAAGTAACATTACAGTGGTGTGTTGCGGTCCATAAGTTAACATTATCATTGGGTGTGTTACGGGTCACTAGAGTAACATTATCATGTGGGTGTGTTTGCGTGTCCACTCAAGTTTGTAATATTATCAGTGGGTGTGTTTGCGGTCCACTAAGTAACATTATCAGTGGGTGTGTTGCGCGTCCACTAGAGTAACACTATCAATGGTGTGTTGCGGTTCCACTAATAACAATTATCAGTGGCGTGTGTTGCGTCACTAAGTAACACTTCAATGGGTGTGTTGCGGTTCAACTAAGTAACATTATCAGTGGGTTGTGTTGCGGTCCTCTAAGTAACACTATCAAATGGGTGTGTTGCGGTCACTAAGTAACATTATCATTGGGTGTGTTGCGGTCAATAAGTAAACATTTTCAGTGGGTGTGTGGGGTCCACTATAGTTACACTATCAGTGGGTGTGTGTTGCGGTCCATAAGTAAACATATCAGTGGGTGTGTTGCGGTTCCATAGTAGTAACATTATCAGTGGGTGTGCTGTTAGCGGTCCACTAAGTAAACATTATCAGTGGCGTTGTTTGTTTGCGGGTCCACTAAGTAACACATAGTGGGTGTGTTGCGGTCCACTAAGTAAACATTATCAGTGGGTGTTGTTCGGTTCACTATGTAAAATTATCAGGGGTGTGTTGCGGTCCACTAAGTAAACATTGTCACGGGTGTGTTGCGGTCCCAAGTAACATTATCAGTGGGTGTGTTGCGGTCCACTTAGTAACATTATCAGTGGTGTGTTGCAGTCTACTAAGTAACATTATCGTGGGTGTGTTGCGGGCCACCTAAGTAACCCATCAGTGAGGTGTGTTGCGGTTCACTAAGTAACATATCTGTGGGGTGTGTTGCGGTTCCACTAAGTAACATTATCAGTGGTGGGTGCGGTTCCACTAAGAACATTATCAGTGCGTGTGTTGCGGTCCACTAAAGTAACATTATCAGTGGTGTGTTGCGGGCCACTAAGTAAATATCATGAGGGTGTGTTGCGGTCCACTAAGTAACAATATCAGTGGGTGTGTTGCGGTTCCACTAAGGTAACATTATCAGTGGGTGTTCGTGCGGTCAACTAAGTAACATTATCAGTGGATGTGTTGCGGTCCATACTAAGTAACATTATCAGGGGGTGTGTTGCGGTCCACTAAGTAACATTATCAGTGAGGTGTGTTATGCGGTTCTATAAGTAACATTATCAGTGGGTGTGTTTGCGGTCCACTAAGTACATTATCAGTGGGTGTGTTGGGGTCCACTAAGTAAAACACGATCAGTGGGTGTTGTTGCGGGTCCTACAAAGTAACATTATCAGTGGGGTGTGTATGTGTTGCGGTCACACTAGAGATACACATTTTTCCAGTGGGTGTGTTGCGGTCCACTAAGTAACTTATCAGTGGGTGTGTTGCTGTCCACTAAACACTATCTGTGGGTGTTTGTTGCGGTCCATAAAGTTCCTTTATCAGTGGGTGTGTTGCGGTTCACTAAGTAACATTTATCAGTGGTTGTGTGTTGCGGTCCACTAAGTTACATTATCAGTGGGTGTGTTGCGGCCACTAATAACATTATCAGTGGGTGTGTTGCGGTCCACTAGTAAACCATTTATCCAGTGGGTTGTGTTGCGGGCCACTAAGTAACATATCAGTGGGTGTGTTGCGGCGGTCCACTAAGAGTAACATTATCAGTGGGTGTGTTGCGGCCATAAGTAAACATTATCAGGTGGGTGTGTTGCGGGCCACTAAGTAACATTATCAGTGGGTGTGTTGCGGTCCACTCTAAAGTGACATTATCAGTGGGTGGTGTTGCGGGCCACTAAGTTAACTTGTCACTGGGTGTGTTGCGTACACTAAGTAACTTATCAGTGGGTGTGTTAGCGGTCCACTATGTAACATTATCAGTGGGTGTGTTGCGGTCCACTAAGTAACATATCAGTGGTTTGATTGCGGTCCACTACGTAACATTATCAGTGGGTGTGTTGCGGTCCACTAAGTAACACTATCAGTTGGGTGTGTTTGCGGTCCACTAAGTACATATCAGTGGCGTTTGTGTTCGGTCACTAAGTACCATTTCAGTGGGTGTCTTGACGGTCCACTAAGTAACACTTTTCAGTGGGTGTGTTGCGGTCCACTAAGTAACATTATCAATGGGTGTGTTGGGTCCACTAAGAACATTATCAGTGGGTGTGTTTGCGGTCTCCTCTAAGTAAACACTGCAGGGGAGTGTTGCGGTCCACAATAACATTATCAGTAGGGTGTGTTCGGTCCTCTAAGTATACATTATCAGTGGGTGTGTTGCGGTCCACCCTAAGTAACATTATCAGTGGGTGTGTTGCGGTCACTATGTTAACATTTTATTAGTGGGGTGTGTTGCGAGTCCTCTAAGTAACACTATCAATGGGTGTGTTGGCTGGTTCCACTAAGTAAACATTTTTCAGTGGGTGTTGTTGCGGTCACTAAGTAACATTATCATGTGGGTGTGTTGCGGTCCACTAAGTATATTATCGTTGGTTGTGTTTGCGGTCCACTAAGTAAATTTATCAGGTGTGTGCTGCGGTCCACCAGTAACATTTTATCAGTGGGGATTGTGTGTTGCTGGTCCACTAAGTTAACACTATCAGGGGGTGTGTTTGCGGTCCACTAAGTAACATTTTCAGTGGGTGTGTTTGCGGTCCACTAGTAAACATTATCAGTGGGTGTGTTGCGGTCACTAAGTAGCATTAAATCAGTGGGTGATGTTGCGTGTTCCCACTAAGTAACATTTTCAGTGGGTGTGTTGCGGTCCACTACAGTAACATTATCAGTGGGTGTTGTTGCGGTCACAATTAAGGTAACATTTATCAGTAGGTGTGTTGCGGTCACTAAGTAACATTATCTCAGTGGGTGTGTTGCGGTCCCAGTACTAGTAACATTAATCCAGTGGGTGTGTTGCGGTCCACTAAGTAAAACTATCAGTGGGTGTGTTGCGGTTCACTAAGTAACATTATCAGTGGGTGTGTTGCGGTCACTAAGTAACAATTATCAGTGTGTGTGTTACGGTCCACTAAGTAACATTATCAGTGGGTGTGTAGCGGTCTAGTAACATTATCAGTTGGGTGTGTTTGCGGTCACTAAGTAACATTATAGTGGGAGTGTTTGCGGTAACTAAGTAAATTATCAGTGGGTGTGTTGAGTCCACTAAGTTAACACTATCAGTGGGTGTGTTTGCGGGTCACAACATTATCAGTAGGGTGTGTTGCGGTCCACTAAGTACATTTCAAGTGGGTGTGTGCGGGCACTAAGTAACATTGTCGTGGGTGTGTTGCGGGTCACTAAGTAAACACTTCAGTGGGTGTGTGCGGTCCAGACTAAGTAACACTATCAGTGGGTGTGTTGCGGTCCACTAAGTAACATTATTCAGTGGGTGTGTTGGGTCCACTATCAGTAACATTATCAGTGGGTGTGTTGCACGGTCACTAAATAACATATCAGTGGGTGTGTTGCGGTCGCTAAGTAACATTATCAGTGGGTTCGTGTGTTACGGTACAATAAGTAATCATTATCAGTGGGTGTGTTGCATTCGGTCCACTAGTAACACGTATCAGTGGGTGTGTTGCGGTCCCTAACAATTATCAGTGGTGTGTTGCGGGGTCCAATAAAATAACATTATCAGTGGGTGTGTTGCGGTCCACTAAGTAACTTTATCAGTGGGTGTGTTGCGGTACACTAAGTAACAATTTTCATTGGGTGTGTTACGGTCCACTAAGTAACATTATCAGTGGGTGTGGTTGCAGGTCACTAAGTAACATGATCAGTGGGTTGTGTTGACGGTCCACTAAGTAACATTATCAGTGGGTGTGTTGCGGTCCACTAAGTAAACACTTCAGTGGGTGTGTTGCGATGTCACTAAAGTAACATTTTCAGTTGGGTGTGTTGCGGTCCATAAAAAGTAATCATTAGCAGTGGGTGTCTTGAGGTCCACTAAGTAACACATCAAGTAGGGGTGTGTTGCGGTCACTAAGTAACATTATCAATGGGTGTGTTGCGGTCACTATGTAAACATTACTGTGTGGTGGTGTTGCGGTCACTAAGTAACACTATCAGTGGGAGTGTTGCGGTTCCACTAATAACATTATCAGTGGGTGTGTTTCGGTCCTCTAAGTTATCATTATCGTGGTGTTTTTGTGTTGGCGGTCACACTATGTAACATTATCAGTGGGTGTGTTGCGGTTCCACTAAGTAACTTTATCAGTGGGTGTGTTGCGGTCACTAAGTAACACTATAATGGGTTGTGTTTGTGGGTCCACCTAAGTAACATTTTCAGTGGGTGTGTTGCGGTCCACTATGTAACATTATCAGTGGGTGTTGTGCCCGTGTCCACTAAGTAACATTATCGGTGGGTTGTGTGTTGCGGTCCAATAAGTAACATTATCAGGTGGGGTGTTGCGGTCACCAAAGTTACATTATCAGTGGGTGTTTGCGTGGTCCACTAAGTACACTATCAGTGGGTGTGTTGCGGTCCACTAAGTACAATATCAGTGGGTGTGTTGCGGTCCACTAAGTAACATTATCAGTGGGTGTGTTGCGGTCCTCATAAGTAGATTATCAGTGGGTGGTTGCGGTTCCACTAAGTAACATTATCAGTGGGTGTTGTTGCGGGTCCACTAAGTTACATTATCCGTGGGTGTGTTGCGGTCCACTATAGTAAATTATCAGTAGGTGTGTTGCGGTCCACTAAGTAACATTATCAGTTGTGTGTTGCGGTCCAGTAAGTAACATTATCAGTGGGTGTGTTGCGGTCCCTAAGTACACTATCAGGTGGGTGTGTTGCGGTTTCACTAAGTAACTTATCACGTGGGTTGTTTTGCGGTCCACTAAGTAACTTTATCAGTGGGTGTGTTGCGGTCCACTAAGTAACATTATCAGTGGAGTGTGTTTGCGGTCCACTTGTTGCATTATCAGTGGGTGTGTTGCGGTTCCACTAAGTAACCATTATCACGTGGGTGTGTTGCGGTCCACTAAGTAACATTATCAGTGGGTGTGTTGCGGTCCCACTAAGTAACATTATCAGTAGGTGCGTTGCGGTCCACTAAAGTAACATTATCAGTTTGTGTGTTGCGGATCCAGTAAGTAACATTATCAGTGGGTGTGTTACGGCCACTCTAAGTAACATTATCAGTGGTTGTTGTTGCGGTCTAGTAACATTATCAGTGGGTGAGTTGCGGTCCACTAAGTAAACATTATCAGTGGGTGTGTTGCGGTACACTAGTAACATTATCAGTGGGTGTGTTGCGGTCCTCTAAGTAACAACTATCAGTGGGTGTGTTGCGGTCACTAAATTATCAGTTGGGTTGTGTTGCGGCCAACTAGTAACATTTATCAGTATGGGTGTGTTGCGGTCCATAAGTAACATGTCAGTGGGTTGGTTGTTGCGGTTCACTAAGTAACACTATAGTGGGTGTGTTGCGGTCCACTAAAGTAACACTATCAGTGGGGTGTGTTGCGGTCCATAAGTAACATTATCAGGGAGTGTGTTGCGTCCACCTATGTACATTTCAGTGGGTGTGTTGCGGTCCATAAATAAATAACATCTATCAGTTGGGTGTGTTGCGGTCCGCTAAGTAACATTATCAGTGGGTGTGTTTTACGGTCCACTAAAGTAACATTATCATGTGGGTGTGTTGCCGGTCACTAAGTAACATTATCAGTGGGTGTGTTGCTCGGTTCCAACTAACATTATCAGTGGGTGTGTTGCGGGTCCACTAAAATAAATTATCAGTGGGTGTGTGCGGTCACTTAAGTAAACATTATCACGTGGGCTGTGTTGCGGTCACTAAGCTAAACATTATCATTGGGTGTTACGGTCCATAAGTTAACATTTATAGTGGGTGTGTTGCGGTCACTAAGTAACATTATCAGTGGGTGTGTTGCGGTCCATAAGTAACATATCAGTGGGGTGTTGCGGTTCCACTAAGGTAACACTTATTGTTCCAAGGGGGGGTGGGGGTGTGTTGCGGTCCACTAAGTAACATATCAGTGGGTGTGTTGCGGGTACACTATGTAACTTTATCATGGGGTGTGTTGCGGTCCTCTATGGTAAATTATCAGTGGGTGTGGTTGCGACGTCCCCTAAGTAACATTACAGAGGGTGTGTGGCGGTCCACTAGAAACATTATCGTGGGTGTGTGGCGTCCACTAAGTAACATTATCAGTGGGTGTGTCGGTCCACTATATGTAACACTATCAGTGGGTGTGGGTTCGGTCCAATAACATTATCTGTGGGTGTGTTGCGGTCCACTAACATATCCCAGTTTGGGTGTGATGCGGTCCCTCAATAACATTATCAGTGGGTGTGTTGCGGTCCAATAGTAACATTATCAGTGGTGTTGTTGCGTTCACTAAGTAACATTATCAGTGGGTGTGTTGCCGGTCCACTAAGTAACATTCATCAGTGGGGTGTGCGGTTCCACTATAGTAACATTTATCAGTGTGTTTGTGTTGCGGTCCACTAAGTAACATTATCAGTGGGTTGTGTTGCGGTCCAGTAAGTAACATTTTCAGTGGGTTGTGTTGCGGTCCAACTAAGTAACATTATCTGTGGGTGTGGTGCGGTCACTAAGTAACATTATCAGTGGTGTGTGTTCCGGTCCACTAAGTAACTTTATCAGTGGGTGTGTTCCGGTCCACTAAGTAAATTATCCGTGGGTGTGTCCGGTCCACTAAGTTAATCATTTTCTGTGGGTGTTTTGCGGTCACTAAGTAAACATTATCAGTGGGTGTGTTGCGGTCACTAAGAGGAACATCTATAAGTGGGTGAGGTTGCGGTCCACTAAGTAAATTATCAGTGGCGTTGTGTTGCGGTCACTATAGTAACACTATCAGTGGGTTGTGTTGCGGTCCATAAGTAAATGATCAGGGGTGTGTTGCGGGTGGTCCACTAAGTAACATTATCAGTTGGTGTGTTGCGTCCACTAAGTAACATTATCCAGTGGTGTGTTGCGGTCCATAAGTAACACTATCAGTGGAGTGTGTTGCGGTCCACTAAGTAAACATTATCACGGGGGGTTGTGTTGCGGTCCCTAAGTAACATTATCAGTGGGTGTCTTGCGGTCCACTAAGTAACACTATCAGTGGGTGTGTTGCGGTCCACTAAGTAACATTATCATTGGTGTGTTTGCGGGCCACTAAGTAACATTATCTCAGTGGGTGCTGTGCGGTCACTATGAGTTAACACTTCAGTGGGAGTGTTGCGTTCCACTAATAACATTATCAGTGGGATTGTGTTTCGGTCCATAAGTTACATTATCAGTGGGTGTTGTTGCGGTCATAAAGTAAAATTTCAGTGGGTGTGTTGCGGTTCCACTAAGTAACATTTTCAGTGGGTTGTGTTGCGGTCCACTAAGTAACACTATTCCCAATGGGTGTGTTGTGGTCCACTAAGTAACATTTCAGTGGGTGTTGTTGCGGTCCCTAAGTAACATTATCCAGTGGGTGTGTTGCGGGTCACTAAGTCCATTACGTGTGGTTGTTGCGGTCCACTAAGTAACATTATCAGTGGTGTGTTGCGGTCCACCAAAGTTAACATATCAGTGGTGTGTTGCGGTCCACTAAGTTTTAACATATGTGTGGGTGTGTTGGGTCCACTAGTACCTCCTCACTCCTTTATCAGTGGGTGTTTTGCGGTCCACTAAGTAACATTATTCAGTGGGAGTGTCTGCGCGGTCCACTAAGTAGGCATTTAGTGGGTGTGTTGCGGTCCACTAAGTACATTATCTGTGGGTGTGTTGCGCGGTCCACTAGTAAACATTATCAGTGGTGTGTTGCGGTCCATCTAAGTAAATTACTCAGTATGGGTGTTGTTGCGGTCAACTAAGTTAACATTATCAGTGGGTGTGTTGCGGTCAGTAAAGTAACATTATCAGTGGGTGTGTTGACTCGGTCCACTAAGTAACCACTATCAGTGGGGTGTGTTGCTGGTTCATCTAAGTATCATTATCAGATGGGTGTGTTGCGGTCGCACTAAGTAACATTATCAGTGGCGCTGTGTTACGGTCCACTAAGTAACATTATCAGTGGGTGTGTTGCGGTCTCTATCTTAGTACATTACAGTGGGTTGTTTGTTGCGGTCCATAAGTTTACATTATCAGTGGGTGTGTTGCGGTACACCTAAGATAACATTATCAGTGGGGTTGTGTTGGCGGTCCACTAATGTAACCACTATCAGTGGGGTGGGTTTGCGGTCCACTAACTATGATCAGTGGGTGTGTTGCGGTTACACTAAGTAACTTTAACAGTGGGTGTGGTTTGGTCCACTAAGTAACATTGTCAGTGGGTACTGTGTTTGCGGTCACTAAGTAACACTATCAGTGGGTGTGTTGCGGGTCTCACATAAGTAACACTATCAGTGGGTTGTGTTGGCGGCCACTAAGTAACTCATTATCGTGGGTGTGTTGCGGTCCACTAAGTTAACATTATCAGTGGAGTGTGTTGCGGGCCACTAAATACACTATCAGTGGGCCTGTGTTGCGGTCCGGCTAAGTAACATTATCAGTGGGTGTGTTACGGTCCAATAAGTAACATTATCAGTGGGTGTGTTGCGGTCCACTAAGTAAACATTCATCAGTGGGTGTGTGGCGGGTCCACTAATAATTATCTCAGTGGGTGTGTTGCGGTCCACCTACAATAACATTTAATCTCAGTAGGGTGTGTTGCGGTTCACTAAGTACTCATTATCTAGGGTGTGTGTTGCGTCCTCTTTAGTAAACATTATCAATTGGGTGTGTTACGGTCCACGAAGTTATCATTTGCTTGGGTGTGTTGCAGGTCCACTAAGTTACATGATCATGGGTGTGTTGCGTACACTAAGTGAACATTAATCAGTGGGGGTGTGTTTGCGGTCTCCACTTGTAACACTATCTGTGGGTGTGTTGCGGTCCACTAAGTAACATTATCAGTGGGTGTGTTGCGCGGTCCACTAAGTAACATTATCAGTGGGTGTCTTGCGGTCCACTAAGTAACACTATCAGTGGGTGGTGTTGCGTGTCACTAAGTAAATTATCAATGTGTGTGTGCGGTCCACTAAGTAAATTATCAGTGGAGTGTGTTGCTGTACATAAGGTAACACTATCAGTGGGAGTGTTGCGGTCCACTAATAACATTATCAACGTGGGTGTGTTTCGGTCCAACTAAGTAACATTATCAGTGGGCTGTGTTGCGGTACCATCTAAGATAACATTATCAGTGGGTGTGTTGCGGTCCACTAAGTAACATTTATATCAGTGGGTTGTTGTTGCGCGTCCACTAAGTAACACTATCAAATGGGTGTGTTGTGGTCCACTAAGTAACATTTTGCAGTGGGTGTGTTGGCGTCCACTAAGTAACATTATCAGTGGGTTGTGTTGCGGTCACTAAGTAACATTATCGGTGGGTGTGTTGCGGTCACTAAGTAACATTACAGGTGGTGTGTTGCGGTCCACCAAGTAAACATTATCAGTGGTGTGTGTTGCGGTTCCAACTAAGTAACACATCAGTGGTGTGTGTTGCGGTCCACTATAGTAACAGTATCAGTGGGTGTGTTGCGGTCCACTAAGTAACATTATCAGTGGTGTTGTGTGTTGCGGTCCACTAAGGAGCATTATACATGGTGGGGGTGTGGTTGCGGTCCACTAGTAACATTATCAGTGGGTGTGTTGCGGTCCACTAGAAGTAACATTATCAGTGGGTGTGTTGCGGTCCACTAAGTACATTATCAGTAGGTGTGTTGCGGTTCCACTAAGTAACATTATCAGTGGGTGTTGTTGGGTCCAGTAAAGTTACATTATCAGTGGGTGATTGTTGCGGTCACTAAGTAACACTACAGTGGAGTGTGTTGTCGTTCACTAAGAACATTATCAGTGCGGTGTGTTGCGTCACTAAGTAAAATTTATCAGTGGAGTTGTGTTACGGGTCCACTAAGTAACAGTATCAGTGGGTGTGTTGCGAGTCTAGTTATACATTATCAAGTGGGTGTGTTGAGGGTCCACTAAGTAACATTTTTTTACAAGTGGGTGTGGTTGCGGTAACTACTGAGGTAACATTATCAGTGGGTGTGTTGCGGTCCACTAAGTAACACTATCAGTGGGTGTGTTGCGGTCTTCACCTAACATATATCAGTGGGGTGTTGCGGTCCACTAAGTAACAATTTTCAGTGGGTGTGTTGCGGTCCATAAGTAACATTGTCTGTGGGTGTGTGCGGTCCAACTAAGTTACACTATCAGTGGGTGTGTTGGCGGTCCAATAAGGTAACACTTCATGTGGGTGTAGTTGCGGTTCCCCCTAAGTAACATTATCAGTGTGTGTGTTGCGGTCCACAAGTAACATTTCAGTGGGTGTGTTGCGGAGTTCACTTAAATATACCTATCAGTGGGTGTTGTTGCGGTTCCGCTAAGTTAAATTATCAGTGGGTGTGTTACTGTCCACTAAGTAGGCATTATCAGTGGCGTGTGTTGCGGTCCACTAAGTAAAACATTATCAGTGGGAGTTGTTGCGGTCCACTAACATTATCTTTGGGTTTTTGTTTGCGGTTGCGGGTCATCTAAATAACATTATAACAGTGGGTGTGTTGCAGGGTCCACTAAAGTAAATATCAGTGGGTGTGTTGCAGGTCCATCTAAGTAACATTATCATTGGGTGTGTTTACGTCCCACTAAGTAACATTATCAGTGGGTGTGTTGCGGTCCACTAAGTAACATTATCAGTGGGTGTGTTTCGGTCCACTAAGTAACATTATCAGTGGGAGTGTTGCGGTCCACTAAGTAACACTATCAGTGGGTGTGTTGCGGGGTTCCCTAAGAACTTTATCGTGGGTGTGTTGCGGTCCACTAAGTAACTTATCAATGGGTGTGTTGCGGTCCACTAAGTACATTATCAGTGGGTTTGTGTTTGCGCGTCACTAAGTAACATGATCAGTGGGTGTGTTGCGGTCCACTAAGTAACATTATCAGTGCGGTTGTGTTTGCCCGTCAACTAAGTCAACAATTTTCGGGGGTGTGGATTGCGGTCCATACTATGTAACACTATCAGTGTGTGTTGTTTTGTTGCGGTCTCACTAACCATTATCAGTGGGTGTGTTTGCGCGGGTCCACTAACATTATCAGGGAGTGTGTTGCGGTGGTTCCAACTCAATACATATCAGTGGGTGTGTTGCGGTCACTAGTAACATTATCATGTGGAGTGTGTTGCGGTCCCACTAAGTAACATTATCTGTGGGTGTGTTGCGGTCCACTCTAAGTAACTATTATCGTGGGTGTGTTGCGGTGTCACTAAGTACATTATCAGTGAAGTCTTGTGTTGCGGTCCACTAAAGTAACATTACCACAGTGGGGTGTGTTGCGGTCTCCCAGTAGGTAACATTTTCAGTGGGTGTGTTGCGGTCACTAAGTAAACATTATCAGTGGGGTGTCATTTGTTGCGGTCTCTGTCCACTAAAGTAATTTATCAGTGGGGTGTGTTTCCGGGTCCACTAAGTACTTTATCAGTGGGTGGTTGTGTTTCCGCGGATTCACTAATTAACATTATCAGTGGGTGTGTTCCGGTCTCCACTAAGTAAAATTTCAGTGGGGTGTGTTAGCGGTCACTAAGTAAAACATTATCAGTGGGGTGTGTTGCGCGGTCCACTAAGTAACTTTTTCAGTGGGTGTTTGTTGCGTCCACTAAGTTACATTATCAGTGGGTGTGTTGCGGTCCACTAAGTAACACTATTCAGTGGTTGGGTGTTGTTGCGGGTCCACTAAGTAACATTATCAGTGGCGATCCCCCCCCCCCCCCCTGTGTGCGGTCTCCCTAAGTAAACATTAGTCAGTGGGTTGTGTGCGGTCCATTAAGTAACATTATCAGTGGGTGTGTTTGCGGTCACTAGCACTATCAGTGGGTGTGTGTGTTTGCGGCGGTCCATAGTAACTTTATCAGTGGGTTTGTTGCGTGTTCCACTAAGTAACAATTATCCAGTGGGTGTGGTTTGCGGTCCACTAAATAACATTATCAGTGGGTTTGTGTTGCTGGTACACTAAGTTAATTATCAGTGGGAGTGTTGTTGCGGTCCACTAAGTAACATTATCAGTGGGTGTCTGTTTTGCGGTCCACTATGTAACATTATCAGGTGGGTGTGGTTCCGGTCCACTTAAAGTAACATTATTCAGCTGTGTGTGGTTCCGGTCCACTAAGTTACATTATAGGTGTGTGTGTTCCGGTTATCCACTAAGTAAACATTATCAGTGTGGTGTGTTCCGTGTCCACTAAGTAACACTATTCTTAATAATTCTGTTATACACACATAACTACATAACTAAACACTACTGCAAAATACACAGTGCTTCAATTACTGTTTTTTTTTTTTTTTCATAATGTTAAAATAAACAAAGCACTTTACAATACTAGTTGACCTCAACCCCCCCCCCAACATGTCCCCCCCCCAACTTTTACGTTATTGTTAGTTATTATACTCAAAAAGTTGCGCCTCTAAACCACAATGTTGTGTTCATGTGTACTTAACAGTTTTTATTACTCCATACTCTCATTTTTTAGGTTAAAAATTGCAATGCTTTTAATAAATAAAAGAAAGCCTTAACAGGTTCTCCACATAATAAATTGAAATTAACATTATCGCAATACATTTACAGTTTATCTTGAGCTGACATTAATATATCCCTCATCCTGTTGTTTTTTTATTCCTTTTACTTAAATCAAAGTTACAAAAAAAAAATTATGCTTTTTATCATTCAAATATATTACTATATGACATGGATGAAAATTTTTAATTTTACTTATCGTAAAATTTTACTAAAGTGAATTAATAACAAATATTAACTGCTATATATATTGTACAAACACATGCAGTTACATGTTAAGATTCATCGTAATAACTTACATACTTCCCTTCCTTTTCCACAGTTTTGAAAAAAAAAAAAAATAAAACACAAACACTAGACTCACAACATCTTTTTTAAACTATTCTCAAAGAACTTTTTTTTAAAATACTAAAACTATTACACTTTATGACAATATAGAAATATAACCACAACTTTATTATAGTGAACAAGTCAACTAATATGATAACTGTACACTGGATATTGAAATGACACACTTGTATTACATATTACCAAGCATGTATATTATTAAAACACGTATGTCATGTTCACAAATTCTTGATGTTTAATTGACATGTTTCAGAGCAATTTCAGACTCTTGCTCTTTCACACACTATGGTTGATTAATTACAACATTATAAGCCCCTAATCGAATTGATAAAAGCCGCCTTCCTCTCGCTTCTCAGGAAAAACAGTTGACTTAATAATCATGATATTCTATAAACCATGTAATTCTTGTTTCCCTCCCCCCTGTACAGAGGACCAGTCCACCCTGCCATTACAACACTAATTCGCGCAAACCCTCTCACAGTATACCTCCTATTAGATACCGGAACAAATCTATAGCCCATTTACGTCCATTACACTACCTCATTTATTACACATTTGTTTTATAGAAAAATGTCTTTGCTAAAAGCCCTTGTTCGTTCCTCCCACCTACATCCCCACTCGGACCCCACGTTCCCCACCCAACTAGATAACAATGCTTCACGTACATGCCTTCGTCTGCTCCCCAAAGGAATTAAACCTAAACTCCCCTTGCCAGCGGTTGTCATTACAACCGTTTGCCTCAGCCAATGAAAACCCATATCCCCATATAAAATTCAGAACTTTTTCCCTTTGCATTTGCATCTATCTTTTCGCCATCAAGGGGTACCCCGCACCCACGGGGCCCACAATTTAAGATAAATGAGTGTATTAACTACAATGACTCTCTGTTGTATAGTCAAACCACTCGTTCTTTTCCCCTAACCTAAGCAATACTCTTTGCACTACCCTTTTAGAATTTGCCTCTCTAGCCCCCTGCGCTGCCCCTCTGTACAATACTCCCAAATTTTTTATCTGCTCTACTACCTGCCATCCATACTTTTTTCCCAGTTCCCCTCCCACCCATGACCCAACCTCCAGTAATTTCGGACTTTTCATATTAAACACTCATACCTGTTGCTCCACAAAATATTTCAAAAATTTTCTGCTTACATTCTTTAACCCCTCCTCTCCCCCACTAAGACCGTTGTGTCATCCACATAACCAACTATACCCGTAGCTCCCCTAAGTCTTACCTCCCCCTCACTTACTCCTTCATTTATCAACCTATATAATGGGTCTTGCATACATGCAAATAGGATCTGAGACATGGGGCATCCCTGCCTCAGCCCCCTACCCATACTAACCATTTTCCCCACCCTTCCGTTTATTTTGCATCGTATTTCTGCCCTCTATATAAAGTTTCCGCCCACTGCACAATTTCCTCACCGAAACCCATCCTCCTCATAATCATCCATAATGTCTCTCTCTCTACACAATCATAAGCCGCCTTCCAATCCAAAGCAAGAACACCTCCGCCATCCATCCTACGCTCCTCTATATAACCTTTTATCCTCCCATGCCCACTAAACATTTGTTCTCCCGGGCACACCCATCTGTCCCCCATCTATAACCTTCCCAATTACTTTATGCAATCTATTACCTAACACCCTGGCAAACAATTTATAATCCCCACACATTAATGAAAAAACCTCTATAATCTAGGATGCTATTCTGTACTTTCCCCCTTTGGAACCATAACTACTAAAACCTGTCCTTTGTTTTTGACTCATGCTTCCCTAATCCTTCATTACATTCACCAACTGCACCAAAAATTTTCCTTCATGACATCCCAGTTGCTCAAATAAAATTCATTTGGGATTCCATCTATCCCAGGTTGCTTTCCCGACACTCATCCCTTTTAAACCCGTCCACATTTCCCTCTTCATCTATAGGCCCCCCCATCATCGCTCTATCTGCTGACTCTAGGTTTCTCTGTATCCCCTTCTCAAAAATCTTCATATCTGCTATCTTCCTGTTTCCCCTCTCATATATATCTCAAACCACTTATCAGCAAAACCACTCATACTTTCCGTAGTTACTAACCTCTGTCCCATCGTATACCCCCACACCCGTATGTACGTCCAACTTCATATAGTCATTGTCTTCTGTCGCGTTTTTAATCGCCGAAATTACACAGGCGGAGGCTTATCTCCCCATAAAACATCTTCCAATCCACCTCTCATTCTCTCACCATAAAATCTTGCATTCTGCATTTCCATCAATTGCGCTTTGATGCCCTCAATCTCTTGTACTGGATAAACCCCACTAAAACCTTCATAGCACTGTTTCAGCTGCCCCTCCAAATATCTCTGTAAGCCATATTTCCTTAACTTACCCCCTTTTCCCTTTCTCATATAAAAAATTTTTGATTCCTGGTTAGGCATTTTCCCTCCCACCATCGTAGTATATCACCTCCTTTTTCTCCCCTTGGTCCATTTCATTTGTCCACCACTCAACAAAACTATCCCCTTTCCTCCTGTTCATCTAACAATCTCACATTAAGTTTCCAATAACTCATGTAACGCTTTGGTAAACCTCCCATCCCACATCCACGACCACTCCTCTATGATCTGAAAACACTACATTTATAGTTTCTGTTATTAGCAACCTGTAACCCGGGAGAAGCATAAATACGATCTATTTCGTGCCGCTTTATCCTCTCCTCACATAAGTATGCTCCACGTTCCACCCCTCCCCCCTCACTACATCCGCGAACCCAGCTCCCCCTAAAACATCCCGTAGGACCCCAAAAACGGGACCTTCCCCCCCTCGGCTCCACATCTTTTCTACGTATCACACTATTCCAATCCCTCCAAAATGAAATAAAAAAAAACAGGTAAACCCCGCATATGATAAATTAGTGTTCCCTTACAAATTCCTCTTTAACACGTCTATTACTGTCCGCCGGCATGTATACATCACAAAACACACACGTACCCCACCCCTGTCCCATACACCCTCGCTACTCTTTCCCATCTCCCCCTTCCTCCCAATGTAACAATTGGAAAGGACTGGTCTTAGCTATTAAAACAGCAGCACCTCCCTTAAGCTTCCCCGTATAACCAGCATAAACTTTTATCCATCTACCAACAAATCCCTTCCATACCTAAAATTATGCTCTTGTAAAAATATTACTTGTATGCCAAGTCTCTTTAAAAAATCACTAAATATCTTACGCTTTTACATCAGCCCTTAGGCCGTTAACATTTAAAGTTAGACACTTAAAAATGCTACGGGGGCTTACCATCGACCGATATCCTTGCGTTTCCTTACGTTTTTGCTGAACATTTTTTTCACGTTGTCCTTTTCTTTGCCTCACCTTTCCTCTGCCCCTTTCCCCCCCCCGTTACTTTTTTTGGCCATCCACTGATAGTTTTTACCAGTTCGTTGGCTGGTGTGGGGGGACGTACCATCACTATCAGAAGCCTGCCTCTCTCTTACGTGATGCCTCTACTATGTGCATTCCCCCATCTTCACATTCTACGTTGTTTTACTTCAACCACAACCTCACTAATCCTCTTTGATTGGGATTTTCCCCATCACCCACATTACCCACCTCTTGAATTCCTTCCTCCCCCTATAAGTTTCCCATCCCGACACCATGCTTAGGTCCCTTTCCCCATTCTGATTACCAAAGAATTCTTGAATAACAGTGTCTATTGTAGCCGTTAAACCTGACTAACCCAATTCCACTCGTTTCACCTCATCCTCCATACGCTATTCTCAATAACCTGAGAGACCTCCGGTAATGTTGCACATTCTTCCGGATTGGGCCTCACGATTTTTACTCATGTTCTATGATCTTGAAGAGCTCCCCTGTAGACTGGGTCGTCACCTCTCTTCCTTCCCCACTCCTTTCCCCCCTCCATATTTCTCAGGGTGTCGATCGAACGTGGACACATTGCTGCCATATGATCAAAGGCTCCACACAGTCTAAAGGTTGTCTTTGCCCCGCATTGTTACATATACCTGTATTCTAAAGTCACTCTGTGTCACAAATGATGGTATAGATTTGCGCAAAGACATATTGAGGGTAAAGGAGCCCCCACGCAGTCCAGCATACATACCATCAGACCACCTTCCAACTGATGCCTGATGTTATAACACCATACTCATTGAATGTTGCTTTTAAATCTTCTTCATTTCCCCTTCAAATGGGGGCAAATTTCCGTTAACTTTACCCAAGTATAATACTTGGATACGGTCCCTCATTCGTACTTCCAAACCCGGATTAACCTTCATACACACGTCTTGGTATTTTTCCACCATCTTGTCATTATGTCGCAGCCGTCACAATTTCACAAAGATTCCTTGTTGCTCCATTTAAGGCAATACCATACAGATCGTCTTTTGTTGATGCAGTAGGTATCCCGTAGTATGGCAGGCAGCATAACAGAAGCATTGGTTTGATAAACCGTTCCTTTCAACACCTCAATACACACAGTGTTGATTCCCCGCCTGATAGCCTGCGCCATTTTGTGAAAAACACTCAGTGCTACCAACAGGTGCTAGCTCAACCGCCAATGTCCGTCCTCCACCAAGGCTGAGTGACGAATGCAGGAGCAAGGCGCAGCACAACCTCACGGCCCTAGAGCGATGAGGTCAATGCTGACTCTTATTGCTGGATTAACCTGGTCACCATGCTGATTCTTACTGCTAGATTAACCTGGTCACCATGCTGATTCTTACTGCTAGATTAACCTGGTCACCATGCTGATTCTTATTTTTTTTTTATTTAAAAAACACAATCAATCTACATGTATGCTTTATTTTGGGGTTATATAAACAAAGAAACATAATCCATTAAATAATAAAAACAAACAACTTCACATTCCTTATCCCAGCACTAAACTTATACATAAAAAAAACACGTTAAAACTGAAAATGCTGTTTCCCCCCTCCAAAGGCCCAAACCCAGCACACAAAAATAATGTAACAAAAAACACCCCAAACCTGAACATCAGGTGGGTTTTTATATCCATAAATACAGCCAGTATCTTAAACACAAAAGGCAATATAATCCAAAGAATGTCACCTTTTTACTTATATACGAAAACTTTATATACAAAGACTTTCTCATATAATCCTTCGTTGCACATCAAAATATTGTTAAAAAATTTATACACAAAGACTAATACTAAAACCTCAAAAATTTTACAATATAATAAAGGTGAAAAATAGCCATTTCCCCCACCTTCCCACAGAGAAACTAAACCACTATTAAAATAACAAAGTACACATCATGTTAATAGCCATTATTTTAGTTGTTAAAAATTTTTTTAGTTTCCCTCTTGTGTTGTCTCACTGAAAAGATCTTTCCCTTAAATTAAAACTAGATCATCTTTGATTTGTTTTAACAAGGTTTAAAACCCTAAAACATTCACACACAAGAAAAATCTCCAGTTCAACTTTGCAGTCACCCCCTCCCATACAAAACCTCATGACAATCCTACCACATTTACATATCCTTCATTATGTATAATTCGCTCTAGAAAAGGAAAATTTGGTCCCTTAAGTACTTAAGTAGCCAAATTACTGAGTCCCCCTTATACCGTTATATTTCTATATTCCTCCTGGGAACGCAGTTGTCCACTCCTGTTACCATAAATGAGTTATATTTCTGCATATGCATGGTCGATAAATTTCCGTGCCGGCAATTGCCCTTACCCTAATCCACCCCGCCTTTTTCCTTCAAGTGCCCCAGGAAAAAAACCAAGAAATCTGTCACAATGTAACAGAATGGCTCCTCTTTACAACCCTCAACCCCCCTTACCTCTAAAGTGTAGGGCACGCAAGGAGTTCTCTACATTGCCCCCACACATTAACTTGAAGACTCTACCAGCCACACCCGTACCTGCCCCAACTCCCATACAAAAAATATACGGTCATGAAAAGCTGTTTCCCGATTCCTCACAATGTTCGCATTCGCTTCCCTTTACCAAACCCATCACACACAAAGCCTGCTTTGACGCTAAAAACCCATTAAAACCTATAACACTAACTCCCTTACCCTAGGCATTAATCTGAAGTTTCTTAAATCATGCCAAACGTACCCCAATCATACAAAGGGTAATACGCCACCACCTTGCATGACTTCTGGTATTCCTACTCATCTCTAACGCAACCTTCCCCACCTTGAGCTATTTTTACCTCACCTATTACTAAACATAACCCTTAGCATATCCCTCACGATTCCATCCAAGGTCCTTTCCTCCCCACCATCGTCCGTACATCCCTCATCTCTATACCCTCCCAACCCTCCACACCCTTTTAACCCCTCCCTCCTCCCTTACGTACTTTTGTTTAACATACATGGCCTTTGACCCCTCGGCCCTAGCATCAAGAAGCCTCTACTCCCCCTCTGCGCAACATTCGTCATAACCACCTCTTTACTTAGCCAGCTCGTCCCAAAACCCCATATATAACGAAGCACCCTTCCCTTCCTGTATCATCCTTTATCTCCCTGTTCCCGTAAGGATACACCACTGCCCACGTTCCACACTTTACATAAACCAATGAATTTATTATATTGCCCTTTGCATTAGAGTAAGCTCCTTCGCTCTTGGTTCCTAATCCGTTTGTACAACTTTTCTCTCCCAACCAATTCCGAATCCTCCCGTCTAGCCCACTTGCTCATCTGCCATATAGATAATCCCACAAATTTTCCCACTGGGTTCAGTCACATCCCAAACCAAACTCCACCCCCAATCTAACCCCTACCCAATCTCCTATCTCTAATAATTTCGATTTAGCTCTGTTTGACTACACGTCATGCCTGACGCCTCTCTCCAAAAAAACCTCATTACTCTCTCCAACCCTTGCCGCAACCTTCGACATCATTGATCAGTATTGTTGTGTCATCTAACATAACCAACTACCTCTGTGAACCCTTGACCCCCTCCTCCTGTAACGTTGTTGCTATCCTCAACCATTCCATAAAACGGTGTTTGCATACATGCAAACAGAATTTGAGACATAGGACACCCCCTGTCTTCAAACTTTCTCCATTTTCCAACACGCTACCCAACCTAACCATTAATTTATGGCAACCTGAATCGTAGCTTCTGCATACAAGGTCTTCACAGCCCATTTTGCTATTCCTTCCTTACCCCCAAAAGCCCATAAGCCTTAAAGTGTCACCATGTACTCTCTATTCACACCGTCATAAGCATTCCTCCCAAACAATGCCCCAAAAATTCCACCACCCTTACAATCCTGCAAAAATCCCTAATACGACTATGTCCATCCCACATACTACGACCCGGAATTCCCAACTGACCCTTTGCCCCATACCAACCTATTTCACCTTCTTCATCCTGTTCCCTAGCAATCTCGCAAAAAATCTTATAATCCGTACTCATTAAAGATATGCCCTGTACGTGCTCAGTGTTTTTCCCTCTTCCCCCTCCCTCTATTTTCTTTACAAGCACGACCACACCCGTCCGTTTGTGACGTCACAATTTCCCTTCCTTCAGCATAATATTCAATACCTGATCCAAACAAACATTTATGTTTCACAAATCACTCTGAAAAACTCATTGGAAAAGCCCATCAATTCCCGGTCTTTCCCCTACTTAAATTGAACACGGCCTCTTTCCACTTCTTCCATACTTTATTAATCCCTCCAATCCCCATCTGTCCTCCCCACCTTTCCTTCCCAAGGCCTTTCTCCCTCCCTCTTTATAAACTATCCCAACGTTACCCTTTTTCCCCCATTTCCTTTTAAACCAATAGTCCGCATAATACTTATCCCCTCAGTTGACAACAACATTTGCCCCTTAAGGTATAACCTTCAAATCGTCACTACCCTCTAAAAGTATTATAGTGGACTTCCTTGTTGCTACATGCGAAAACTTCTTTAACACACCTACCCACGGTTTATCCTACCCCATAGCACGGCAATCCATACTGGCCCTTAACCCTTAATTCATCAAATCTTTTCATTATGTATGACCTTATCTCCCTCTTAGTAGCCTGATATTTCTTCAAAAGACACCCCTCATCTCTTGCGTAACACTCCATTGAGCGCTGTTCCAAATAATTCTGTAAACACTACCTTCACCTCGCCTCCACCCATCCTTTATATTTATAAAACCCACGCGATACCAGGTTTAACCCTATTATTCCCACCAATCCAAAATACTTCCCTACCCCATCCCTTGCCCTCCACAATTGTCTCCCCCACAGTCCCTCTAAACTCTGCGTTCACCACCCTCACTCCTCACCACCTCGCCATTTAAACTTCCAGAAACTTGAATATATCCTTTACCACTTCCCTCCCAGTCCAGTTCTAACCAAAACTGCCCTATATCCTAAAACCCTACGTCCCACTGTTTTTAACCCCTCCTAACCCTAACTGCCTCCGTTATATAAATCCTATCTAACCTCGCTGAATAATTCTTTCTCCTAAAAAAATGTAATCCAACTCTCACAAGCGCTCAAACTCCCCCTCCACGTCCCTCACCCCTGCATCCTGTAAAAACATTGCGTAACGACCGTAACACACACCCGTCGCCCTCTTGCTCCACGTCCCTCCCCTTATAAACACAGTTCCAGTCCCCCCCAATTACAGTGGACTAGAGTAAACCCCCTTAACAAATACACTAAAACGTTTCTCACAAAATCCTCTTTTTGAACTTTTGATTATATTCTCCGCTGGCATATAAACCCCATGAAACATACTCGAGATGCTCCCCACTCACATCCACCCACACTAGTACCCTCCCCCCCCCTCCTTCTCCCACTTTAAAATAACGGAAGGGACTATTATCTTCACAGCCACTGCCACTGGCCCCCCTTTTAACCTAACAGACCCCACTTACATACAATTTATAACCTTTTAATGCCAAAGCACAAGCCTATCTTATAATATGTTCTTGTATAAAAGCATACAACCACAATTATTCTCACAAAAACCATTCCATCCATACTCGTTTTTCACTTCATTCCTTCAATCCATTACATTTACAGTTTACTATCGTGAATTAATTTTAATAGTGGTGGATTTACCCTTTCTTCTTGGCACACACCCTCCCTTATACCGTCCTGGCTGTATGCCTCTTTCTTGAACAGCTTGCTTTATTCACCCCCCCCCTATCCCTTCCAATACCCTAGAAACCATTGACCCTACATTACACCCTTCCCTCTTTCCCCCTTAACATGCATCCTTTCTCCAAGATTTTACTCCTGTTCTTTGTCCTGGAGTAAAGAACTTCGTCCATCTCAGACGTTCCCTGCAGTTCTCTTACGAAGAACTTCCCCTCCCCACACACCTCTCACCTGTCTTTTTTTTTCCGCCCTATGGGACCTCTGCCACAACGTTGAGCACATTAACATTAGTGCACACAGTATTCCTAACCTCCTGATCTTGCTGCACCGTATTTCTGCACCAGGTTACAATTACAACCCTTCATCCACCTGTCCCACTTCACCGGCATGCAAAAAGGAACTAATGTACTTCCTCCAGCAAGGCCATCCGGTTTGGCACCGTACCCTCCTCATCAGACGTCGATGACCGTCTGTCCCTTATCAACTGTTAGTGTTACACTTGTCCTCCATGGCCGCCTCAGCCCCTATCCACTTCGTCACTCCATCGGCATGGAATCTTGTTGCCTTACTCCTTCCTCCACACCTCCAGAGCATTCCTCTTGTTGTAAGTCACTGGTACCTTTCCCTCCGTCCAGCTTTTTTTTATAGCATTGGGCCGCCATGATGTTCAAAGAACTCACATAATCTGCAAGTCTTCCGCTGCCCTGAGTAGTACACAGTAGCCTGCGTTCCGGAAGTCCCCTCCATAATACGTATGAATGGAACTGGCTGCCTCAACGTCATTTTTCAGCGTAAATATCCTCAGTAAGCCCCTCAATAAGGTCCATTTGCACAACGAACCCCCATCACTGCTGGTGAATTCCCCATAGCTGCTAAACAGCACATCACCGCCGTCCCACATCATGCTCCGTCGCCTCAAAAGGCACGTTTCGTAACCTTCACCCACGTCACATAGCTGGACACTATGTAAGCAGACTTCCACCATAAGTGTTAACTGCCAGTCATCTTCTCTTGATATTTGTTGACTATGCTTGTTAGAATCCTGCGTCTTTAAACTTGATGAAAATTCGCGACACTACCATTTACAGCTACTCCATATAATACTTTCGCGGTATTCCTTATACCTCACTGATGATGGCATGCAGTAACACTGCATGGTTCCGTTCCTGTAAGCGTGTCACGCATCCCAAATTCCACACAACAGTGCTCACGTCCGGCGTCCAATGCGATCCGCCATGATTGTATGCACAAAACAGGAAAACTGGCGCAGTCTAGAACCATTTTGTATCAGGAGCTACTCCGCGCAGGCCTGTCCGCACGGCACAATAGCGGATGCGAACAATGATCACTAACAACAAAGACTAACATGCTACGGTGACAAAAGGGTCCAGAAATAGAGCCTCTTCGCTTTATTACCGATACCAGGAGGAGAGACAGAGTTAAAATGGCAGATTACACATAACAACAAGATATTAACTGCCATAAAAGTACGTCTTGACACCCTAAAAAAGAAACAACTCTATACATGCAAGAACTAACATGCCAGATAGAGAACATCCAAACACGTGGTAAATACCACGGATTAATATCATCAATACTCCTCCTTCACTAGGACTCCAAAGAATTGACTCCCCACAGAGGGATCCGTCGTTTTATTCATAAAGATGATTACCCCCTCGTCCATGATATTGAACAACCCCCCTGAGCAAGAAGATTTGATACCACCAAACCCTTCTATGTATACTGAGAAAATCATCGCCCCCAATTAGGGAGACATCTTATATAACATTCTAATGTAAAAATTATGCTATATACTATGGCTGGACACCACCTGTAAGAAGCCATTGTCACGAAATTTATAAACTGGCCAGAAAATTATTGCCTTCATTGTCGCATAAATATTAGTTGTGCAATCGCAAAAAAAAAGCAATTGCAACTTGTATAATTACTACCAATTCAGAGTCATGTACTTATAAATCTGTTATATCTATGTGACTCTGATGGGTTAGTCTTATACCCCTTAAATAATATCTTATCATTTCACGTACACTTTTAAATTGCACCAAAGTGGTTGGGCCACTTACCTTTATATCCTACGTCTCACCCCCCTGCCTCCCTTTTCCAATATTTCCATCCTTACTCATCCTTCTTCCTTTCCCATCTCACCAAAGCTCTGGTCTGAACAAGAACAAGAACCATCACACTAACCACCGGTCTATCACCCTCACCATTAGTCCATCACCCTCACCATCAGTCCATCACCCTCACCATCAGTCCATCACCCTCACCACCAGTTCTTCACCATCACCATCCTCCATCACCCTCACCATCAGTCCCTCACCCTCAACACCAGTACTTCACCTTCACAACCACTCCCTTCACCTCACCATCAGTCCTTCCCCTCACCATAAAGTCCATCACCCTCAAACCATCAATCCATCACCCTCACCACCAGTCCATCACTCTCACCACCAGTCCAACACTCTCACCCCCAATCCTTCACCCTCACCCCCAGTCCATCACCAACAACATCATTTCATCACTCTCACCACCAGTAAATAACTATCACCACCAATCCATCAAAAACCCCCACAACCAGTCCACCACTTTCACCAATCCATCACCCCCACAACCAGTCCATCACCCTCCCACCCGTCCATCACTCTCACCACCAGTTCATCACTCTCACCACCAGTTCATCACTCTTACCACCAGTCCATCACTCTCACCACCAGTCCATCAACCTCACCATCAGTCCATCACCCTCACCACCAGTCCTTCACCTTCACCACCAGTCCATCACCCTCAGCACCAGTCAATCACCACCAGGCAATCACCCTCACCACCAGGCAATCACCCTCACCACAGGTCAATCACCTTCAGTCCATCACTCTCACCACTAGTCCATCAACCTCACCACCAATCCATCACACTCACCACCAAACCATCACACTCACCTCCAGTCCACCGCACTAACCACCACACTACAAATCAATCACTACATTCCATATCTATGACCACAACATTACCAATCTATCACCACTGATTTATACATCTAAAATAACTATACATATCTTTCACGAAAACACTATACATCTTTTACCAAATCATGTCTTCCTTCTTGTTATAGATTAAATACATAAATTAATATTGTTAAATAGAAGTTTCTCACTAACATTAGTATACCCAACCACTACAGCCCAGTGAAGAGAGTTACGCCTCTCAAAACTTGGGTCTCAGGTTCGAATCATGAGCTTGGCACTTAAAATTTCTCAAGGGATGACAAGTAATGGAATGGGTGGTTTTCCTGAGAAGCGGCTTCTTTCCTCCTCACCATCAGGACCAAATAGCAAAAAGGTAAAAGTTTGCAATAGTGAGTGTGGTCACAAATTTCACTTAAGAGTGAAATTGGGGAAGGAGCTTTCGCTAAGACTCATAAAGCCAATGTGACAATGGATGATGGCTCGATCATCACTGCTTCTGTGAAAATCTTCCATAGCTACCAATATGACATGACAGAACCTAGACTGCTGAAAGCTGCTGCAGGAGCTGGAGGAGCCCCAAAATTCCTTGGGATTGTTAAAGGGCTTCATTCTGCAATCATCATGGAGCTCTGCCCAGGACAGCCCTTAGACAACTTCGACAGCAACCCAGTTGGTGAATGCAAGAAAGCATATGAAGCCGTAAGGAATGCATTGACAGAGTTCCATAGGAAGGGTTTCTCACACCAAGATCTCCATCCCGGCAACATTCTCATCGAAAAAGTTGATAACAAATACGTTGCACATCTGATAGACCTGGGAATGTCCGGCAAGCTTGGGGAGGACCCCCATCAATGGCTAAATCATACATAGAACAAGATAATGAAGACTTAAATAACCTACTTACATATCTACCATCTGAGTGAGGTACAAGGGACCCATCAGTGTATAAAAACAAAGTAAATCATATATAGAATAAAATGAGTAGTGTAGTGGTTGTAGATGTACACGCACGCACGCACGAACACACACACGCACGCACACACACGCACACACGCACACACGCATACACGCACATACGCACGCGCACACACACACACACACACACACACACACACACACACACACACACACACACGTTCACAAATATGCTCACACAGCTAAATAATCGACAAAATAATAATTAATATGGATGTAATAGGAAATATAAAAGGAAGCCTCAAATTTTTACTAAGTGTCCAGAGCTTGGCGATCTAACTGGGTGAGTGACGTGTGTCTGGTAGGTTGTGTACGGGTCTTGGCTGTCCAGGAGAATGTTATTACTGGGCGCAGATTTCTGTGTCCTCCCCAGTAATAACATCTAACTGTTCTCGTTATTCTCTTGGGTTATTGTCTTGTGCTACGGTTGTTGTCCTGTCCTTTTGTTGTTCTCTCGTCTTTTAGTTGTCCTTGTGTTGTGTTGTTGTCAGGTCTTTGTGTTGTTGTCTAATCCTTGTGTTGCTGACCTCAGGGAAGTGGTGAATGGTGAATATCTGGGGGGACAAGGATGGACACCTGAAGACATGGACCTGAGTGAGGTATTCACTACTAAATGATCCCTTTCAGAACCTCAAGAATATCAAGAACTTCAAGAACATGAAGACCTGCAAGAACATCAAGACATTCAAGAATTCCACGACCTTCAAAAACTTCAAAAACATCACCTTCACCACCAATCCATTCCCCTCACCACCAGTCCATCCCCCTCACCACCAGTCCATCCCCCTCACCACCAGTCCATTCCCCTCACGACCAGTCCATCCCCTTCACCACCAGTCCATCCCCCTCACCACCAAATCCATCCCCCTCACCACCAGTCCATCCCCCCACCACCAGTCCATCCCCCTCACCACCAGTCCATTCCCCTCACGACCAGTCCATCCCCTTCACCACCAGTCCATCCCCCTCACCACCAGTCCATCACCCTCACCACTACTCCGTCACCCTCACCACCAGTCCATCGCCCTCACCACCAGTCCATCCCCCTCACAACCAGTCCACCCCCCTCACCACCAGTCCATCCCCCACACCACCAGTCCATCACCCTCACCATTAGTCCGTCACCTTCACCACCAGTCCATCGCCCTCACCACTAGTCCGTCACCCTCACCACCAGTCCATCACCCTCACCACTAGTCAGTCACCCTCACCACCAGACCAACACTCTCACCAAAAGCCCATCACCCTCGCTACCCGTCCGTCACCCTCACCACCAGTGCATCACATTCACCACCAGTTCAACATCCTCACGACCAGTTCAACATCCTCACGACCAGTCCATAACCCTCACGACCAGTCCATAACCCTCACCACCAGTCCAACACAATCACCTTCACTTCCAGTAATTTACAATCATCCTCACCACCAGTCCATCACAATTACCCTCACTATCACACCATCTTCCACACTTCCAGTTCATCACCCACACTACTAGTTCATCACTCTCACCACCATTCCATCACCCTTGATACCAGTCCGTCACCCTCAGCACCAGTCTTTCACCTTTTCCACCAGTACTTCACTCTCAACAACAGTCCATCACCTTCACCACCAGTCCATCACCCTCACCACCTGTCCAGCACCCTTTCCACCAGTTAATAACCCTCTTCACCAGTCCATCACCTTCACCACCAATTTGTCACCCTCACCACCAGTCCATAACCCTCAACACCAGTCCATCATCCTCATCACCAGTTCATCACCCTCACCACCAGTCCATCACCCTCTCCACCAGTTCATCACCCTCACCACCAGTCTGTCTCCATCACCCTCACAACTAGTCCATTTACCCTCACCACAAGTTCAAACACCCTCCCACCAGTCCATTACCCTTACCACCCCG
The DNA here is from genome assembly GCF_026875155.1 of Cherax quadricarinatus. NCBI lineage: Eukaryota > Metazoa > Arthropoda > Malacostraca > Decapoda > Parastacidae > Cherax > Cherax quadricarinatus. Next base: position 51,424,453 of record NC_069406.1, on the reverse strand, counting down.
TACATCACCATCAAACCACCTCCACTCCACACCCTCACCACCGATCCACCACCACACCACCAGTCCATGACACTCACCACCCAGTCGGCCTTCACCACCTGTTAACACGCCACCACCAGTCCAACACCCTCCCACCTGTCCATCACCCTCACCACCAATCTGTCACACTCACTACCAGGCTAACACCCTCCACCACCAGTCCAACACCCTCACCACCTGTCCATCACCCTCACCCACCAATCCGTCACACTCACTACCAGGCTAACACCCTCACCACCAGTCCAACACCCTCACCACCTGTCCATCACCCTCACCACCAATCCGTCACACTCACTACCAGGCTAACACCCTCACCACCAGTAATTTCACCCTCCCAGTCAGTCCTTCACTCTCACCACCAATCCATCACTCTCATCACCAATACATCGCCCTCACCACCAGTCCATCACCCTCACTGCGAGTCCATCACCCTTATCTCCAATGCAACACTCTTATCACCAGTCCATCAGCATCACCACCAGTCAATCATCCTCACCACAAGTCCATCACAATCACATCACCACCGGCCATCACAATCCCCTCTCACCCCCAGTCCCTCTTTCACACTTCCAATTCATCACCCACACCACTAGTTCCACTCCACCACCAATCCATTTTCCCCCGCCCCAGTGTGTCACCCTCACCATCATCCTCACCCTCCCACCCGTCCATCAGCCTCACCA
>NC_069406.1:51406596-51423231 GCF_026875155.1 Cherax quadricarinatus | reverse complement strand
TTTGACTCTATCTTGATGCGAGGAATAATGTGGACATAGGAACAGTTATTTGTAGGTTTTCTGTAAATTTTAAATTTGAATTCATTATTACCCTTAATAATTAAAACATCTAGAAAAGGCAATGAGTTAATTTTCTTCAAACTCAACAGTAAAGTTTATAGAATGGGCTAAGCTATTTAATTTTCCAAGAAAATGGTGTATATCTACATTTTTGGGCATAAGACACAAAATATCATCAACATATCTGAACCATTTAGCTCTATTAGGGAGGATTGTGTTAAGCAACCTTGTTTCAAAAAATTCCATGTATAGGTTACTAAGAACAGGTGAAAGAGGATTTCCCATTGCCATACCAAACTTCTGAGTGTAAAACTTATCATTAAATAAAAATTTTGCATCAACAATGCAAAGTTTAATAAGTTTAATGATAGTAGGAACTGGCAATGGTAAATCATAGTTAACGAGTTCTTCAGATAAGAAACTTAATAAATCATCAACAGGAACTTTCGTAAACAAGGAAGTAACATCAAAACGTACCATGTTAAAATCATTTAAGTCAGTCAAGGAGCTTAATTTATCAACCAAGTCTATGTTGTTTTTAACATTAAAGTTAGAAATTTTGCCAACAATAGGGCTCAAAATATCAACAAGCCATTTGGATAATTTATATGAAACTGACCCTATGGAGCTAATAATTGGTCTGACTGGATTCCCTGGTTTGTGTGTTTTTATTAGTCCATACATGTAAGGTAAAGATGGATTAGTGGAAGTAAATTGTTTGACTAATTCATCTTTGCCTTTCAGTAGAAGTTTTATTGTTTTATTGAAATTGCTGTTAACGGTTTCTAGGGGATTTTTCCTAAGTTTAGAATAGGTTTCAGTATCATCTAAGAGATTATTCATTTTTTCTTGGTAATCATTTTCTTTCATAATTACTATTGTAGATATACACCATTTTCTTGGAAAAATAAATAGCTTAGCCCATTCTATAAACTTTACTGTTGAATTTGAAGAAAATAACTCATTGCCTTTTCTAGATGTTTTAATTATTAAGGGTAATAATGAATTCAAATTTAAAATTTACAGAAAACCTACAAATAACTGTTCCTATGTCCACTATTATTCCTCGCATCAAGATAGAGTCAAACTGTCTGTTTTCTCATCAATGTTTTTGAGAGCTTTACGAATTTGTAGTCCTGAGTTCATAGATGAGGAAATATCCAAAATTTATGAAATAGGTAATGATTTAAAATATCCAAGAAATGTAATTGATAAATCTTTTAAAGTTGCTAGGAACACTTTTTATAATCCAAAAAAGGGCAACCAGCCTTATTCAAACTAAAAATATGTTGGTTCTCCCTTACCATGAAAACTTGGTTGATATGCCTTCTCTTCTTAAGACTTTTAATATTAAAGTTGTATTCAAAAATCTTGATACAGTAAAAAAACTTTTGATTAAGAATTCCCCCCAAAATGCTGATGGATGTGTCTAAAAGGTTCCTTGTAAAATTTGCGATAAAGTTTATTACGGTCAAACTGGTAAAAATCTCGAACTAAGATTAAAACAACATAAATATAGCATTAGAACTGGATAAGATTCCAATGCTCTATTTATTCATGTAAGAGATTTTAACCATCCAATTGATTTTCAAAAAGTTGAGAAAGTAGTATCAAGCAAGTCCATGGTCGACAGGAATATAATTGAATCTTGTTTCATAAAAAGCAGTTTTGACAATAATATGAATATTTCCTTTGGTTTATATAAATTAGATCCATTTATAATTAATAGAATTTGGGAAGAATTTAATAATACACTGGACAAATAAATAGCTTGGGGGTGAGTTTTGCAAAGGACCTATCCAAGTTGGCTCGCCGCGCGTCACGTGTTTAACCGTTGTGGGATCTGATAGTGAGGTGCTGGCCGACCCCTTATATAGCTTCCTTGGATGCTTCACTTTCATAGTTCCTTGATAATGTGAGTAGTCCCCGAAAGCGCTTGGAATTTCTCTATTCTTTCAGAGTGGTTGTTTTGCATATATATTTTATATATAATATTATATATATATATATATATTATATATATATATATTATATATATTTATATATATATATATATATATATATATATATATATATATATCTATATATTTTATATATTATATAATATATATAAAATATATATATTATATATATATATATATATATATATATATCACAGTTCAACACATCATTTACTCTGGTAGGTAAAACACATAGGCAACAGTTAGGCAACTAATTCCGAAACGTTTCGCCTACACAGTAGGCTTCTCCAGTCGAGTACAGAAAGTAGGCATGAGCAGTAGAGATGTGAAGACGATGTAATCAGTCCATCACCCTTGAAGTCGCAGACTTCGGAACAGAACTTCTCCAGGTTGAGGGACTGACAACCTCAAATCTACGACTTCAAGGGTGATAGACTGTTTACATCGTCTTCACATCTCTTCTGCTGCTGCCTACTTTCTGTACTCGACTGAAGAAGCCTACTGTGTAGGCGAAACGTTTCGGAAAAAAGTTGCCTATATTTTGCCTGTGTCTTACCTATCAACCTGTCGGTATTGTATACCATTTTGATATTCACATCATTTACTCTCCCATCACAGTCCAAAACCCACCCTATACCCTCCCAAAGCACTACATCACCCATCTTATACTCTTTTAAAACATTCCAACATCCTTCCAATATTCTCCCAAAGCACGCAAATACTTATACTCTACTAGAGGACTACTCCACCCATCCTATACTCTCCCAAGACAAAATCATTAACTATTCATGTACTTTATTCCAACTTCGTCACACATTTGAATCTTAATTCATTCTAGGTTTCCTATTTTTACCCTACTTACTGGGTCATTTATTTCTTTCATACTTCCTGTAAATTTCCATCCTTTGTACACTTAATTCTTTATATTTTCCTTGTTTCATTCTCACTCCTTTCATATTCGCATTCTTCAAATTCACTTTCAACTTTCTCTGTGTTTTTACTTATTCATGCACATTGCTTTCATACTAAATATCATCAGACCAACTTCTTTTAGACGCAATCCCTTCACTCTCGCTCCCTTCACTCCTTACCTTCAAATTCACTTTCACTCCTTACCTTCATATTCACTTCCTTCAAGTTATCTTGCGGTGCAACACTCACCATTGATCTCATCATTACTTTTCCCGAGAATGATATTCCGCGAGTAATTAATCATCTTCATCAGACATTTCCTCAAAATATTCTCTTTATCTCTCTAAAACCTCTTGTCCCGCAAGTTTCATGGCGTACTGAAATATATTGTGGCCTAATTCATCACGGTTCATCACAACATAGTGTCGGAGATATTAACAACAGAGTCGTCCTGGCCAGGTTGCAGCAGCGACCTCCAGCGACTTTCAGGTGATCACCGAAAGTTTTTTTTTTTTTTTTTTTTTGTGTGTGTGTGTGTGTGTGTTGGCGCGCTCGTGCGCGCATTTATAGTTCTGTGCGTGATTTGCAGTTACCTGGAGTTTACCTGGAGAGAGTTCCGGGGGTCAACGCCCCCGCGGCCCGGTCTGTGACCAGGCCTCCTGGTGGATCAGAGCCTGATCAATCAGGCTGTTGCTGCTGGCTGCACGCAAACCAACGTACGAGCCACAGCCCGGCTGATCAGGAACTGACTTTAGGTGCTTGTCCAGTGCCAGCTTGAAGACTGCCAGGGGTCTGTTGGTAATCCCCCTTATGTGTGCTGGGATGGCAGTTGAACAGTCTCGGGCCCCTGTCACTTATTGTATGGCCTCTTAACGTGCTATTGACACCCTTGCTTTTCATTGGGGGGATGGTGCATCGTCTGCCAAGTCACAAAAGACGTGTAACAAAAGTGACGTGTAACGAAAGAAGTAATATTTATTACAGTTTTTTTATGGAGATTGACAATTAGATTAAGGCTTGGAAAGTCACTTTCAATACAACGTAAAGACACACTTTTTCTGCTACATAACTGAAAAAAATATATATTAATAAGGATACATAGTATGCCGTAAGCAGGACTAAAATTTCCATTGAATAATGATATCTGGGGATCTTGGTTTATATTCACGGCTTTCTTTGGTGGGGTTGTAATTCAAGGGACAGACCTTTCGTATATCCTCCTGTAATTCTCCATCAGGAAAGTCTCGACCGTAGTTAGAAAAGACAATTCCAATCCAGCAAATTGTCTGGGACTCCGTTAAAGTGGGGAAGGCAAGACATCCAGTAGACAGACGGATGAATTCTCGGGCATAAGAATCAGGAATTCATCGTGTGGTGTAGGTAAGTTTGGGGGGGTGCCAGGGTGTAAACGATAATGGGAGGCCCTTTGTTAGAACTTTGTATAGAAAGGGGGGTTGTTTAGTTATAGGTATACACATTTTAAGAAAAAGAGGATAAATAAGTATAACAAGTATGATGTAGAAGGCGAAATGCTGTAGTTTTTTGGATTATGTATTGGTAGATAAAGGACTGTGGAGTAGTAGCTTCAGGATGTACATGTTTATAGTAGGGGCCACTGATATTCAGATCCTTTATAGTTGTAACTACACTGAGAGTAAAAGGTAGATGGGATAAAGAGAATAGAAGACATCAGGGAAGAGAGAGGGTGAATGTTTTTAAAACTAAAAGGGAGGCAGTTAGGGTATAAGACTATAAAACAGTATTGGGAGTATGATGGGCTAATGAGACATAGGCAATGGGGTCGAAGAGGGAGTATGGGATGGTTTAAAAATGTAGTGTAGGACGGTGTTCTGCAGAAGTTTGTGGTTACAGGAAGGTGGGTGCGGAGGGAAAGATGAGCGGATTGGTGGAATGATGATGTAAGGGAGAGTAGTAAGGGGAGAAAAAGTTAGCATATAGAAGTTTTTACAAAAGTAGAAGTGATGCAAGGAGGGAAAAGAGTATTTGGAGAAAAAGAGGGAGGTTAAGAGAGTGAGTGATGAAGAATGTAGAAAAGAGAGCAAATGAGAGAGTGGGTAGAAGTTATCAAACCAAATTTTGTTGAAATAACGAATAAATTTTGGAGTGAGGATTAACAAGTTAAGGAAGCCTAGAGAATAACAATGGATTATGTCAGTTAACAATAGATGAGGAGAGTTATTAAATGGAGAAGTTAGAGGTCTTGGGAAGATTGAGGGAATATTTTGAGGAATTGTTAAATGCTGATGAAGATAGGGAAAGCTGTGTTTCGTGTATATAGGGCAAGGAGGGAATAACATCTTGTAGGAGTGAGGAAGAACCAGTTGTGAGTGTGGGGGAAGTTCGTGAGGCAGTAGGTAAAATGAAAGGGGATACGGCCCAGCCGGGATTGATGGGATAAAGATAGAAATGTTTAAAAGCAGGTGGGATATAGTTTGGAGTGGTCGGTTGCAATTATTTAATAAATGTATGGAAGGGGTAAGGTACTAGGATTGGCAGGAGAGAGAGCATGCATAGTTCCTTGTATAAAGGCAAAGGGCATAAAAGAGTGTACAAAAATTATAGGGGGATAAGTTTGTTGAGTAACCTGGTTAAAGTGTATGGTGAGTTATTATTGAAAAGAATTAAAAGTAGACGGAGAGTAGGTAGCTGATGAACAAGGAGTGCTTTTGGATAGGTAGGGGGTGTGTGGACCAGGTGTTTACAGTTGAAACACATAATGTGAACAGTATTTAGCTTAAGGCTATAAGAGTCTTATGTTGTGGCATTTATGGATTTGGAAAAGTGGCCGTAGGACAGGGTGGATTAGGGGGGCAGTGATGGCAGATGTTGCAGGTTTATGGTGTAGGAGGTAGGTTACTGAAAGCAGTGAGTGTTTTTACGAGGATAGTGAGGCTCAAGTTAGGTATGTTTGAAAGAGGGAAATTATTTCCCAGTAAAACGTAGGCTCTTAGACAGGAGGTGAGATGTCACCGTGAGTAGTTTAATATATTTATAGATGGGGTAAGTAAGACAAGTAAATGCGAGGTTCCTATTGGCAAGAGGCGTGGGGTTAAAAGATAAAGAATCAACATAAAGTGGGAGTTGTCCACAGTTGCTCATTTGCTGATGACCTGTCGCTCTTGGAAGATTCTGAAGAGAAGGTTGCGAGATTGGTGGAATGATTTTGGTAGGGTATGCAAAAGAAGAAAAATTAAAAAGTGAATTACAGGAAAGAGTTAGGTTAGAGGATAACAAAAAGATTAGGTGATGAAATGATTGGATATCAGATTGGAGGAGAGAGTATGGAGGAGGTGAATGTATTCAGATATTTGGGAGTGGACGTGTCAGCGGATTGGTCTATGAAGATGAGGTGAAATCATGAATTGATGAGGGGAGGAAAAAGGGTGAGTGGTGCCCACTTAGGAGTCTGATGGAGACAGAAACTTTGTTCCTTGGAGGCAAAGAGGGGAATGTTGAGAGTATAGTTTTACCAACGCTTCTTATAGGGATGAAGCTGGGGTGATGAATGTTGCAGCGAGGAGGAACGGCTGGAGGCCAGTGGAGATGTCTTGTCTCTGAGGGCAATGTATGGTGTGAATAAATGCAGAGAATTCGTAGTTTGGAATAATAAGTTTTTTTTTTAGGAGGAGGTTGCGGGATTACCAAGGGCTGAGGAGAAGGGTTGTTGAGGTGGTTCGGACATGTAGAGAGAATGGAGCCAAAACGAATGACTTCAAGAGTGTATCAGTCTGTATAGTGGAAGGAAGGCGGGGCAGGGGTCGGCCTAGGAAAGGTTGGAGGGAGGGGGTAAAGGAGGTTTCGTGTGGCGAGAGGGCTTGGACTTCCAGCGGGCATGCGTGAGCGTGTTTGATACGAGTGAGTGGAGACAAATGGTTTTTAATACTTGACGTGCTGTTGGAGTGTGAGCAAAGTAACATTTATGAAGGGGTTCAGGGAAACCGGCAGGCCGGACTTGAGTCCTGGAGATGAGAAGTACAGTGCCTGCACTCTGAAGGAGGGGTGTTAATGTTGCAGTTTAAAAACTGTAGTGTAAAGCACCCTTCTGGCAAGACAGTGATGGAGTGAATGATGGTGAAAGTTTTTCTTTTTCGGGCCACCCTGCCTTGGTGGGAATAGGCCAGTGTGATAAAAAAAAAAAGATCCTGAAGAGGGAATAATGTAGGAAGCTAGAGGTGAGGATACTGAGAGAGACGAGGCAAGCCTTTGGAGGGTACTTGTGCAGGCAAATGTAAGATGGTACAAAGTCCCAAAATTGTTAATGCAGGTGGTTTAGACTAAGGTGCTTCCTTGGTAAGTGAAGTAACAAAATTGTTAAAGTCGCTAGTGAAAAATGGATTCAACAATTTGAATTTCTGACTACAAAATCCTGTATTTATAATCTGTAAAGGTATTTTAGGAGAAACTGTTGAATAAAGAAATGGACGAAGAGATGCATTTACATAGACTATAAGAAAATCTTTGCTAGTGCTATCAGAGATACAAAGATCACTGGGTTATATGCAGTAATACTAGAAATGTAAACGTTACGCTTATAAATAGTAACACCAGAGCTGCAAAGATCACTATATTATACCTAGTAAAATTAGAAAAGCAAATATCACTAAATAACAGAAAAAAGCACAATACCGTGACTGGAACCATGCATAAATAACCCAACATAGAAGAAGGAGCATACGACGAACGTTTCGGTCCGACTTGACCATTTAACAAAGTCCACACTAACGAGAATAGAGCAGGAACGGCCTATATATAGGCAGGAAGAAGTAGTGGCAGTAGTAGTAGGATAGTAGTAGTAGTAGTGGAGGAAGTAGTAGTGGCGAGATGGAAGGAAGGTATTGAAAATTAAGGTAGCCATTGAAAATTGGTTGGTCAAATGTTTTGGTTAGTGGATGAATTGTAAAGGACCCTGCCTAGTATTGGGCCAACAGGCCTGCTGCATGTCCTTCTTTCTTATGTTTCTTATGTTCTTAAGTAAAAAAGGGAAGTAAGGACGATAGGCCAGTTCAAAATACAAAGAAAGGGGTGCACCGCAAGGAGCTAGGGGCCCACAGGGAGCTAGTTGCCCACAAGGGAGCTAGGTGCGCCACTAAGGGAGCTAGGTGCCCACAGAGGGAGAGCAAGAACACAGAAGGCGGGGGGAGGAAAATAATGAAAAAAATAAAGAAGGAACAGAAACACAAGACAGAATAAAGAAAAGACCACCCAGAAGAGAAAAAAGAAAGAGGAAAAGGGAAGGAGGGAGAAAAAGAAAAACCGGAGGAATCAGGTTAAGTCACGTGTATCGAAGTTTGGGAGCATTTTAAACATGTGTGGGAGAGGAAGGTAATCTACAGAGACGAAGCAGGACTAAGATTCATACCAGGACAGTGTGTAATTAGAGAGGATTCAAACAAGACGGCGAAAGTTTAAAGTTGAAGTAGGGAAACATTTTTAGCAGAAGACCAGTCTATAGGATGGCTTGATCTCTGACGTGACAAAAGAGCATTGTTCGTGTCGGCAAGCCTAACATCTCTAATTTTTGAGCTCCCCTCCCTTCCATTAAGTTTAAAGCTGAATGGGAATTCCAATTCCGCTGCATTTTACCTTTCCTGATGTCCACGTCCACCGCTCAGATACAGGCTTATCCCCCCTCCGCCACCGCAAAACGCATGCACCGTGGCATGCACATTCACCACCCCTTCTCTTCATGCCCCCCCTGTCAAGAAAAGTTTCCTATCTCCCTCCCTCTTCCATGCCCCGCAACTACTGATCCTCAGGTTCTTCATTAGAAACTTCAGACTTCAAAACACCCGTGACTTAACCTGATTACTCCTTTTTTTTCCTTCTTCCCCTCTTCCCCCTTCCTCTTTCCTTTTTCTCTTTTGGGTTGTCTTTCTCCTGTCTTGTGTTTTCTGTTCCTCTTTATTTTATTTCATTATTTTTCCTTTCCCCTCCCTACCACCTCTGTATTTCTTGCTCACCTCCCTCGTGGGACCTAGCCTCCTTGTGGGCACCTAGCTCCCTTTGGGCACCTAGCTCCCTAGTGGGCACCTATATCCCTGCATGCTCCCCTTCTTTGTATTTGACTGGCTCCATCGTCCTTACTATCCTTCCATCTCCGCCACTACTACTACCACTACTAACAACTACTACTACAGTTACTACTACTACTACTGTTACTAACTACTACTACTACTACTACTGTTACTACTACTACTAACTACCCTCTTCCTGCCCTATATATACCCGTCCTGCTCTACTTCTCGTAGTGTGACTTTGTAAATGGTCCAAGTCGGACCGAAACGTCGTCCGTAAGCTACTATCATCAATTGCCGGGTTATTTGTGTATCAAAATATCACTATTTTATATTTAGTAATATTAAGGATACCACGATAACCCTGTTATGCATAAACAGTATCATAGATATAAATATTAATGCTTATACATAAAACACCGATGATGGGAAGATCACAATGTTTAACACAGTATACCCAAGAATTAATGGATTAAGGAAGATACACACAGACGTCACACTTTAACATGAAAGAAAATGCAGGAAACTCAAATTATTTACACAAAAATCTATGACATTTAAATAGACGAAAAAAATAAACAGTAGTGGCCTCCTCATGGTTGTCTAGTAGAGGAGTTCTTCTTCTCTTCTGGCTGCACTAAGTTTCTAGTCTTCCCGGGTGGATGTATTTGCTGGGCACAAGATTTCTGTGTGTTCCTTCACATTATTACATCCATTTGTAATATATAATTGTTAGAACACTTGTGGTGTCTAATCTCATATAGTGTAGTGCATCCAGGGGTTGCCGCATTTTGTCCAGTTAAGTTCCTCTCTGAGGAAATGCTGTGTTTGCGGGTTCACACCTGTCTCAACGTCCCTCAAATGGAGTGTAATCCAGTTTTCCTTTCATTGTATGATAATATTTTGTAAATGGTGTGTAAGTATAGAATCACATTTTCATCCACATCACGGAGTACAAGACAGATAGATCCGTTGTAACGTGAAAAGATTGTTCTCTAAAATTTCTCGTCCACTTCACGTCTGCAACGCCTTGTTACATACTTCAGAACAAAAGTGCACAATATAACTGAGACCTGATTGTTAGTATCTTAAATTATTCAACATTCACTTTTCTGACTTCACAACACTTAACTAACTACATAAAGCAATTAGGAAATGACTTTTAACACTTTTCTCTTCAAAGTTATTAAGGTTTCTTATTACACATACTTATTTGTCAACACTTTCATGTTACGATCACAACATTCCACCATCGTGAATTTCAATAAGTAAAAATTCCAAATTGATTTTGTGATTAGTAAAAGGACACATGTTGCTGGTTGTGGAAGATGTGTGATGGAGGTAGTGGTGATGGTGCTGGGTAGTATTAGTAGCAGTAAGAAGTAGTAGTAGTAGTATCACCAGTCCCAGTAGTAGTAGGAGTACCAGTCGTAGTAAGTAGTAGAATAAGGTATAGGTAAACTCTTGGTTTTACTGTGTACATGTTAATTTTTAAGAGGAACTCTTCCAATTATTAAAGATGACTCAAGTTATTTCGATTTAATCTCATTTGAAACAATTAAACAGAATAAGTCAAGCTCATCATCACTGAAAAATAGAAGTTCTCCTTAGAACATTTGACTCCATCACATAGCAACCAAGACTTTACATGCTATTACTACTGTTACTATTAGTACTACTAACACCCACCACCAATACCATGGACCTGTTTTTTTTTTTTGCCTTTTCACATTATTTTCTAACAATATACTGAAATAACCTCTGTGTCCTTTCCATAGTTTGTATAAATTTAATAACAAAGCAAAAATACGTCAGCTTATTGCACCATGTTTCCTTTTACCAAACATTCTCGAATTCTAACCAACATAATTACTGAATTAATGATTGTCCTCCATTCCGCACGTAGAAATTAAACGTGGGGAGGTCAAAATATCTCAACATGGATAAACTAGACTAAGAAACCTTGCCAAAAAGGTACTAAAGCTGCTCTCCAAATTGTAAATATACTGTTTTACTTTTACTATATAACTTAGGTGCACGCTCAATAACTTCAGTTTTATAATGTTACATTCTCAACCCTTAACTTAATGACTTATTTGGATTATGCAGTTAGGTTTTACTAGAAATCAGTGTAAATTAAACAAATGATTGATCTGTAAACAAGAATTCTTGATGTCCGTGTGGCAACGTACTGAACCCTTGATGGACCTTGTGGCAACTACTGAACCTTGACGGTCCATGTGGCTACTACGCACTGAACCTTGCTGGTCCGTGTGGCTACCACTGAACGCTTGATGGTCCGTGTGGCTACGCACTGAAACTTGATGGTCCGTGTGGCTACGCACTGAAACTTGATGGTCCGGTGTGGCTACGCACTGAACCTTGATGGTCCGTGTGGGCTACGCCCTGACTTGATGGTCCGAGTGGCTACGCAACGAACCTTGCTGGTCCGTGTGGCGTCCGCACTGAACCTTGATGGTCCGTGTGGTCTACGCACAGAACCTGGTGTCCGTTTGGCTACGCCACTGAACCTTGATGGTCCGTTGGCTAGGGGGGGACGCACTGAACTTGGTGGTCCGGTGGCTACGCCACACTGAAACCTTGATGGTCCCGTGTGGTCTACGCACTGAAACCTTGGTGGACCGTGTGGCTACGCACTGAACCTTGATGGTCCCGTGTGGCTACGCACTGAACCTTGGTGTCCGTGTGGCTACGCACAGAACCTTGATGGTCCCCGTGTGGCCTACGGCACTGAAACCTTGGTGGTCCGTGTGGCTACGCACTGAACCTTTATGAACCGTGGTGGCTACGCACTGAACCTTGATGGTCCCGTGTGGCTACGCACTGACCTTTGATGGTCCGTGTGCTACGCACTGAACCTTGGTGTTCCGAGTGGCTTACGCACAGAACCTTGATGATCCTGAGGCTACGCACTGAACTTGCTGCTTTCCGTGTGGCCTACGCACTGAACCTTGATGATCCTTGTGGCTACGCACTGAACCTTGATGGTCCGTGTGGCTACGCACTGAACCTTGATGGTCCGTGTGGCTACGCACTGAACCATGATGGTCCGTGTGGCTACGCACTGAACCTTGATGGTCCGTAGGTATGCACTGAAACCTTCACTTGTATGCCACAATACACTTTCAGTTGCAGTTCACTCTTACACCTACAATATGTTATTGTGTATTATTTTTATGGTACCTAAAACTGTAGTTCACTACTACTTACCTTGTGTAAGTCCACCTGTTGCTTTAACTTACACAGTCACCTCAACATCACCTCACATTATCATGTAGTTTAACTGTGAACCTTATTATAACTTTGGTCATGCCACACACAACATCCTGAGGGTCATGCCACCTTCCGCATCCTGGAGGTCATGCCACTCACACCATCCTTGAGGTCATGCCACTCACACCATCCTTGAGGTCATGCCACTCCTCAAATACTTAAGTGGTAAAGATATTCTTCCTCTGCTACTTTACACCAAATCTAAGATTTTTCGTTTGTGACAAAATAATCACTCACTTCACTGGTGAAGACTTAACTCAACCCTGAAATCTTAAGTAGTTTCTTACCAGGCACGCTCCTCCTTAAGAAATAAATGAATAGGAAAAAGAATAATATATACCAAAGATAAGCATTTTATTGTTAAAATTGAAATTATAACTTTTACATATGAGCTTTCTCCTACATGAAAGAAAAATGAATCTAAAAATCTGAATCAACGCTAACATGTCCATTAGACAGGGGTGTCTGGTTGATGTTAACAACCGCGTATTTGTAGAAATGGTAGCCGTTGCTGATGATGTGGGTGGGTCACATCTACAACTCAACGACTAGTTGTCCATGTGTCTCCTGCCTTGAATAGTCCATCAAGATGATAGGAACGCAGGTCTTTAACCACTGCAAAGATGAGGGGTAGTTGCCCTGGGGTGGCTACACTTTTCATGGTACGTAGATAAAAAAGTGACGTCCCCCAGAACTCATTGAAGTTCGTCTCCTTCAACACTGTTTCCTTTGGTTCCAGATGAGACCCAAGCTGATACATTCCAGCTAGAGAGAGACAAAAGTTAAACACTGCTTAAGAAATCACTCTCCATAATGAAAGCATTTAGAAACTGGTAAGACTGAAATGCAAAACCTGAAATCAAGGCAGAATGAAGCTACGTCCTTAAATTGGTTAAAAGTGAAGCTTTTAACCAATATATCCATTAAAAACAGAGCAGAGGCTTTTAAGCTTACAGTTGTGTTGGTAGCTGTGAGTCAAGTGATTATCATTTGGCTTCGTACCACCACACTCACCTTTCCGGTTGGAGAAAAGGGGGTGATAGCGGAGATAGATCTGACTTTACCTAAACAAGCAGACGTCATCAAACTACGTCACCAAATACTCGCTTGCTACCCTACTGTTGAAACTTTTTCTCCTCACATTCACCTTATAAGCAAGTTTCTAACAATGAGATTTTAATATAATTACAATTATTAAATTACTAAATAGTGCACACTGGTGTGTCAGGACTCATACAGTCAGGTAATATCACCTGGTATATTAAGACCCTAAAAATTGTCATTTAACATTAAATATAATTTAGTGTTCCATAAACATTCAATGGTGTATAATATTCTACGATTAATATATTACAGTACTGACAAATAAAAAAAAATTGTGGTTGCAGGGTCGAGTTAACAGCTGCTGGGCCCCGCCTCTTCGTGGCCGCTATTAGGTGTGTGGCGCGGAGTGCGCGCGCGCGCGCGCGTGTGTTGGTGTGTGTGAACTCATTTGTGGTGCGGGGGTCGAGTCTTAGCTCCTGTCCCGCCTCTTCAACCGGTTGCTACTAGGGCCCTCACTCTCCCCCGCTCCATGAGCTTTATCAAACCTCGTCCTTAAAAACTGTGTATGGTTTTCCTGCCACACTACTCATTTCTAGCTATTCCACTGCCTACAAACTCTGATGAAGAAATACTACTTCCCTAATAAACTCTCTGACTCATTTGGTCCCTTCAACTTTCCCAATTGTGGCCTCTTGTTTCTGTGTCCCCTCCCATGGAACATCCTGTCTTTTGTCAACCTTGTCTATTCCACCAGTATTTTATATGTCGTAATCATGTCACCCCCTTGACCCTTCCAGTCCTCCAGTGTCGTCAGGCCGATGTCCCTTAATCTTTCTTCATAGGACCATTCCCCTTAGCTCTGTAACTAACCTTGTCGCAAACCTTTGTACTTTCTCTAGTTTCTTGGACGTGCTTTATCAAGTGCGGGTTCCAAACAGTGCTGCATACCTCCAATATGGGCCCTGACATACACGGAGTACAGTGTCTTAACGATTCCTAACTAAGGTATCGGAAAGCTGTTCTCAGGTTGCCGCGCCCATATGCTTGCTGCAGTTTATCTGATTGATTGAGTTCTTCCGGAGACATGCTCGGTGTTTTATACTCACCCCCAAGATCTTTCTTCCTGAAGTGAGGTTTTGGCAGTCTTTGGCCACCTAGCCTATACTCTGTACTGTGTCTTCTGTGCTTTCCCCTATCTTCATGACTTTGCATTTGTGCAGTAATAAATTCGAGAAGACCATTTGCTGGACCAGGTTCCGAGGACTTCTCCAGAGTCTCTTTGAAGTCCTTCCCTGTCCTCATCTGTTACTTTCTCGTCATTAACTTTCACATCATCTGCAATCAGGACACCTTCTGATCTAACCCACCCTTCCATCCATGTAGTACACATATACCAAACATAGCACTGGTCCTAGGACCGACCCTGTGGACCCCGCTCGTCACAGGTGCCCACGTGAAACATCATTACGTACCATGACTCGTTGTTGCCTCCCTGTCAAGTATTCTCTGATCCAGTCCAGTCCCTTCCTGTTATATCGCCTGATGCTCTAGCTTCTGCACTAATCTCTTGTGAGGAACTGTGTAAAAAGGCCTTTCAAATCCAAAAAGGGGGCAATCAACCCACCCCTCTCTCTCTGTCTTACTTTGTTTTTTTTATCATAAATCCAAAAGGGTTTTGTGAACGGATTTGCCTTCCTGAATCCGTGCTGGTTGGTTTTATACTCTTGTTCCGTTCCAGGTGCCCCCCACTCCCCCTGTAATCTTTCCATAACTTTGTTATAACACGTAAATGACACAGGTCTATAGTTAGTCCCCCTCTTTTCTGTCTCCTTTTTTAAAATGGGAATACATTTCCCCCGTTTTCCATACCTCGGGTATTCCCCCTTTCCCAGGGACGTCTTGAAGATTGTAGTAAGGGGCACGCCCAACAATCTCCCCCTCTCAAAGGGACCCTGGGGAGATTTTGCCCGGCCCCTTTGCCTTTGGGTATCGTGCCCCTTACAGTTTCTTACCTCCTCCTATCGAGGGTATGTCGTCCAACATTTGTTGGTGTATTCCGGGGTGCCCCCATTGGTCGGTGTCCCAAAAACCCTTCCTGTCTCTACTGTAAATATTTCCCTTAAATCTCGGGTTAGCTCTCACATACCTCTTGATCTTTTCTTGTGAGTTTCCCCTTCTTTCCCCACCCTTTATCACTGGTCCTTGACTGTTGTCTTCCTCCTAAGTGGCTATACAGCATTTTCGGGTCAGATTTACTTTCGATGATATGTCTTTTCATACTGTCGTGGGCCCCCCTCCTTTCTTGCATACTCGTTTCTGGCTCTTCTACTAAACTCCTGTTTTCCTGGGTCCTATGCTCCTGTACCTTTTCCCTTCTCGTTGCACTTAGTTTTTTTTTCCTCCCTACACCTTTGGGTAAACCAAAGGGCTCGTTTTGGGCTCCTATTTTTCTTTTCCCCTTTGGGAACAAACCTTTCCCTGCCTCCTTGCCTTTGTTGCCACATATTTTATCATCTCGTTTATGATTTTCCCACCATTTCTCTGCCCCCTGAACCTCCCGCAGAAGTTTTCATACCTGTGTAGTCCCCCCTTTTTTAGTTTGGCCTGTCCCCTTTTAGTTCCCTTTTCCTTCTCCCCTTGTAATTACTATATAATCAAAACTTTAAAACCCCGTTTATCGCTAGTCCAAGGGCCTCTCGTAGTGTGTCCTAATTTTTGGAATTGCTCAGGGGTTTTAACCAAATCCAGTCTTTCGGCTCATCTCCCCCCTCTCTCTGGTTTGTCCCTGGCTGTTGATGCATGAGGTTTTTAAGTACCCCTCCATCATCTTGGCTCTCCATGTTTTGGGACCCCCCGTGGTCCGGGTTTTTTCCCGTCGATTCCCGTGGTTTTTTAAAACGCCCATTACCAGTAAATTTGCCTGCTCAGTGAGCTCTTCTTGCCCCCTCAGCCATGTGTCCACCTCCCCCTGTTGTTTTTTCGTACCCTTTTGGCCTCCTGCAGTTTTTGTGGGGGGTTAACATACCCAAAAGCTACTTTATGTTCTCCGGGCGAATTGTCCTAAATGTTTTCCCCCCTTTTCCAATCGGGCCCTGCCTTTATTTCCCAAATCCCCATGTGTTGTTGTGTGTGTGTTTTGTGTGTGTGTGTGTGTGTGTGTGTGTGTGTTGTGTGCATGTGATGAATGTATATGATGTTTTGTGTGGGGGAAGGTGTGTTGTATTACAAAAAATTTTTATTTTTGGGCCCGTATTTTTATTTTTTTGCCCTCATACCCATCCTTGCGGGAAATTTTTAAAGATTACAGGCCAGAAATAAAAAAAAAACCT
>NC_069406.1:51388973-51406096 GCF_026875155.1 Cherax quadricarinatus | reverse complement strand
ATAATCATTGACTCACAGCTCCCAACATAACAAAGTAAAAGCCTCTGCTCCTGTTTTTAATGGATATATTGGTTAAAGCTTCACTTCTAACCAATTCGAAGACGTAGTTCATTCTGCCTTGATTTCCAGGTTTTGCATTTCAGTCTTCATCAGTCTTTTAAATGCTTTACTTATGGAGAGTGATTTCTTAAGTAGTGTTTAACTTTTGTCTCTTTCTAGCTTGTAATGTCAGCTTGGGTAATCTGGCAACCAAAGAAACAGTGTTGAAGGAGACGAACTTCACATGAGTTCTGGGACGCCACTTTTTTATCTACGTACCTGATAAGTATAGCCAACCCCAGGCAACTACCCCTCATCTTTGCAGTGGTGAAAGACCTGCGTTCCTATCATCTTGACGGACTATTCAAGGCTAGAGACTCTGTGACGAACTAGTCGTTGAGTTGTCAGATGTGACCCACCCACCCACCCACATCATCAGCAACGGCTACCATTTCTACAATACGCGGTGTCAACAACATCAACCAGACACCACAGTCTAACTGTACATATTAGCTTTGAATTCAGATATTTTTATATTTCATTTTTCTTTCAAGTAGGAGAAAAGTTCATATTTAAATGTTTTATATTTTCAATTTTAACAATAAAATGTTTCTCTTTGTATGTTATTATTCTTTTCCTATACATTAATTTTCCTAAGGAGGAGCGAGCCTTGGTAAGACCTACTTAAGATCTTACAGGGTTGAGTAAGCCTTCACACTGAATTGATTCATTTTGTCACAAACGAAAATCTTAGATTCTGGTGTAAAGTAGCATAGGAAGAATATTTGAGGAGTGGCATGACCTCAAGGATGGTGTGAGTGGCATGACCTCAAGGATGGTGTGAGTGGCATGACCTCAAGGATGGTGTGAGTGGCATGACCTCAAGGATGGTGTGAGTGGCATGACCTCAAGGATGTTGTGAGTGGCTTGACCTCAAGGATGTTGTGAGTGGCTTGACCTCAAGGGTGTTGTGAGTGGCTTGACCTCAAGGATGTTGTGAGTGGCTTGACCTCAAGGGTGTTGTGAGTGGCTTGACCTCAAGGATGTTGTGAGTGGCTTGACCTCAAGGATGTTGTGAGTGGCTTGACCTCAAGGATGTTGTGAGTGGCTTGACCTCAAGGATGTTGTGAGTGGCTTGACCCTCAAGGGTGTTTGTGAGTGGCTTGACCTCAAGGATGTTGTGAGTGGCTTGACCTCAAGGGTGTTGTGAGTGGCATGACCTCCAGGATGCGGAAGGTGGCATGACCCTCAGGATGTTGTGTGTGGCATGACCAAAGTTATAATAAGGTTCACAGTTAAACTACATGATAATGTGAGGTGATGTTGAGGTGAATGTGTAAGTAAAGCAACAAGTGACTTACACAGGTAAGTATGTAGTGAACTACAGTTTTAGGTACCATAAAAATAATACACAATAACATATTGTAGGTGTAAGAGTGAACTGAAACTGAAAGTGTATTGTGGCATACAAGTGAAGGTTCAGTGCGTAGCCACACGGACCATCAAGGATCAGTGCGTAGCCACACGGACCATCAAGGATCAGTGCGTAGCCACACGGACCATCAAGGATCAGTGCGTAGCCACACGGACCATCAAGGATCAGTGCGTAGCCACACGAACCATCAAGAATTCTTGTTTACAGATCAATCATTTGTTCTAATTTTACACTGATTTCTAGTAAAAGTTAACTGCATAATCCATATTAGACATTAAGTGGTTGAGAATGTGCAGTATAAAACTGAAGTTACTGAGCTTAGCACCTATGTTTATACAGTGAAAGTAAACAGCATATTTACAATTTGTAGAGCAGCTTCTGAGTACCATTTATGGCACGGTTTCTTAGTCTAGTTTATCCATGTTGGATATTTTGTTTAATTTCTACGTGCAGAATGGAGGACAAATCATTAATTCTGTAATAATGTTGGTAGAATACCGAGAATGTTAGGTAAAAGGACACATGTGCAACTAAGCAGACGTATTATTGCTTTGTTTAAATTTATACAAATAACCGAAGGACACAGAGGTTATTTACAGTATATGTAACAAAATAATGTGAAAAGGCAATAGCAGGTCTATGGAATTGGTGATGTTAGTAGTACTAATAGTAACAGTAGTAATAGCAGGTGTAAGTCTTCGTTGCTATGTGATGGAGTCAAATGTTCTAAGGAGAACTCCTGCTAATATTTCAGAGATAATGAAGCTGACTTCATTCTATTTAATAGTGTTTCAAATGACGATTAAATCGAAAATAACTTGAGTCATCTTTAATAATAGGACGAGTTCCCTTTAAAAAATTTAACATTACACAGTAACCAAGAGTTACCTCTACCTCTTCTACTACTTCGACTGGTACTACTACTGGTACTACTACTACTTCTACTGCTACTAATACTACCAGCACCAATACCACTACCTCCACCACAACTACCACGACCAGCAACATGTGTCCTTTTACTAATCACAAAATCAATTTGGAATCTTTTACTTATTGAAATTCACGAGGCTGAACGTTTGCTCCTACATGAAAGTGTTGACAAATAAGTATGTGTAACTAAGGACCTTTAATAAACTTTGAGAGAAACGTGTTAGTCATTCTAAATGGCTTGTAGTTAGTTAAGTGTTCTGAAGTCAGAAAAGTGAATGTTGAATAATTAAGTACAACATCAGGTCTCAGTAACATTGTGCACTTTTGTTATGAGTATGTAAACAAGGCGATGCAGAGTGCAGTTGACAAGAATTTTTACAGAACAAACTTTTCACGTTACAACGGATCTATCAGTCTTTGTACTCCTTGATGTGTGAATTTGCTCTATACTTACACTCGTTTAGCAAAATATCATACAATGAAAGGAAAAACTGGATTTAAACTCCATCATTTGAGGGGGACGTTGAGAGCTGTGAACCCCAAACACAGCATTTCCTCAGAGAGGAACTTAACTTGACAAATGCGGCAACCCCATGAAGCACTACCCATATATGATATTTGAACACAAGTGTTCTAATATCATATATATAAATGGATGTAATTACAGGGGAGGACACACAGAAATCTGGGCCCAGTAAATACATCCGCCCGGGAAGACTAGAAACATAGTCCAGCCAGAAGAGAAGAACTCCTCTACCTACACCACAATGAGGAGGCCACTTATTGTTTATTTTAATCGTCTACTTAAATGTCATAGATTCTTGCGTTCTAATTTGAGTTTCCGTGTATTTTCTTTCATGTTAAAGTGTGACGTCTGTGTATTTCTGTGTATCTTCCTTATCCATTAATTTCTGGTATTACTGTGTTAAACATTGTGATCTTCCCATCATCTGTGTTATTGTGTATAAGCATTAATATTTATATCTCTGTTACTGTTATGCATAACAGGGTTATCGTTGTATCCTTAATATTACTATATATAAAATAGTGATATTTGATACACAAATAACCCGCACATAGAAGAGAGGAGCTTACGACGACGTTTCGGTCCGACTTGGACCATTTACAAAGTCAGACTAACGAGAAGTAGAGCAGGACGGGTATATATAGGCAGGAAGAGGTAGTGGTAGTAGTAACAGTAGTAGTAGTAGTAACAGTAGTAGTAGTAGTAACAGTAGTAGTAGTAGTAACAGTAGTAGTAGTAGTAGTGGTAACAGTAGTAGTAGTAGTGGTAGTAATAACAGTAGTAGTAGTAGAAGTAGTAACAGTAGTAGTAGTAGTAGTAGTAGTAGAAGTAGTAACAGTAGTAGTAGTGGTGGTGGTAGTAGTAGTGGCGGAGATGGAAGGAAGTAGAAATGGGGAAGTAAGGACGAGGAGCCAGTCAAATACAAAGAAAGGGGACACTGCAAGGAGCTAGGTGCCCACAAGGGAGCTAGGTGCCCACAAGGGAGCTAGGTGCCCACAAGGGAGCTAGGTGCCCACAGAGGGAGAGCAAGAACACAGAGGTGGGGGGAGGGAAAATAATGAAATAAAATAAAGAAGGAACAGAAACACAAGACAGAAAAAAAAACCCCCCAAAAGGAAAAAAGGAAAGAGGAAAGGAGGGGGGAAAAAGAAAAAAAGGGGGAAATCGGGTTTTAATCACGGGTGTTTTAAAGTCTGAAGTTTCTATGGAAGGAACTGAGGACCAGATGCGGGGGGCATGGAGGGGGAGGGAAGATAGGAACCTTTTTTTGGGCAGGGGGGCTGTAAAGGGGGTGGTGAATGTGCATGCCGCTGTCAGGGGTTTTTGCGGTGGGCGGGGGGGGAAAAAGCCTTTCTGGGGGTGGACGTGGAATCAAGGAAAGGAAGGGGAATTGGATTCCCATTAGTTTTAAAATTAAGGAAGGGAGGAGCACAAAAATAGTGTTGGGTTTCCCAACACTAAAAATGACATTTCTGTCACGTAGAGATCACAGCCATCCATAGTGATTTTTCTCCTAAAACTGTCTTCCTTTTCCCAACTTTAACAGTCGCCGCTTGTTGAATCCCCCCAATACAAAATTTTTCCTTGTTGAATCTTGTCCTGGTTTTGTCTCTTAGATGCCTTCCCTCCCCCTACTTGTAAAATCTCCAAAAATTCAGAACACCCGTGACTTACCCCGTTCCTCCTTTTTCTTCTTCTCCCTTTCCTTTTCCCCTTTCCTTTTTTCTCTTCTGGGTTGTCTTTCTTCTGTCTTGTGTTTTTTGTTTTCCTTTTTATTTATTTCATTATTTTTCCCCTCCCCCCCCCTCTGTATTCTGCTCTCCTCTGTGGGCACCCAGCTCCCCCTTTTGGGGACTAGCCCCTTTTGGGCACCCAGCTCCCCTTTTGGGGGACCTGCTCCCTTGCAGTGCTCCCTTTCTTTTTATTTGACTGGCTCCTCGTCCCTTTCTTCCCCATTTCTACTTTTTCCATCTCCGCCCTACTCAACCCCTACCTCTTCCTGCCATATATAGCCGTCCTGCTCTACTTTCCCCTTTGTGTGACTTTGTAAAAGGTCCCAAATCGGACCGAAACGTCGTGTAACTCCTCTCTTCTATGTTTTGGGGTTATTTGGCTCGTTCCAGTCCGGTTTTGTGCCTTTTTCTGTTATTTTAGTGATTTTGCTTTTTTAATTTTTAGGGATATTATAGTGATCTTGGGAGTCTGGGTTACTTTTTATAAACGTACGTTTACATTTCTTTATTACTGTTTAAAAACCCATGATTTTGTTCTCTGATAGCATGCAAAGATTTTTTATGTTATTAAATGACTCTTGTCCATTTCTTTTTTCAACAGTTTCTCCTATAAAATTTTACAGATTAAAATACAGATTTTGTGTCAGAAATTAAAACTGTTGAATCCTTTTTTCACTAGCGACTTTTACAATTTTTTTATTTCCTTACCGGGGAAAAGCTTTTAGTCTAAACCACTTTTCAATTTTGGCATTTGTCCTTTTTTTCTTTTGCCTGCACAGTACCCCTGTGTGTCTCCCCTTCGTTCCAAAGGCTTGCCTCGTCTTCCAGTATCCTCACCCTGTTCCACATTTTTCCCCTCTTCAGGATCTTACCCAGGAATTCACCCGTCTGTCTACTGGATGTCTTGCCTTCCCCCTTTACGGAGGTTCAGGCGAAATTGCTCGTTTGGGAATTTGTTTTTTTAAAAACTACGGTCGAGACTTTTGTGGAGAATTCAGAAGGATATCGGAAAGGTCTGTCTTAAAAATTACCCCCACCAAAAAAGCCGTGAATGTAACCAATTTCCCCCAATATCATTATTCAATGGAAAATTTTTAGCCCTGTTAGGGAAAATACTATGTTCCTTATTAATTATTTTTTTCAGTTATGTGCAAAAAAAATGTGTCTTTACGTTGTTTTAAAAGGATTTTCCGAGTTTAAATCAAAATTTGTCAATCCCCATGAAAAACTGAAATAATTTTATTTTTTTGTTACACGTCCTTTGTTCACGCTTTTGTGACTGCAAATCACCACAGAACCATAATGTGGCACGCGCGCGCCTACACACAACAAAAAAAAAAAAAAAAATGGTGTCACCAAAAGTGCGGAGGTCGCTGCTGCAACCTGGCCGGGACGACTCTGTTTTTAATATCTCCGACACTATGTTGTGATGAACCTGATGAATTAGGCCACAATAATTTCAGTAGCCATGAAACTTGCGGGCAAGAGGTTTTAGAGAGTAAAGAGAACTTTTTGAGGAAAATGTGATAAAGATGAAAATTATCGCGGAATTCTTTTGGGGAAAAGTAATGAGAGATCAATGGTGAGTGTTGCACGCAAAATAAAATGAATATGAAGGTAAGGAATAAAAGGATAAGAGTAAAGGGTTGGTCAAAAAGAAGTGGGTCTGATGAAATTTTAGTATAAAAGCAATGTGATGAAAGAAAAAAACAAAGAAAAAATTTTGAAGTAAATTTTGAAAAATGCGAAATGAAAGGAGTGAGAAAAACAAGAAAAATAAAGAATTAAGTGTACAAAGGACGGAAATTTCGGAATATGAAAAAAAAAATACTAGTAAGTGGGGTAAAATGGAATCCCTCTTGTGAACTGGAAGTCTGTACCTTTGCCCGCACCGTAGAGCTGCCTGCTCTTTCCCCTGGATCCTGACTGGACTAGCAGAGTATCTTGTTTTTTTTGTAAAATGCGGAAAAACTGGGGAAAGGGAATTTAATTTTTTTTGATAACTGAAACCTAAGGAGGTTTACATTACGAAAATCGTGTGAGAATGCCATCAACTCAGCTTTTTGGGAAAACGCTATCGAGCAATAAATGACCTCCCCAAACACTGTCCGGGTCACTGCTAAAAACCCCGACCCGTCATGGGATTTATAACTATCAGTGTAAACTGTAATGGCCTGAAAAGAGCAGGAAGTGGTCGAGAAAAAGGAAAAAAAAAACTTAAACATTTGGCTTTCGCCCCCCGGCTGGGGGAACAGATTCGAGCGTCGGACCTCCAAGAGAAAAAAAGTTAGTGATAGATGAACTAAAAAGCGGCAACTAAAGAACAGTAAAGAGTGAATGTGACGAAAAAAAAGGAGGGTAAACGGGTGCGACGAACAAAAATGGCCCCTTTTACAACTTCCATACATCCTGTATTAAAAGGATCGTGAGGGTCATGAGAGGAAAAAAAACTAATGGAGGCAATGGGCATAACGCGATCGTTCAAAGAGGGAACATTCGCCCTGATATAGGCTTCAACGGGGGAAAGAACGAAAAGAAATTTTAAAAAAGAGTTGTGGAAAAACCATAAAAAAAATATTTGGTTGCATTATATGTATGATAAAATTAGGGCTAAATAAAAGTCGAAGGAGGTTTCAAACCCTTTCCCCCCCTAAAAGTTGCGAGAGTTTAAGGAGGTTCAGTGGGATGGAATTTGTTTTGGGGGAGGTAACTTAAGTTTCCAGGAAAACGGAAACCCAAACAAAACAGAAATCTGACTGAAACACTTGGGGAATACTGGAATCTTCGGGTAAACGGGTATCAGAGACAACACAATTAGTAATTATCGGTGCGTTTAAAACTCCGGTATGGCTCATTGGCGCTAGATTTTGCGGGACTGCTGCTAGGTGGCATTTTTAGCGCCTGCACCAGCTATAGCAAAGTTATAAAGTGATGAATAAATATTAATGTTAAAAACGGAAAAATCATTAATAGTAGTAAAAAGAGGGGTGGACCCAAACTTTAAATACAGACAAAGCAGTGTACACAGTTGTTTTCCCTCTTGAGTAAAAAAAAGTAAATTATAAAAAAACAAAAAAAAAATCTACAAATGCGGAAAAAAAATTCGATAAAAAGTGGGAAAAAAAGCGTAAAGGGGAAGACGATGAATTTGTCCCCGGGTTAAAAAATAAGACCTGACGGTCGTTTCTGATTTCACAGTCTTTTCTTGGTAAATAGAAGATTGTTTAACAGGCAATTTTTAGGTAAGTGTAAGAGGGTGTGACCCCCAAAAATAGTACTTCTAAATTTAGAGAAAAAGGGTGAGTGTGCCTTTAAACCCCCTAGTGAAGAATTGTTGTAAAATAAACATAGTTAAGGAATGATATCCAACAGAGTAGCGAAGATGAGTCAAAAATATTTTAAAAAGGGGAACTCACCAAACCTGACTTTGATTCTTTTTTCTGATATAACTTCATTGGACCCCGTCCCTCATTTTTTTGATAGATTGTTATCACCTGTCTGGTGCAATGTTTGAATTGGTATAAAGAAGTCACGATACTCTTGTGATTGGGGTCAAGGGTTTTTTAACCTTTGAATTTTTTTGTATCTAAAACTCTGTGTATGGTAAAAAAAAAAACTTGTTACTTTTTGGAAAGCAGCTGATTTTTCCCACGTATGTTCGTATGTTAGTGTATTTTTCTTGGTCTTCTCAGTTGTTATGTGTGTTTTCTGTACCGTTTTATGTGTTACAGTTCAGCTTTGCATTTACTGTGCTGTTGTTGTATTTACAAAACTGTTTTTGTATTTTGCAAAATTTTTTTTGTAGTCCGTATTTTTTTTTTTGCATTTACGTACCGAATTGGTTAATCTACCTTTCTTATGCATTTTTTGTTGTTTTTTTTTATTTCTGTAATGTTTATGTAAAAAAAGGTTTCGGGAATTTAAAAAGTTCCTGTAATCTTTCAATCAGTGTCTCCCAGGATCCCTTTGTTCATCAATCTTCACTTATTTATTACACAATATTAGTTCAGAAAATGGAGGAGACAAACAAAAAAGTATTTAAAGAGGTGGAAGTAAGTCAGAGAAAAGACAATCTGAAAAGGTTTTTTGACCAGCCTACGTGTTTCTCCATCGTTTTTAATTCAATTCAAAATTTTATCATACAATTAAAAGACCTACTGCTTAATTTATTAAAAAATATTTTTCAATTCTTTTGATATAATGTTTTAGTGTTGTGAACGTTCAGAGACGAAGGTTTACACTCAAGCTTCCTTCACTAAGAAAAAATGCTAAAAAAAAATTCAGAAAAAATTATCGTAAAATTTTTCAGTAGCCCCGGAGTTTTAAAAATTTCTTACGCACGTAAGTTATAATGGGTTTATTTTCTGGAGTCACTTGGTTTTCAATTTATAAAAATTTACAAGGGAAAAAACTGTGAGGATCTAGAATGTGGAAACAAAATAAATGAAATACAGTAGCTAAATAATGTTGAATGGGAAACCGAAATAATAAATTTAAAAAATTAAACAAAACCTTTTTTCTCACTTTGATCTTTTCAATCTTATTTATTCAAAAAATGTCCCGTTCACACAAGAAAATATAATTTCCCTTCGGGAGAAACCAAAAAACCGTTTACTTCATCTGCCCTCTCTCACTGGCTCTCGCTACCTCAAATAACCTAAAGCTTGCATCCACCCCGCTGTCGTCTCTCTCCCCTGTTAATACCAATAATCCTGTTTCTTCATACTGAACGAAAAGTTTTGCAGGGGTTATGATCACTCCCGGCCTTGCCTCCTAGAAATGGGGTTGGCATCCGATTCTTGGCCCAAAATTCCCATTCATATTTTCTTTTAAGCTGTGTCTTTCCAAAAATTTCATTATCAAAACCCGAGATTTAAAAAAAATGCTTTCTTAATCCCATTAATTACAATCTATTTTAAATTTCCAAAAAAGTTTGCGACCCCCTGTTTGCCTCAGGGTTTTGTTATCCCTGAATTTCCAGACCCTCCACGTGGGGGCCAGTGGGTTTGTCTTTAGCCCCCCCCCCATTGCACCTCTACCATCTTGGGGTTTCCCCCGGGCCCTTTCTCGGATTACATTTGGATCAGTCTCCCGGTCCCCCCTCCGTGGGCCCCCGGGGGTCACCCTTCCCACCCCATTCCATTATTTTTGGGGTTCCCTAGTTCCCTCTGTGTTCCCTAGATGAACTCCTTTCCCCCTTCCCAGTTCGCATTTTGTTGCATCTCCAAAGTTTGCTGTTTTGGCACCCTTTCCCGGGGATCTTGCGGGTGCAAATTGGGGTTTTTTTAAAATGGGGCTAGTCAGGTGTGGTCAAGTCAAAGTAGTCGTCAGAAGATGAGGTGTGGTTTAGGTGTAGTCCAGGTGAGGTCATAGATAAGTGCGCCAATTGGTTTTTTCTAGGTGGATCTAGTTGAGGGCATGGTTTGTGAGGTCATAGTTAGGTGAATTTATGTCAGGGGTGGTCATAGGTGAGGGCATGTTACGTGTATCTACTTTGGTTTTGGTATAATTGGGTAATAGTTTGGGGTGGTCATAGTTGGGTAGGTCTAGTTATGTGTGATCTAGTTGGGTATGGTCATATTTGTGTGGTCATAGTTGGTGTGGCATAGTTGGTAGGTCATAGTTAGTGGGTATAGTTGGATAGGTCATAGTTAGTGTGGGCATAGTTGGGTGTGGTCATATTATGTGTGGATAGTTGGGGGTTGGTCATAGTTGGGTATGGTATAGTTGGGTATGGGCATAGATGGGAGTCTAGATGGGGGGGTCTAATGGGTATGGGCATGTGGGTGTGGTCATAGTTGGGGGATTGGGATTTTTTGGGTAGGTCATAGATGGGGAGGTCATAGATGGGTTGGCATAGTGGGTATGGTCATAGATGGGTATGGGCATGATGGGTATGGTCATAGAGGTGTGGTAAGTTGGGTATGGTCATTGTTGGGTATGGTCATTGTTAGGTTTGTCATTATGTGTGGTCTAGTTGGTAGGCATAATTGGGGGTGGGAAAAAATGGTTGGGTTATAGATGGGGTGGGCATAGATGGGGTGTGGTCTGATGGGTGTGGTCATAGATGGGTTGGTCTAGATGGGTGTGGTAAGATGGGTGTGGTCATAGATGGGTGTGGTCAAGATGGGTGTGGGCATGTGGGGGTGGTATAGATGGGGGTGGTCTTTATGGGGTGGTCATAGATGGGGGTGGTCATAGATGGGTGTGGCATAGATGGTGTGGTCATTATGGGGTGGTCTAATGGGTGGGTCATAGTGGGTGTGGTCAAGATGGGTGTGGTCATGTTGTGTCTTTTTTTTTTATTTACTTTCTTGTACCATAATTTTGGAAAAATAGTGCACCCAACATTCGTATGTAAAATATTTTTTCACCTGTACACCGTACATAACAGTATGGGGAGACATTAAAAAACTCGATTTGGGCGGTTTGCAAAACACGTCGATGGTCAGGTTGTGGCAACACACAGTCGTACTGGGCCAGGGTTTTGGGAACAACAGTCGTACTGGGCAGGTTGTGGCACCACCACCAAAATTTTTGTCAGTAGTCGAATATCCAAGTTGACAGTTTTTATTTCATCATGGAATTTTTTGATCTTGATGGGAATATTTTTTGCTTTTAGTGAAGAGTTAAAAGAAGTGTTTGTGAAAATGAGGAATAATTTAATAATTTTTTTAATTAAACAAAAAGTTTATTAGATATTTAAGAACTTCTTTTTTGTCTTAACCACAATCTTAATTAGTCACTTTTTCACTTTTTACATCTTTTCCAAAGAATTTATGAAAATATTTTGGGCTCATTTCCCTTTCCTTAAGAAAAATTAAATTAATTTAAACAAAATTTTCTCTTCTTTGTAAATTTTTATACAATTTTTGCTTAATTTAAACAAATTTGTGGGGAGAGTGCGATTCTTTTGAGAAAAGTGTACAAGTCAGGGAGGTGAAAACCTTGCTGCCGGGTCACTAGTGTGAAGATCCTCCGAGTTTTTAGGGGTCACTGCTGTATTTACAGATGTACCAGCTGACACTGCCCTAACCGTCTGAGAAAGTTATTGAACTTAGGTTTTCTGAACGCCTGGAATTTGATGGTTATGCCTTAGTTTCCGGGAAGTAAAAACAGTAACTTTTTGGGGCGACTTAGCTATCCTGACGCGTCCTGTAATTTATAATTTAATTGGGTGTGGTAGTGGAGATATTTAGTCATAGTACCAAAAGTTTGAAGTGCATAAAAACCCCAAAACAATCAAAATGAAACTACTATTTTTCACAAAGAAAATCCCACTTACCGTAGTTGGAGCAAATTCACATCTAACCTGTCAGTAGAAGAGCCCAGTAACTAAAGTTACTGTCCTTAGAGTGGGCCACCTGTGAATATTATGTTCATTGGGAGGGAGAACAACGAACTTCCATTCTCGACGTAGTGCTGCTCAAAGATGATTAGTTGCATTCCTACTCCCGCCATAATAGGACCAGGAGAGGAGTTTACATAGGCTTTTGCCTCAGATTCTTAGAATGTCCAATCGATAATTCCTCGTGGCAGAGTGCACATACCTCATGCATTCAGCTCGCTTACGCAATAATGCAAAAAAAATTCCAACTTGCATCTTACGCTGGACTGAATTCGACCTCGTTGAAGCAAAATTTTTTAGATACATCGTTCTTGGGGCCAGCAAGTGGCAGCTAACGTGTCCAGCCTACTGGATAATAAACTTGTTAAAGTAACCACTAACTCTTTAATATTTATTAAGAATTTAGTGCAGAAGCACATGAGCAAATCTAACTAGCGCAGAAAAATTCATAATTCTATACGAAGAAAAGGTAAGAGAAGAAATATCATGACCATAAAAACAATGTCTATCATTCACAGAAGCACTCAAAGGCGCCTTAAAAAATAGAATAAGGTCAAGTTAAATATTTATAAAATTAATCTATGGAAACGAGAAGCTGTAAAGTGAAAACAACCTTTCTTAAATTTAATCTCAAATGCATATAGAAGCCTATCATATACTACACTATCATATATTAAATATGTAATAGAGCTAGGCCTAAACACTGCATATACAGAACATATATTACTTACCTTAAAATATTTTTGTTCTTCGCTTATAGTGAATGATGAATATATTTACTGAAGAAGTCTGAATAAATGAAGAATTGGTATAATTGAAAACCGCTGCATTAGAGAATTGTTGTAAAGCAAAGTGCTGTAAAGCGGGGCTCTCCAGTGGTCTTTATTACTGAAGCAAAGTGCTGTAAAGCGGGGCTCTCCAGTAGTCTTTATTACTGAAGCAAAGTGCTGTAAAGCGGGGTTCTCCAGTAGTCTTTATTATTGGTGTGTATACAATATATTTTAAATTATTTTTGATGTGTCTGGCCCTGAGCTGCTGCCAGACTGGAGGGCGTCGCCTGGTCCATTATAATGACCTTGTCTGGGAGTTTTCTCACCTGCTCTGACTGTCTAGTCAGGGAGTAGACAGATCCACTATGACTGTCTCGTTTGTTAGTCCTCCCATCCTCTGTGACTGACATTGCTTACTTTTGCGGCCCCCTACCAAACTAGCGGTTAAATAGTTAACCTGCCGGCCGGCAGTACCACTGGGTACGTCATCAAATCCAATGTGGGGACTGCTGAGCCGGCCTTAGAGCATTAAGTACCTGAACACCTCACGGTACGCATCTAAGCAGTAGGTACCTGAACACCTAATGGTACACATCTACTGGCTTTAGAAGCATTAAGTACCTGAACACCTCACGGTACACATCTACTGGCTTTAGAAGCAGTAAGTACCTGAACACCTCACGGTACGCATCTACGCAGTAGTTACCAGAACACCTAATCGTACACATCTACTGGCAGGAGAGTATTCTACTGGCTTCTACTGGTGTTAGAGGAAGCGCTCACCGCAGCTCACTGAGTCTGTTGGCCTCAGTTACTTGACGGCCGCATTCAGTGAGGTTGCAGCATGGTGTTCGGCAAGCAGGATTAACCGAACCTACTTGCGGTGTGTCAATTGGTCTTGAAGGCGGTAGATAGTACTCACCAGACCATCTTACGGTGTACTTCTACCTGCCTTAGAGAGTATTTACAGGACTGCCGGTGATGTCTGCGGACTCACCGCCTACGCTGGTCAACTGTGGGCCGGAGTCTTCGGATGCTGTTTTAGTGGGACATTACATGAAGAAAAGGTTGGAGTGTTACACTGAACTGGGCTAGGACCGTAGTGTGGCACTTAGGGAAGTATGATGGAGTGGAACACTGAGATATGCTACAGGACCGTAGTGGAACACTGAGAAGAAAAGGGTGTCGTGTGACACTGAAGATGGCCTGGTTGTAGTGTACATTGAATAGTATCATGTGACTGGCCTCTGATGAGAAAGACGCTGTGGGTGATAGTGTGCGACGCAGAGACAAGGGTGTCAAGAGTGACACAGTAGAGATATTGTGTATGACACAGAGAAAAGGGTGTCGTGTGACACGGAGAGTAGGAGTGTCGTGTGACAGAGAAAAGCGTGTCTAGTGGACACGGTTGAGCAGGAGCGTCATTACACGGAAGAAAGGGTGTCAAGTGACACAGTTGAGAGGGAGCGTCACAACACACCACGGATAAGTGTCGTGAGAGACACGGAGCGCCATAAGCAGTTCATTGTAATTTATTATTGTAAATATGTTAAGTATAATTTATTATTTTCATATATATATATATAGATATGTATATATATATATATATATATATATATATATATAATATATATATATATATATATATATATATATAGTGACACAGTAGTGTCAAGAGATGGAGAACCACATCTGGGAGGCTTCAAGGGAGAGGAAATGTACCCACCGGAGAGTGTACTGTTGGACAAGGTAGCAGGTGAAGCAGCGAAGAAAACCTGGTTGAGATGGAGTGGAACCAAGGCGATTGAGAACCCTCGTAGATTTTTTTCAAAGGGGCCTGGACCACGCTCAGCAGCACAGACACTAATGATGGTATGTTGAAACACCTTCCCTTTAGACCTTTGGCAGATAAAATAGACTTAATGGAAAAAATAACTGGGGAAGAATAAGTTGGGAATCAAGAAGCCGCATAGTGGCCAAATAGTGCAGAGAACACTAGTCCACATTATGAAGGAATCTATCCTTAAACTTAATATAGTCTACAGGCAAAGGATAGGAACAGCAATAAGAGCTTCTGTGAGCATCGCTGTAGCAGAAATTTTGGTACATTGCACTTTGGAAAGGGACGAAGAGAAGGATACATAGATAACATGAGATACATAGATAACATTTTCTGTGTGATAATAGGGGGAGACGAAAGGGTGCAAGAATTAAAAACTTAGGCAAACAGAGCACACCCATCCCTGAAATTCACTTCAAAACATAGCAGTGCAGGTGTGCCATTCCTGGATACAGTGATTTACCTGAATAAGGAGAGAGAAATACACAGCAAAACCTATTACAAACCAGGAAATGCCCATCAATACTTGCTATGGACATCATCGCACCCAAGAAACTTGAAGCAATCACTACCCTACTCCTTAGCATTAAGGATCAAACGAATTTGCAGTGAAGATAACTGTTTTGAAAACTCCCTAAAAAAAATGTGGAATTTCTTCAAGTCCAGGGGATACCCAGAGGACTGTCTTAAGCTTGCAGAACGAAAACTCTGGCACCGAAAAACAGAGAGGCAAACACAAGGAGCATTCTACCATCCTTGTACAGTCAACCATTTTTCGGAGAAATCAAGACACAGCTAAAGGAGCTGTGGACATGGATCAATGAAGAATTTCAATAAAGCTAGGTCATTCTGTACGAACATGCATATTTATACTTAGATTATTCTCTCTCTCTCTCTCTCTCTCTCTCTCTCTCTCTCTCTCTCTCTCTCTCTCTCCTCTCTCTCTCTCTCTCTCTCTCTCTCTCTCATTATATTGTAAGTAAAAATATGCGAAATCATGATAAAAAAATATTAGGAGTAATTTACGTTATTACAATATCTTATTTCTTGTGTGACTGGTACAACCACTGTGAAGAATTTATTTCTTGTGTGGCTGGTACAACCACTGTGAAGAATTTATTTCTTGTGTGACTGTACAACCACTGTGAAGAATTTATTTCTTGTGTGGCTGGTACAACCACTGTGAAGAATTATTTCTTGTGTGGCTGGTACAACCACTGTGAAGAATTTATTTCTTGTGTGACTGGTACAACCACTGTGAAGAATTTATTTCTTGTGTGGCTGGTACAACCACTGTGAAGAATTTATTTCTTGTGTGGCTGGTACAACCACTGTGAAGAATTTATTTCTTGTGTGACTGGTACAACCACTGTGAAGAATTTATTTCTTGTGTGGCTGGTACAACCACTGTGAAGAATTTATTTCTTGTGTGGCTGGTACAACCACTGTGAAGAATTTATTTCTTGTGTGACTGGTACAACCACTGTGAAGAATTTATTTCTTGTGTGGCTGGTACAACCACTGTGAAGAATTTATTTCTTGTGTGGCTGGTACAACCACTGTGAAGAATTTATTTCTTGTGTGACTGGTACAACCACTCTGAAGAATTTATTTCTTGTGTGACTGGTACAACCACTGTGAAGAATTTATTTCTTGTGTGACTGGTACAACCACTGTGAAGAATTTATTTCTTGTTTGACTGGTACAACCACTGTGAAGAATTTATTTATTGTGTGACTGGTACAACCACTGTGAAGAATTTATTTATTGTGTGACTGGTACAACCACTGTGAAGAATTTATTTATTGTGTGACTGGTACAACCACTGTGAAGAATTTATTTGTGTGACTGGTACAACCACTCTGAAGAATTTATTTCTTGTGTGGCTGGTACAACCACTGTGAAGAATTTATTTCTTGTGTGGCTGGTACAACCACTGTGAAGAATTTATTTCTTGTGTGACTGGTACAACCACTGTGAAGAATTTATTTCTTGTGTGGCTGGTACAACCACTGTGAAGAATTTATTTCTTTTGTGACTGGTACAACCACTGTGATGAATTTATTTCTTGTGTGACTGGTACAACCACTGTGAAGAATTTATTTCTTGTATGACTGGTACAACCACTGTGAAGAATTTATTTCTTGTGTGACTGGTACAACCACTGTGAAGAATTTATTTCTTGTTTGACTGGTACAACCACTGTGAAGAATTTATTTCTTGTGTGACTGGTACAACCACTGTGAAGAACTAATTACTTGTGTGACTGGTACAACCGCTGTGAAGAACTTATTTCTTGTATGACTGGTACAACCACTGTGAAGAAATTATTTCTTGTGTGACTGGTACAACCACTGTGAAGAATTTATTTCCTGTTTGACTGGTACAACCACTGTGAAGAATTTATTTCTTGTGTGACTGGTACAACCACTGTGAAGAACTAATTACTTGTGTGACTGGTACAACCACTGTGAAGAATTTATTTCTTGTGTAACTGGAAAT
>NC_069406.1:51348298-51388473 GCF_026875155.1 Cherax quadricarinatus | reverse complement strand
TAGCTCACGCTACAAGAAAAAAGTAGGTTACAAATTTCTTGTAGTATGGGGGACTGCGCAGTTCTTGAGTCACAAGGAGTTTGTAATCAACCTATAGTCGGCAGTAAGGGGCGGACTTTTGAGTCCACACAAGTAAGTTTTTCAGCAATCAGTGAATGAAATATGCTGACATAACACCCCCTAGGGGTAATTTATTGTTTACAAATTATAGCTCATTTCAGCCTGTTGAGGAATGACTTCGACAGCTTTTCAAGACCTCGTCTGCAGGGGTGGCTGTGCAGGCAATGAGCTGTCTTTCTAAGTTAAGTTTTCCCTATACAAAATGTATAAGCTTAACTGGTAATCCCATTTCTCAACATTTTTGTCCTTCGAACCGGATAAAGGCCACACTGTGGTCCAAATACGTTGTACTACAGTGTACAAATAACCTACGAGCCAAGGTCCTTCGAAAAAAGCTGTAAAACTAGTGTTTTACAATATAAATCAGTATAAATGAGCCCCTCCAGACTCAATCTCAGAGAATGGGCAGCCAAAAGAAAACGGGCACACACCCAGTGTTCACCCAAAGAAAACGGGATCTGGGTGACTCTCCCAACAAGAAAACGGGGGATGGCACCCGGCATCTACTGCTCCACCTCTCAGAAACGCTGACTACAACAACAACCCAACTGATGTTCAGTTCGTCTGAGTGTATATACACATAGTGTTTATAATGTTTATAGACATAAATTAAGAGACAAGATTGTGTTAAAGTTTGTTTCTTATAGATCTACCTGCTATATTAAAGGAACTTATATATAAAGTGTAAGCTTTCAAATACATATTAACAGTGACATTTATATATGTGTAAGTAATATTCACGTGTGATTTACAGTTATACAGTGACATTTATAGTGTACAGTGAATGAAGTGTATAACATCGTTATTTACTATTAATCATCGTGGTCAGGCTGACACAGCAAATTCAAGCCATAAACACCAGCCATATGTACTCTGTACCCTTCATGGTCATTGACCCTGAGGTTAAGCTTAGTAGGTCAGTAGTGTCTGACTCGATTATTGCTGACTTAAGCATAACAAAAATCTCAGCTGTTTATAGCAGTACAGTGTTTTTTAAGTGTGGTGCTAGAATTTTCGATATACCATTAAAATGGCTTCTTTGAAAACTCAGTTTCAGTCTTTACAGACTAAGATTACACAATTAGAAAATCTAATTTCAGTCTGTATAGGATTAACTCAAGATACAAACATAGATTTTGATGATCTTGAGGTCAAATTTGAATTACTTACACAACGTCTGAAAATAATTAATTCAGACTATACACATTATGAAAAGGAATTTCTTGAATCAGATCCGTCTGAGGATGAAATTAAAAATGTTTTGGATACCTTTAGTAATCAACAATTAAGGTGGACAGGAGTACAGGGTATCTGCCGCAAAACTCTGTATCAGAGACCTACTGTAACTAGTGGTCAAACACCTGTTACTCCTGTAACAACAACAAGTGTACCATTACCAAGCTTACCTACATTGTCATTACCTATTTTCCAAGGTCATAATTATGAAGAATTCATTAGTGGTTTTCAATCCATAGTAAATTCACGAACTGACATAGATGAGATTGTTAAGGGAGAACCCTATGAACTGATTAAGTCATTTCCGGTGGTTAAAGGTAATTATCAAATAGCCTTACGTGTCTTAGCAGACAATTACTTTGATGCTGACTAGGCCAGAGTTAGACATGCAGTCTTAATATCAAGTTTGAAGCCACCCAAACATTGTTTTTCAGACTTACAGGCATTTAGAATCACATTAGACAATAGTCTCAGGTCTCTAGGTGCTAAATATGACCTAAGACAATGTGATTGGTTTATCAGTAGTATTGTACAAGATAAGTTGTCACCACAAACTATTGAACGATTAAATATTATGTTCAATAAACCTATTTCACTTGTGAAGAAATTAGCAATGGTTTACAAACAATATTTTTCATGCATGCAAGTAACGAGACAAGATGAAAAATCCACAAATCCAGTGGATAATAAACCTTCAACTCAGTATAAAAAAAGTATACCTACTCTCACTAAACCACAGAATGGGAAATCCCATATAGGCATTTATCAAGCTGTGAATACAACAGACAGCAAACAAACTGTCACACAAAAAACGAAACTCCAAATGTGTACTTTGTGATGGAACACATTGGGCACAGTATTGTAGCAATACACATCAAGGAGGCACGTAAACAACGGTTCATCAGCTGGAAAAGGTGCATCAAGTGTTTAGGTGAACACAAGGGAGGAAAATGCTCACTGAAGAAGTGTTTTAAATGCAAGGGCATGCATCATACGGCATTATGCCCAAATACTTTTGCTGAACAGCAGCAGACTTCCACAGAATCAGGAAGTCAACAAGCAACAGCATTAAATGTGAGAGATAAGTTTAAAGCTACTGCTCTCCCGATTGCTCGAGTTGAGTTATCTAATAAATTACACAAAACTAATGTGCTAACACTACTTGATCAAGGCTCACAAAGGTCCTTCATAAGAAGAACGGTGTTCCAGAAACTGAATAAACAACCCTATGCCAAAATACATTTAGATATAACTGTTTTTTTCCACAATTCTGGTAAACAGACATATGACCTAGCCAGAATCACTGTTGGTCTAGGAAACAGGAAAAAGACAGTAGAAGCTGTGGTAGTAGATGATTTGCCTAAGTCTGTGCAGATTCAGGGATTAAAAGAAACAGTTGCAGCACTGAAAGCAGCTAAGGTCAAGTTAGCCTGTCCTGACATACAGACGGACACAATTAGTCCAATTGATTTAATCATTGGAAGTGATTATTATCACTGTTTTGTGCAAAAAATATAGTAAGTAAACATGATGTTCATTGCTGAAAAACACCCAGGAGGCCACATGATATGTGGTCCCATTCCTCTCAAAAGTGGGAAAGAAACTGATATTGATTCAGTGGAAAATGTACTAGTTACGAGAATAACCGCTGATCATGTACCACAGCAAAAATTATCATTACTGGAAAAGAAATGAATGAACCAGTTGATAAGTTGTGGGATTTAGATGCGATAGGTTTTTGATGTAAATAAAACCAAGCCCACAAGAGTCGCAGACTTATAACCAATATTTGGACACTGTCAAATATAAAGATGGACAGTATTGGTTAGGTTCCCAGGGAAAATTTAAATCCACCACTCTGCCTAGCAATTATCGCATGGCTTCGGACAGATGAAAGCACAAATACATGAGCTCGGGAAAGAATCCAGAGCTACTGACTGTCTATGATAATATCATACAAGAACATTTGGACAATAAATTCATTGAGGAAGTAGTCGAAGATAAGTTGAAGACAGAAGATCATTATCTCCCGCACCATGGAATCAGAAAAAGATTCTGAAACACTCCACTGCGTGTTGTATATAATTTGCAGCGCACGTGCAAATAAAGATGTAGCAAGTCTTAATGACTGTTGATGACCGGACCCTCACTAACTGAGAAGCTTGGAGACGTGCTTACGAAATTTCACACAAACCCATATGCCTACACGGCTGATATTCCAAAGCTTTTTTAAAGAGTAGGACTACAAGAAATAGATAAAAGTTTATACTCGATTCATGTGGCCTGAAAATCCACATGATCCTCAAAGTCCTTGAAAAAATTATCATTTAAAATCAGTATTATTTGGTGCAAAAATCCTCTCCATTCTTACTAAAGCTACTCTAAATACACATTTGAAGAAATCTGAAAGTCCCTTCAAAGAAATCTTTAAGAAAAGTTCTATGTGGACAATTTTTAAAGGTACGTGAATAAAGAGGAGGATTTGAAATCCTTTAAAACAGAGAAGCTAACAAGGAGATGAAAGAAGCAAATATGCCTTAAGGATGTGGAATACAAATTCAAGCAATTAAGGAACTTATCAAAGAAGATTTCCCCTGAAGCTGAAATTCCTGATTGCAAAAATTTATGCTGGGACTTAATTGGAACACACGGGAAGATACTTTGAGTCTCAAAGATAAACAATAAATCATGCAGTACACTCACAAAAACGTAGTTTACTGTCAGAGGTATCACAATTTTTTGTTTCCCTAGGACTCGTCTCACCAATTACCATAAGGGTAAAATGCTCATGCAAGATGCATGGAAGCTCAAAATTGGATGGGATGAGAACTTGCCTCTAGAAATGAGTCAAGCATGGGATGAAATATCCAGGAGTTTAAGCAACTTCATCAAATTTCATTTCCCAGACAAATAGGTTCAAGAGGGAAACAATTACACATTAAAATGTTTTCTGTGATGCGTCAACCAGAGGTTATGGCGCTGTAGCTTACATGAGTAATGCTTTAAGGAAGTAACTAATTACTTCAAGGCCAGGGTAGCACCCTTGAAGGTCAGAACAGTACCACAATTGGAACTGAAAAGCACTCTATGTAGGAACAAAATTAGCTGTCTATCTCAACAAAGTACTTGATCATCTCACTATTGAAAAAAACTGTGATCTGGAGTGATAATGAAGCAGTTCTCCAGTGGTTAAGAAATAATAAGAGTAAGTTGGTCTTGTACAGAACGAGTAGCAGAAATAAAAGAGATGCAGAGAGATTATCTCTTTCTCCATGCCTCTACCCAAGAGAATCCAGCTGACATGTTGTCACGTGGTGTCCCACTCAAGAAATTTGTGTATAATAAATTATGGCTACACGGACCGAACTGGCTCTCTATTTAAAAAATGGCCTCAGCAAAAGGCTCACATTATGCCAGAAGAAACAGTCTGCTTGAACACAGCAGAAATAAGTTGTGTAAATACTGCAGACACGACAGAAATAGTCATCGATGGATCTAAATACTCATCTTTGGGTAAACTTTTAAGAGTTACAGCTCTTGTCTTTGAATTCATTAAAGGAATAAAACCTAATTATGAATGTCTTGAACCCATTAAATACTGGATGAAACTAATACAGAAAGATGTTTTCTCAACAGAATATAAATTTCTAGAAACACAAGATAAATCCCCAAAGAAACCTGTTATGATTAATTTCTTTTGGACTTTATCTCGACTCAGAAAAGATTATAAGATGTCGAGGAAGAATTCAAAATCTTCACTACCTAAAGAAGCCATACATCCAATATTGATCCCCAAGAATCATTGGCTAACAAAACTGATTGTGCAAAACGCCCACAGTAACGTGTTGCATGGTGGGGTAGCTGACACACTTTGTCATATACGACAATCCTACTGGATACCTCAAGGTCGACAAAGGGGTGAAAAAAAAAAATAAAAAGGGCTGTATTACTTGTAGTCACTACGATATGCGAGTATGTCAGTATCCAGGTCCCCCCGCCATATCCCTCTGAAAGAGTTTGTCATATCACTCCATTTGAGGTGACAGGTGTAGATTCACTGACCAATAATTTTAACCAAAAAAAGTTGACAAAGTTCCCATCAAGGTGTACATCTGTTTGTTCACTTGTGTACAACTGAGCAGTACATCTAAAGTAGCCACGACATGTCTTCTGAAACCTTTATCAAATTATTCAGAAGGTTTGCAGCCAGAAGGGGATGTCCCCGACTGATGATTTCAGATAATCAACTAACTTTGTTTCTGGAGCTGCTTATTAAGCAAGATCTTTGATCAACCAGAAGTACAACAGATGCTGAATCACGCAGTTGTCGTTGGAGATACATTCCTCCTAAATCTCCTAGGCACGGCGGATTTTATGAAAGAATGATCGGCATTGTAAAACGTTGGGTTTTAAAGGGAAGACTCTTCATCGTCAAAGAATCGACTTAGAAGAATTCCGTACAGTTGTGCCCGAAATAGAAAATATAGTCAACAACAGACTCTAACTTATGTTACTGATTTATCTGGACAATTTGAAGTGTTAAGTCCATTCATTTACTCCCCTGGCAGAAGGCTCGAACCTGTTCCTCCCATGAAAAGATAAGAAATCATAGAGGATCTACTTATTTCGAACCTGAGCAACTCAGACGTAAATTTAAACACCTTAATAAAGTGATGAACGTTGGGAGAAAATTTGGCGAGAAGACTATCTCACCTCATTGAAAAGAACACTTCTATGGAGCTGGGGTTCCTGAAAATCATAAGTCCTTAAACCGGGTGAAAATAGTGATTATTGACAAGATGGGGGCCGAGGTCCCAATGGCCACTTGGAAAAATTGTGACCATATATCCTGATCCAAATGGAATCATCAGGACAGTTGATGTTTTAAGCAAAGGTGTAGTGAATAAGCGGGCAATAAATAAACTAGT
The DNA here is from genome assembly GCF_026875155.1 of Cherax quadricarinatus. Classification (NCBI taxonomy): domain Eukaryota; kingdom Metazoa; phylum Arthropoda; class Malacostraca; order Decapoda; family Parastacidae; genus Cherax; species Cherax quadricarinatus. Next base: position 51,382,189 of record NC_069406.1, on the reverse strand, counting down.
GCCGTTAGAATTACACAGTGTTGAAAACAAAATTAGTTATTCTCCAGAAACCACAAGACTAAAGGGTGTTCAGAAAAGACAAGCAACAGTGGTGGCGGGGTGAGAAAATTAAATTAATGTTAAGTGATGAATAGTTCACCTGCAGCGAACCTCTGCCGCCCCCCAGTGTGGAGAAATTTTCTCCAGGAGGGGGGTATCAGCCCCCTTCAGCCCCTTTCAGCCCTTTCAGCCCTGAGGGGCCCAGCCTCCCCAGAAGGGGCAAGCGTCTTGTTTACTGCTACAGTGAGTAATTTATCGCAGATGCAGTACGAGTAATGCGACTTTGGGCCCAAACGACCACTGCTCCGTGCAGTCCAGTATTGCAGAGTGTATTTTAATAAGAGACATTACATCTCTTACCTTAGCAGGACAATTAAGGAAAATCCTGCTCCCACTTTATTACATAGTAAAGGGTAGTGGACATTGTTGTCTATGCTTAAGTCCCGCAAGAATCAAACATTCTGCTTTGCTTCATCGAGGAAGTGGCAAGGAAGCAAAAGTACTAGGTCAGCTTTTCCTTTTTGAGAGGGCAGTGACGGCATGGGGCGTTGTGGCATCCCTTCAGATTACTTTTGACTCTACTGAGAGTGACACTGACGCCAGGATAACCCGCAAAGAACACTGATCTGTGCGTTAGTGTGAACAAAGTGTTTTCATAAAACACAATAAAACACTTAAGAGAAGTGTGATCAGCTTCTTTAGTGATAAGTTGTGAACAATAAAGACAAATCTTGTGGAACAATAGTGTACCAGTGTGCGTTTTCCTAGACTATGGAAGACGTGGACATCCAAGGACACTTCAGCTTCTATCAAGTCACCGATATCTGTCGAAGGTATGAAGAACACCATAGCTCACGCTACAAGAGCAAGGTAGGTTACGAATTTCTTGTAGTATGGGGGACTGTGCAGTTCTTGAGTCGCAAGGAGTTTGTAATCAACCTATAGTCGGCAGTAAGGGGCGGACTTTTGAGTCCACACAAGTAAGTTTTTCAGCAATCAGTGAATAAAATATGCTGACATAACACCCCCTAGGGGTAATTTATTGTTTACAAATTATAACTCATTTCAGCGCTTCTCAAGACCTCGTCTGCAGGGGCGGCTGTGCAGGCGATGAGCTGTCTTTCTAAGTTAAGTTTTCCCTATACAAAATGTATAAGCTTAATGGGAATCCCCCCTTTTTCAACAACCCCTTACATTACCCATCCCATTTGCTTCCAATAAAACCCTTATCCCTCTATAAAAGGGAAAACAAGCAAAAAAAATTTGTGAAAGGGGACAACCTTGACACAAACCCCTTCCCATCTGAATTCGATCTCCCAACCTCCCATTCACCTGCACATGCAAGGTTGCCTCCTGATACATAATTTGGCCCTGATATAATTTCTGCCCCAAACCCTGCCATCTCTGATCTTCCATAAAAGTCTCCCCGTTCCACACTATCATATGCCACCTCCCAATCTATAGCCAACCCCCCCCCTCCCCCCCAGTCTTACTCTTTCTTCAATAAAACTTCTAATCATACAGTGACCTTCCCTACATAGACCTGCCCGGGAACCCCATATTGTCCCTTGTCAAATCACTTTGCCCAGGACTTTTTTTTATTTTTGTTAGCTAAGATCCTTCCAAAAAATTTATAGTCACCACATAATAACGAGATTGCACGATAATCTTTAACCGTTAATGGCTCACCTTTCGGAACTAGGACGATCACAGCCAACCTTTGTTGTTCCCCTAAAACCCCATCCCGCTTCATTATATTGAATAAACGTACCAAAAACCCCTTTAAAACGTTCCAACTTTGAAGATAAAAGTCGCTGGGCAACCCATCAATTCCTGGTGCCTTACCTAATTGCGCCCCAGATAAAGCCTTCCAAGTCTCACACTCCGTTATCGGCCCTCCCAACATCAAACGATCATGCTCCATCAGCTCACACTGCACAAACCTACCGATTGACTGCAATGCAATTTCACTTATTCCAACACTTTGCGTTTTCAATTTAACCCATGCAACAATATACCCACTCATACCCTCCGTCGTCGTCAACACCTGATTCACTCTATACCCCTGCATACCTACCTGAACATTCAACCCCATTAACTCCATTGCCTTGCGACGTCTGTGTTGATTCCTCAACACACACGCCGACGGCCGATCTCCCCACAAAACCTCTTCGATTCCACCCTTAAGCCTTTCCCCATCAAACCTTTCGTTTTGTAAATTTCTTAGTTGCTCCTTAATTCTTTCAATTTCTATAACAGGATAATTAGCATTCGCTTGTACATAGCAGTCGCGCAACTGCCCCTCTAAATATCGTTGGAAACCATACTGTAACTGATTATATCTCACCCCTTGACTAATATAATATTCCTTAATTCGCGTTTTGGCTATCGTTTCCCACCAATTAACCAAAGCCACATCTCCAGGTGCTTCAACTACTAGGCGTTCCCACATATGCCCAAAAGAGAAACGACTTTCCTCTCTCTTCAATAACTTTACATTCAATTTCCAAAATGATGGACCCCTCCTAGGCACACCCTCAATATCTACATTCATTACAACTCCTCTATGATCCGAAAAAAACACATTTATCACATTCACTCTCCACACTGTAACCGCACAAGACGCGTACATTCTATCCAATCTCGCCGCATAATCTCGTCTAATGAAAGTATGCTCCACCATGCCACCCCCCCCACACACATCCATTAAACCAACACTCGTCAATAAATCTCCCAGGAACCCCAAGCAACAACCCGCTCCTCGAGGCTCCACATCCTTTCGTCGTATTACACAATTCCAGTCGCCCCCTATTATTGCTACATTTGGTAAACTACGTAGATAATATACTAATACACATACAAAACTTATGTGTACTCTACCCCATAAACCATCCACCCTAATCACTCTCCCCTCCCCCCTTTCACTATGCTGTACTACAAACAGGCTATTTTCCTTTACCATAATGGCGACGCCCCCTTTTAACCTCGTCGCATATTCCATATACACATCGTAACCATCCATTTCTAACTCATATCCAATTCTGTAATTGTGTTCTTGGAGAAATACCACATCCACATCTAGACGCACCAAAAATTCATTAAACCACTTTCGCTTCCGCTCAATTAATGGGATTTTCCTTTCGTTCTAGGTATAGACTTTTCACTTATACATTTTACAACATCTCTATCCCTCCCCCCTTTTTTGGGAACCACCTTGATAAACTCTTGTTTCGTGGATTCACTGTTCCCTTTCCTCTGTACCTCCGCCCAAGACTTTTTCCCTGGCCTTTGGGCAGGACTAAGCACGTCGTCTGAGTCCGATGGGGTCGCAGTTCGCTTTCGCGACCTACCCTCCACCTGCATTGGGATTTCTTTAGTACTATCGTGATGCACCTCCACTTCTGCTACATTCACCATCATACCATGCGACACACTAGACTCGATGCTTCCATCTGTCGCCTCACCATGATGCTCAACCGATCCCAAAATTGCACCTGGATCCTCCACGCGGTTGACGATCGACTCGTCTAACAAAACATCCAGTGCCTTCACTAAAGACGCTGCTACATCCTCTTCCCCCATAGTGGGCAGAGTCTCTTCAAATACTTTATTTATGTCCAATGACGGTGATTCTCCTCGCTGCATTGCATCCTCTAAAGCATTCTCCTGTGCTTTTTCTACCTCATCACTCCAAGATGACCGTTGTCGAGACAGGTTAGCATAAGACTGGTCTCGTCCCTCACCTTCCTCGACCTCTTCCGATTGTCGCTGTTGCGATAGTTGGAGATTCCCACGACGCTTACCACACTGCGCCTCTATGTGGTCATACGACCCACACAGCCGACACGTACGACGTTGCCCCGCATATGTTACATATACTTGAGTTCGAAATGCTTGCATCATTACATAGGATGGTATGGGATGGCGTAAGGTCATTTTGACTGAATATGTTCCTTCCAACATTCCAGCATAAGGTCCAGCGGCCCACCGACCTGCAGAGGCCATATGAACCGTACCATAATTACGTAGTTCATCTTTTATAACAAAATCAGTCGCCTCAAAAGGCACATTCCTGATTTTTACCCATGTGTAATGTCGAGATACATCATGAAGACGTACTGATACAGCTGAATTGACGGCTATAATGGTCTTTTGATACTTATCAACCACCGCTTCGTAGACATTTGCTGACGTCAGTTTAACGAAGATCTGTGTCGTCCCATTAAGTGCTACACCACATATCTCTTCATTTGCGATACCGTAGGTATCACGGATAATCGCCGGTAGTAACAAATCCATCGTGGCTCCCGTGACAGCCCCACGGGTCAACTCAACGCAGTGTTGATGCGCCTGCTGCTACGCAGCACCATGTTGGAAAATAAAGTTTTCACCAGGTAACGCCAGGGGTAGCACCTCAAACAGGTAAATTGCGCAAAGTCAACTCAATCAGGAGCGTCTGCGCAGCAGGTCCGCACGGCCCGGAAGCAATGCGAACAATCTTTTTTAGCTACTATGTCCCAACTGCTAGTTTGGCTGGTACAGAGGGAATGCAAGCAGTGAGGGTGTGATCAACACCCAATATATTGTAATGCAACCAGCTCACGTCACACGAGGATTTCCGATTAATACAGCTCAATTTAGTTCGAATAAAACTTTCTAAAAATATTGATTGTTTAGATGCACATCATGATGCAACCTTTCAAATTCTTCTCTTAAGTCCATCAAAAGCTGAAGCAAATTCAAGCTCACTAAGTAATGTTTCACTGGAAGATGAAAAGCTATCAACTTGTTAGCGGTTTCTGCAACTTTGCAACCTTCTGATTCAATTATAGCTTTACACTGGAATGAAAGCATATCTTCAGTAAAATTTGCTTGTGAAAGGAGGAGGGGAATTTCATCCATATATCTTGCCACGTCAGCTTTTACACATTCTGTACACCCTACAATTCCTTGGCAGCAGATATTAGCTGTACACATATTTTCCTTCAGGACTTTTATTGCGTATTCCCTTCTGAGGAAAGGTTTTTAACTATAGCAATGACGTTTAAACTATTAAGATCAATATTTTTTTTATTTTATTTAAAAACAGTACAGCAGTACATAATTCTATATAAATAGACATAAAGAGATAACATAAAATTCTCAGAACCAGTGTCTCTATAACCTCTCTGAAAAAATGGCAATACATAAAGCAAAAGCTTACAACAAAAGTCTCAAAACAACTACCAGTAACAGAGTACTAACCTATCATATATAATTTAAAACAACTTTGATATACCCATATTGGGAAAATGTACTAAGCCTAACTTTTTTAAAAAAACCCTAAAAAGGATATTTAAAGAGTAACAAAAAAAATCCATTTCAAAAAAAAAAAAAAAAAAAAAAAAAAAAACAGCATTGCATACATGTACAAAAACAAAAACAGTATATAAATATATTTTAATTACAAAAAATCAAAAATATCATACCCCAAAACCGTAAAAAACAATTACATTACCTTTAAAAACTATGACTCAAGAATCGGGTCATTACAAAAAGGGAAACACCTCCAAATACATGAAAAAACCTTGGGGGTTTGCTCTTTCATTCATTACACAAAGTAAAATTATATCAACGAGCTCTAAAGCTCCAAAACCACACATCCAAAAACCGGAAACACAATCCATCCAACTTTCCCCAACTGTCATCCCCATCCCGCCCCGGGAGACGAGCCCCTAACCCCCTGATTTACACTAAACCCAATTTTAAAAAACCCCTAAATAAAAAAAACCCTTTCCCTTTTCGTACATTAAATTTTCTTTTCACAGATTCACAAGAATTTTTTTTTTGTTTAGCCTCCTATAGCGATCCCCTTTGTGGCTGGCCTTTTTTTGATTTAATAAAATAAAAAGCCCCCTATACCCTTCCCAAAAATACCTGATCCCCCCTTTAAAAAATCCTGCCCCCACCCCGACATAAAACATTATCGCAAAACGCTCTTCGCACCACTAACCCCTTTTTTCCCCCCTCCACCCACGATATTAATATAATCCACCATGATTAACTAAAGCCTTATGATTTCCTCTTCTAAACCACCCATGTCAAGACTTAAAGCACTCAGAACACCCCACCCCACTCCCACCCACCCTCATACCAACCTACGAAACCCAAACCCCCCTGACAACCTTCAACCCTTCACAAAAATAAACTACATGCAACGCCCGGTCGTACCCCAAAAAACCCACCCCCCTCACTCTACTACCCCGGGTTCTTATTGGCCCCTGACGGCAAGATCCCATCAAAAAACAAAAATAAGTCAGCACCCTAGGCAATAATTTTTCAGCTTGCTAAATCTATACAATGTTTCTCACGAACATGGGGAATAAACTCCAACGGGGGCCCACACCTTCCCCCACCATAACCTACAAAAACCCCTTTCTATTTTCTCCTTTCCTAACCAACAAAAGGGCCTGTAGAACAATTTCACATTCCCTCAATTCAACACCCCCAACCACTTCTTCAACCTCATATATCCCCTTTTATATTTCCCCCCATCACGCCCACACGCAATTTTTCCCATTTAAGAAACACACATTTAGCCCTCCGTCTTAGACCCAAAATCATCCAACCCCCCCTGGCAACCGGTAACATAAAAACCTTTTTTCTAACCCAATACAACTTGATCCCCCAAAAATTTAAACACCCTTCTAAAAATTTCCCACATCGGCGCCCGCGGTAATCGGGAACACGCCGCAACATCAAACCTTACTATACAATAAAACTTTTACGAAAATTACACGTTGGGCCAGAGTGAGAGCGGGGCCCCTCAAAACACCCAACGTCCACGATTTCCTTCAACAACCCATCCGAGTTTTCCTCACGCGCCACATCCATGTCATCCTTGTATTAATCCCCAAAATCTTTAGCGACGCCGCACACTTTTTAACAACATTACAACTCACCTTTCCCCCCCCCCCCCCCTTTCCAAGTGCCCAAAACCCCTATCATTGACTTCTCACTGTTTACCTTCAACCCGGGGCACTTTTCAACACTTGCACAACATGTCCAATATTTTCATGACATCCTTTCACGAACCAAAACAGTGTATCATCACGAACCAAACCCCCCCCCCCCCCCACCCCGGGTACGACAGTACTTCAACCTTTCTTAAAAGGGTCCTAAAAACACACAAACAATCTGAGACGGGGACACCCCTGCCTGAGACCTCTACCAATCGAAAATTCCCCCTCCCCCATACACCCCTTTTTGTTTGTACCCTCATTTTTCCCCACTATACACGTATTTCCCCAAAAACATTTCTTCCCCATAACCTTGTCTCCTAAGTAACCAGCAGTGCAGCCTTTTCCCACTTTAAAGGGCTCCCCTGTCATCTAAACCCAGTAAAGCCGCCCCCCCTCCCCCCCTCCTGTTAAACCCACAAATTTTCTCGAATCCCGTTCCTTAAATCACGCCCTTCCGGCACCCCAAACTGCGATTTCGAAACGACCCCCCTCCCCATACACATTTAACCCTATTACCTAAATTTTTTTGTAAAAACCTTTAGTTGCACATGCAACGATTTTGCCTGTACCCCCAAAGGGGTGGGCTCCCTTTTCCTTTTGGGACCACACCAAAAACTCTGTAGTCTGTTTAGCCCCTAATTTACCCTTCCCCTTTCATACAATTAAATAACCAACCACAAAATTTTCCTTCAAGCCAATGCCTAAATAAAAATTCCCACTGGTGACCCATCAATACCCGGGGCTTTTCCCTTCCTCAGCCCTGTAAAGCAATCTCTATTTCCCCTTGCTTAATAAACCCACCCAAAGCCGTCCTATCACTATTACCAAATTGCACGTTTCATTGTACACCCCCCTGTCTAACCCCATCATCCACACCCCCCACCTTGTCCAGTACTTTTTTTCCCACATACCCAATACACACAACCCTTTGTATTTTTTAAACTCCGCCCCCCTCTATAGACCCCCCATCGTTTATTTACTCTAATCCGGATAGCCGTCAGCGCCTGTCTTTTGCTTTTGATGTCGCAACACACGTATGGTTTGCCCCCCCACAAAACTTCTAACCCTGCTTGCACCCCTTACCGCTTAAAAACCGATAATTTTGCAACTTCGAAATCTCTCTTTTATTCTACTATTTGGTCCAGGGGGAAAACACCACAACCCACCCCCTGCCCAAAAAACCTCTTAACGATCCTCAAAATAATTCAAAACCCATTTTTAAATTTTTATAGTTTCCCCATCCTCACAAATATTTTCTTACCCTTTTTCTTTAACACATAATCTACAATGTTACAATGTCATCCCCTCCTGAGCTTCCTTGTAAAGTTCTTTCCATCAAATAGAAAAACCCTTCAAACCTTCTTCATCACCAACACACAAAATGTTCAACCCCTAAAAGGGTCCTATTATTTCCGCCATCTCCTCCCACCCTACTTCCACCACAAAACAGCCCCTTTGATCGACATAGCCCCTCAACGGTATTAAAAAAATTTTACAACAACCCCTTGAGACAAATACACTCTACCCAAACCCCGCTGCGTTCCCCCCCTAACAAAAGTATGTTTGTTCCCCCCCCCCCAAACCAAATCACGAAAAACCCAACGCCCCCTCAGCAAAACCCCCTGAAGTTACAGAACATTCCCCTCCCCCTTTTGTTTACGTCAGCAGCCCTAAAAAAACGAAATTTCCCAGTCACACCCCACATTCACTTCCGGAAAAGTTGCACGCAAAAAAAAGACAAGATCCTCGCACACAAAATCCTTCCCCTTACCTGCATGCTATTTTCCGCAGGGCCATACACACTTACAGAAGATCCCAGTTCCCCATCCACGCCCATCCACACGCAAACCATCCCCCCTCCCCCCTCCCCCCTCACTTCTCTGCAAAAAAAAACGGGCTCGCCCCTTTTTTAAAAATACCTACCCCATTTTTAAAAAACGGGATTGGCAGGGCATTACTTGATAACCTGCTACCTCTAACCCCTTACCCTCCTTGAAATTATGTTCCTGGGGAAACACAACATCCGTTTAAATTTTATTAAGAAACAGCCAACCATTCCTCTTTATCTGCTACAAACCATTAAATTGACAGTCAACCCCGAACCTTTAATTTTCCCCCCTGCTCTTCTCCCTCCTCTTTTCCCCAACTAAATTATATTTCTGTGTTTACTTCACAAACCTTTTTTCCCCCACCCCTTCCCCGAGTTTTGATCAGCCCTCCCCCATCGCCACCCTTCCCTCTCCTCCCACCCCAGTCGCTTCCCGGGCCCCTCTGTGCTGGCGTCAGTACATTCATTTTAGCTGACGTAGCTGCCCTTTCCTTGCCCAAAATCATGTCCTTTATAACAGGTCGGGGGAAGCCTCAGGGTGAACCTCAAATCCACCTTACAAGGTTTAATTAACCCACTCGCCCTCCGCTATCATATTCCCAAATTCTCTTTTGTTGACAACAAGCGATCCCCTCAACAGCTACTTCTTGCCCCCCGATGTAACTCCCTCCTCAGGCGGTGACAAGGTATTCAAACTTCCTCCAATTCTTCCTAAATTTTCCATCACTTTTCCTTTCCCGGGTACCACCCTCAAATTCACTAAAGGGAATTCTGGGGCGGGAAAACAGGGGGGGCCACCCCCAGTCCTAAAAGTTCCCCCACCATCTCACTCCCAAACACCACGGCCCCCCCCCTCCCTCAGGTATTGATCCCCCACCGCCACCCGTAACGGGGCGGCATCTCTCCACTTTTCTTTTTTCTTCTCACATGTTCAGCTATGTGGTTTTACCACCACATAGGCGACACGTACGCCTTTGCCCGGGGATATAAAACCATGACCTTTGTCCTAAAACCCAAAGATAAACGCAAGACGGTAGGGATGTCTAAATGTCTTTTTAAAGGTTAAAAGTACCTTCTGGCAAAACCTGCGGGCGCCCCCCACCCACATCCCCATACTGGGCAAAAAACGTCCCATATTTCCGAAGACTTTTCTGTTTCCCTTCATCCCCTCAAAAGGGACGTTACGAAACCTTTATCCAGGTATAATCCCCTGAACATCACTCTTCTCAAAACGTACAGCGGGTGAACATCAAGCTCACGCCTGGAAACTGTAAACCAACGATTCAAAAACCCGTTGCAGTAGCAGTTTCACGAAATTCTATGCGCCCCTTTTTAAAAAAGCCACTCCATATAATTCCCCCATCTTAATTCCAATCTCTCTGATGACTTAGGTAAGAGAACCTGCGCTGAACTGGGCGAAATCGCCCCGGTAGAAGCTCAATACCAATAGTTTTAATGCGGCGCCTTGACAAACCGCCATTTGACAGCATAATTTTCCTGAGGTGTCAAAGGGGGCCAACAGCACCACCTCACCCTGAGCCGGGATACTGAGTAGGTCGCCAGTAGGCCCACACGGCCCGGGGGATGAGGAAATAAAAATATGTGACCAAACCCCTTTTCCCAAAATGAAGGCCCACTAATGTTATCCGTTAATAAATTGCCCACCAGTTCTATGGGCATATTACTTTTGAAAAGATCATTCAATTTTTTGTGAATGATCGTATCCCTTTAAAAACCCTTTATTTGAGCAGGAAATCACCCCAAAAAAGGGGGGGAAAGTGTTTAGTACCTATAACTTTTTGCAGATCTCAATTTTTCCAATAATATTTAAACATCGACTAAAAATTTAAACCTAAGACAAGAAAAACATAATCATTCATGTCTTTGTGGGGCAACACCGAAAATTCAAAATTTATTCGCGTTTTACACACGCAACTTGGGATGCTCTCTCAAACAGTTAAATGGTAATTCAAAGGAGAAGTTCTGGCTCCCAATTTGTATTAACTGTGCATTTTAGTCAAACAGTAACGTGAGAGTTGTCCCTTACTGGGGGTTGCTTGTACTGAAACACTCCATTTTAATAAACTTTCAAAGGGCAATGCAGTTGTCGATTCAGCTCGCTGTCAAAACTGGACGAAATGTTGCCCAGGGTTTACGTGGTTAGTTTTCCCAAAACATCAAACTAGCTTTTAAACAACATAGGGGCCAGGAGGCGGGTTTCTGCCTTAAAAGTATTTTTAATTATGTTATAAGGATGAACAGTTTCTCCTGGATATTCAAAGTGTATTCCCCAATGTTTTTTTTTTCATTTTTTTTATATTTAATGTTTTGAAAAAATTTTTTTTCCCATAAGGGGGAAATTTTGCGACTTTCTTTGTTTTTTTCCCCGTGGTTTCTGTTAAGTAACTCAGTTTTTCATAATGATGTTGTATCATGTTACAGTAACTCAGTTAAATAATATGTTGTATCAGTTTTAGAAATCAGTTAACATAATGATGTTTATCATGTTACAGTAACCAGTTAACATAAGAGTTTTTTCATGTTACAGTAATCAGTTATCATAATGATGTTTTACAGTTACAAAACTCAGTTAAAAAGATGTTGTATCATTTTCAGAACCAGTTATCATAAGTGTTGTATCATGTTACAATAATCAGTTTTCAAAAATGTTGTTCATGTTTTCAGTAACCATTATCATAATAGTTGATAGTTACAGTAACCAGTTATCATAATGATGTTGTATCATGTTTTCAGTAACTCAGTTAACATAATGATGTTGTATCATGTTACAGTAACTCAGTTTTCATAATGATGTTGTATCATGTTACAGTAACTCAGTTATCATAATGATGTTGTATCACGTTACAATAACTCAGTTATCATAATGATGTTGTATCATGTTACAGTAACTCAGTTAACATAATGATGTTATAAAAGTATCTGGGATAATTTTGCTTAAAAAAGTTTATTTTTTTATCTTTGTTTCTTATTGCCACTTGTGTTATCCCCAGTATATGTTATCCAGAGGCAGTAATTTTAAACCACAGGCAGTAATTTATCCCGCAGTAGTAATGTTATCCAGCAGGCAGTAATGTTATCCAGCAGGCAGTAATGTTATCCAGCAGGCAGTAATGTTATCCAGCAGGCAGTAATGTTATCCAGCAGGCAGTAAGTTATCCAGCAGGGAGTTTAAGTTATCCACAGGGGTAATGTTATCCAGCAGGCAGTAATTTATCCAGCAGGCAGTAATGTTTCCAGCAGGTAGTATGTTATCCACAGGGATAATTTATCCAGCAGGTTAATGTTATCCCGCAGGTATAAATTTTTCCAGCAGGCATAATGTTTTCCAAGGGAGTAATTTATCCAGCAGGCAGTAAAAGTTACCCGCAGGCAGTAATGTTTTCCAGCGGCAGTAATGTTATCCAGCAGGTAAATGTTTTCCACAGGCAGTAATGTTTCCAGAGCGTAATGTTAAACCGCAGGGATAATGTTATCCCAGGTAGTAATTTATCCAGGCAGTAAGTTATCCCGCGCATAGTGTTATCCAGCAGGCAGTAAGTTATCCCAGGCAGTAAAGTTATCCACAGGGATAATGTTATCCAGCAGGCAGTATGTTATCCACAGGCGGTAATGTTTCCGGGAGGGGTAAGTTATCCCGTAGGGAGCAATGTTTCCAGCAGGCAGTAATGTTTTTCCACAGGCGTAATGTTACCCCAGGCAGTAATGTTATCCACAGGCATGATGTTTTCCCGCAGGCAGTAATGTTTTTCCAGCAGGCAGTAAGTTATCCGAGGCAGAGGTTTCCAGCAGGCAGTAAAAGTTTTCAGAGGCGTAAAGTTTTTCCAGTAGGCAGTAAAGTTACCAGCAGGAAATAATGTTATCCGAGGGGTAATGTTATCCACAGGCAGTAAATTTTACCAGCGGGATAAAGTTTTCCAGCAGGGATAATGTTTTCCAGTAGGCATGAGTTTCCCCGCACAGTAATTTATCCCGCAGGGAGTAAATTTTTTCCAGCAGGGAGTAAGTTTCCAGCAGGCAGTATGTTTTCCAGCGGGAGTGAGGTTATCCAGAGGTAGTAATGTTTTTCCAGCAGGCATAATGTAAACCACGGCAGTAAGTTATCCAGCAGGGAGAAGTTATCCCGCAGGGGTAATGTTATCCGCAGGCAGTAATGTTATCCCCAGGCATTTTGTTATCACAGGGAGTAATGTTATCCACGCTAAGTTTCCGCAGGCAGTTTTTATCCAGCAGGCAGTAAAAGTTTTCCAGGAGGCAGTAAAAGTTATCCAGCAGACATAATGTTATCAGTAGGCAGTAATTTATCCAGCAGGCAGTAATGTTTCTAGCAGGCAGAATGTTATCCAGCAGGCAGTAATGTTAACCGCAGGCAGTAATGTTATCCACGGCATAATGTTTTCCAGAAGCATAATGTTTTGCGCAGGTAGTAATGTTATCCCGCAGGGAGTAAGTTATCCCGCAGGCAGTAATGTTATCCAGAGGCAGTAATGCTATCCAGCAGGGATAATGTTTTCAAACAGGCAGTAATGTTATCCAGCAGGCATAAAGTTACCAGTAGGCAGTAATGTTATCCAGTAGGGGAGAAAAATTACCAGCAGGCGTAATGTTATCCCCGTAGGCAGTAATGTTATCCAGCATTTAAAGTTATCCAGCAGGCAGTAATGTTTTCCTAGGGGTAAGTTACCTAGGCAGTAATGTTATCCGCAGGCGTAAAGTTATCCAGTAGGCAGTAAATTATCCAGCTGGTAGTAAGTTATCCAAAAGGGAGTAAGTTATCCCGCAGGGATAAGTTATCCATAGGCAGTAATGTTATACAGTAGGGAGTAATGTTATCCAGCAGGAGTAAGTTACCCAGGTAGTAAGTTATCCAGTAGGCATAATGTTATCCCCGCAGGAGTAATGTTATCCAGTAGGGATAATATTACCAGCGGCAGTAAAGTTATCCAGCAGGCAGTAATGTTTCCCCGCGCAGAATTTTCCAGCAGGGAGTAAAATTATCCCGCAGGCAAATGTTTCCACAGGCAGTATGTTATCCAGCGGCAGTAATGTTATCCAGCAGGGATAAGTTACCAGCAGGCAGAATGTTATCCCGCAGGGATAATATTATCCCCAGGCGTAATGTTATCCAGCAGCAGTAAAGTTTTTCCAGCAGGGAGTAATGATCCAGCGGGAGTAATGTTATCCAGCAGGGGAATGTTATCCAGCAGGGAGTAATGTTATCCCAGGTAGTAATTTTATCCAGCAGGCAGTAATGTTATCCTAGGCTAATGTTACCAGTAGGCTAATGTTATCCAGCAGGCAGTAATTTATCCAGTAGGGAGTAATGTTATCCAGAGGCAGTAATGTATCCATAGGCATAATGTTTTCCGCAGGTAGTAATGCAAACCAGTAGGGAGTAAAGTTACCACAGGGAGTAATGTTACCATAGGCAGAATGTTATCCCGTAGGCAGTAATTTTATCCACAGGCAGAATATTTTCCAAGGCAGTAATGTTTTTCCAGCAGGGATAATGTTATCCACAGGAGTAAAGTTATCCAGGGGAGAAGAATGTTATCCCGCAGGGATAATGTTTTTCCCGCAGGCAGTAATGTTTTCCACAGGCATAATGTTACCAGCGGGGAGTAATTTTTCCCCCAGGCAGTAATGTTATCCAGAGGGAGTAATTATCCAGCAGGCAGTAATGTTTTCCAGCAGCCCAGTAATGTTATCCCGTAGGGAGTAAGTTATCCAGTAGGGGTAAAATTATCCCGCAGGGGAGTAATGTTTTCCAGTAGCAGTAAATTACCCGCAGGTTAATGCATCCAGGGCAGTAATGTTATCCCAGGCAGTAATGTTATCCATAGGGGAATGTTATCCCGTAGGGAGTAATGTTTTCCCGCAGGCAGTAATATTATCCACAGGGCAGAATGTTATCCCGCAGGCAGTAATTTATCCACAGGGGGTAATGTTATCCCGCAGATAGTAATGTTATCCCAGGCAGTAATGTTATCCAGCAGGGAGTAAAGTTATCCACAGGCAGTAATGTTTTCCAGAGGTAGAAATTTATCCAAGGGATAAATGTTTTCCCAGGCAGTAAATTATCCGCAGGCATAATGTTATCCGCAGGCAAATGTTATCCAGCAGCAGTAAGTTTTCCACGGGGAGTAAAGTTATCCAGCAGGCAGTAATGTTATCCAGCAGGCAGTAATGTTTCCGCAGGGGTTTGTTATCTAGCAGGAAAAATTTTTCCAGCAGGCAGTAATGTTATCCAGCGCAGTAATGTTATCCAGCAGGCATAATGTTATCCCGCAGTAGTAAGTTTTTCCAGCGGAGTTTTAAAGTTATCCAGCGGAGTAATGTTTATCCAGTAGGCAGTAATTTATCCACAGGCAGAAGTTATCCAGAGGGGTAATTTATCCAGCAGGGGTAAAGTTACCACACAGTAATTTACCCGCAGGCAGTAATTTTCCAGCAGGTGTTTTATCCACTGCAGAATGTTACCAGCAGGTATAATGTTATCCCCAGGCAGTGATGTTTCCAGCAGGCATTAATGTTTCCAGAGGCAGTATGTTTTTTTCCCGCAGGGAGTAATGTTATCCAGCAGGCAGTAATGTTATCCCCAGGCAGTAATGTTATCGAGCAGGTAAATGTTATCCAGCAGCAGTAAATTTTTCCAGCGGCAGTAAAGTTATCCACAGGCAGTAAGTTATCCCCGCAGATTAATGTTTCCAAGGTAGTAATGTTATCCCCCAAAGGGAAGATGTTATCCGCAGGCAGAATGTTATCCAGAGGCGTAATGTTATCCACAGGCAGTAAGTTATCCGAGGCAGTAATTTATCCAGCAGGGAGTAATGTTATCCAGCAGGGAGTAATGTTATCCAGCAGGCAGTAATGTTATCCAGCAGGCATAAAGTTTTTCCGCAGGCAGTAATGTTATCCAGCAGGTATAATGTTATCCAGCAGGGAGAATTTTCCAGCAGGATAATGTTTTCCACAGTATAATGTTTTTCCAGCAGGCAGTAATGTTATCCCCAAGCATAATGTTTTCCCGCCAGTAATGTTTCCAGCAGGCGTAATGTTATCCAGCAGCAGTAATGTTATCCAGCAGGTTTGTAATGTTATCCACAGGCAGTAAAGTTATCCGCAGCAGTAAGTTTTTCCAGCAGGCATAATGTTATCCACAGGTAGTAATGTTATCCGCAGGCAAATTTTTATCCAGCAGGCAGAGTGTTTTCCACAGCAGTAATGTTTTCCACAGGGGTAATGTTATCCAGCAGGCAGTAAAGTTATCCAGCAGGGAGGTTTTTTATCCACAGGCGTAATGTTACCGGCAAAGGGATAATTTATCCAGTAGGGAGCAAAGTTATCCCCAGGCATAATGTTATCCAGCAGGGATAATGTTTTTCCGCAGCATAATGTTATCCACAGGGGAGTGATGTTATCCAGAGGGAGTAATGTTTTTTCCCGCAGGCAGTAAAGTTTCCAGCAGGGAAGTGTTATCCAGCAGGCATAATGTTATCCAGCAGGGAGTAATGTTATCCAGTAGGCAGTAAATTTTTTTCCCCAGGCAGTAAAAGTTTCCCGCAGGCATAAAGTTACCAAGGCAGTAATGTTATCCAGCAGGGAGTAAAATTTCCAGCAGGGATAATGTTTCCGTAGGCTGATGTTATCCACAGGGAGTAAAAGTTATCCAGCAGGGGAGTAATATTTTCCACGGTGTAATGTTTTCCAGCAGGAGAATGTTATCCCCAGGCAGTGAGGTTTATCCACAGGTAGTAATGTTTATCCAGCAGGCAGTAAAGTAATCCAGGGGGCAGTAATTTTATCCACAGGCAGTAATGTTACCAGCAGGCTAATGTTATCCCCAGGCGTAATGTTTTTCCCGCAGGCAGTAATTTTCCGAGGCAGTAAAGTTTTCCACAGGCAGAATTTTATCCACAGGCAGTAAAGTTATCCACAGGCAGTAATGTTTCCAGGAGGGAGTAATTTTCCCGCAGACAGTAATGTTTTGCAGTAGGCAGTAAAGTTTTTCCAGCGGCAGTAATTTATTAGCAGGCAGTTAGTTTATCCAGCAGGCGTAAAGTTATCCAGCAGGGAGTAATGTTATCCAGCAGGGAGTAATGTTATCCCGCAGGCAGTAATTTATGCCAGGTTAATGTTATCCAGCGGGGTAATGTTATCCAGCAGGCGTAATGTTATCCAGTAGGCATAAGCATCCAGCAGGTAGTAAAAGTTTTTCCAGCAGGGAGTAATTTTTTCCACAGGCAGTAATGTTTTCCAAAGGAGTAATGTTATCCAGTAGGCAGTAATGTTATCCGCAGGCAGTAATGTTTTCCAGTAGGCAGAAAATTACCGCAGTTAGTAATGTTATCCCCACAGTAATGTTATCCATAGGGAAATGTTACCCGACAGAATGTTATCCAGCAGGCGTAAAGTTATCCATAGGGAGTAATATTATCCCGCGGTAGTAAAAGTTATCCAAAGGCTAATGTTATCCACAGGGAGTAATTTATCCGTAGGGAGAATTTTATACAGTAGGCGTAATGTTATCAGCAGGGAGTAAGTTATCCAGCAGGTATAATGTTATCCATAGGCATTTAAGTTATCCAGCAGGCAGAATGTTATCCATAGGCAGTAATTTATCCAGCAGGCAGTAATGTTATCCACAGTCAGTAATGTTTTTCCACAGGGTAAAGTTATCCGAGGAGTAAAGTTATCCAGCAGGGAGTAATGTTATCCGCAGGCGTAATGTTATCCAGCAGGGAATGTTATCCGCGGTAGTAAAGTTTCCAGCAGGGAGTAATGTTATCCCGCAGGCAGTAATTTATCCGCAGGCAGTAATTTATCCGCGGCAGTAATGTTATCCCGCAGGCGTAATGTTACCAGCAGGCAGTAATGTTACCCGCGGGGAGTAATGTTTCCACAGGCAGTAAAGTTATCAAGGTATTTTTTATCCACAGGGAGTAAAGTTTCCAGAGGCTAAGTTTTCCAAGGGGGGAAAAGTTTCCGAGGCAGTTGGTTCCAGTGGGATAATGTTATCCAAATAGGGGAGTAAAGTTTTTCCCGAAGGCAGTAATGTTATCCAGCGGTAGTAATTTCTATCCAGTAGGCCGTAATGTTATCCAGAGGAGTAATGTTTTAAAAGTAGGCGTAATGTTATCCAGTAGGCAGAATGTTTTTCCAGCAGGCAGTAATATTTTCCCGCAGGCAGTAATGTTATCCGAGGCATAATGTTATCCCCAGGGGTAATGTTTCCCGCAGAAAATAAAATTATCCAGCAGGCGTAATGTTATCCACAGGGAGTAATGTTATCCAGCAGCAGTAGTTATCCAGCAGGTAGTAAGTTATCCCGCGGCATAAAGTTATCCAGCAGGCAGTAATATTTTTCCCGCAGGCAGTAATGTTATCCAGCAGGATGTAATGTTATCCTAGGAGTAATGTTATCCAGTAGGGAGTAATGTTATCCACAGGGGTAATGTTATCCAGTAGGCTAATTATCAGCAGGTAGTAATGCATCCAGTAGGGATAAGTTTTTCCAGCAGGCAGTAATGTTAACCAGTAGGGATAATGTTATCCCTAGGCATAATTTTTTTCCAGCAGGCAGTAAATTATCCCGCAGGCATAATTTATCCCGCAGGCATAATGTTATCCACGGATAAGTTATCCAGCAGATAGTAATTTATCCAGCAGGCAGTAAATGTTTCCAAGGCAGTATTGTTACCACAGGCATAATGTTATCCGCAGGGGTTTAATTATCCAGAGGCAGTAATGTTACCAGCAGGGAGTAAATTATCCCGAGGCAGTAATGTTATCCGCAGGCAGTAATGTTACCCGCAGGAGTAAGTTATCCAGCGGGGAGTAATGTTATCCAGCAGGCATAATGTTACCAGCAGGGATAAAAGTTATCCCAGGTATAATGTTATCTAGCAGGGATAAAGTTATCCAGCAGGCTTTAAAGTTATCCACAGGCAGTAATGTTTCCACAGCAGTAATTTATCCACAGGGGAGTAATGTTTTTCCAGCAGGTATAATGTTTTCCACAGGGAGTAATGTTATCCAGTAGGCATTTAATGTTATCCCAGGGAGTAATGTTATCCAGCAGGCAGTAATGTTATCCAGCAGGGAGTAATGTTACCGCAGGGGTAATGTTATCCAGCAGGCAGTAAAAGTTACCACAGGGTGTAATGTTTTCCGCATGCAGTAATGTTATCCAGCAGGTAGTAATGTTTTCCAGCAGGCAGGATGTTATCCAGCAGGGATTTAAAGTTATCCCGCAGGGAGTAAGTTATCCCGCAGGCAGAATTTTTCCACAGGGAGTAAAGTTTTCCAGCAGGCAGTAATGTTTTTCGAGCAGGGATAATGTTACCAGGGCCCTAATGTTATCCAGCAGGCATATGTTTCCAGCAGGGAGTAATGTTTTTCCCGCAGGGGTAATGTTATCCAGCAGGTAGGTAAATGTTTTCCAGCACAAAGATGTTTTTCCCCGCAGGCAGTAATGTTATCCAGCAGGCAGTAATGTTTCCACAGGCAGTAAAGTTATCCAGAGGGAGTAAAGTTATCCAGCAGTCGTAATGTAGTTACATACACAATAAAATATTAGACTTAGAATTAATGGTTTAAAAAAAAGACAGTGTTGACAAAGGGTGAAATTGTTTACATTTTAAAAAAATGTCCCGGAGAAATATTTGTGAAAAAAACAGAAGGGAAATCTGAGCTAGCATGAGCATGAAAACAAATGAGATGTTTAAATGTAAAAACAAACATTGTTTTGTTCTATGTATTCATCATTGTGCTCATTATAGAGATGTCAATAAATTAAATTGTTTTCAAATTAAAAGGAAATAAAGACCACATTGTTTTTTTTACACTTTTCAACGTTGTAAATTATTATTTTTCTAATGTCATTTAAATTTTTAAAACAATAAATTTGTTTTCAAAACATTAATTATCATGCATGAGGCTTGGCAATAGAGTTGTTAATGATGATATGAAAAATGGATCCACTCTTATGGGCATAACAGTGGAGGGGCAGGTGTAAAATGAAGGTCCAAAAACGGAAGACCTCAGAAACGTCCCAACATAAAAACAATAGAATAATTAACGAAAGCCATACTGGCCCGGTTTCAGAGGCACCACAAAGTCGACTGGCCAGGTTTCAGCAGGCACCACAAAGTCGTACTGGCCAGGTTGCAGCGGGGGCCCCAAATCGTACTGGCCAGTTGCAGAGGCACCACAAGAGTGTACTGGCCAGGGTTCAGCAGGCCCACAGAGCTACTGGCCCGGTTGCAGCAGGGACCACAAGATCGTACTGGGCCCGGTTTCAGCAGCCCCACAAAGCGTATGGCCAGGTTGCGCAGCCCCCACAAGAGCCTACTGGGCCCGGTTGCAGCGGCACCACAAGAGTTACTGGCCGGTTGCGCCACCACAAGAGTCGTATGGCCCGGTTTGCACAGGCACCCCAAGAGTCGTACTGGCCAGGTTGGGAGCAGCCCCAAAAGTCGTACGGGCCCGGTTCAGGGAGCCACCACAAGATCGTACTGGCCAGGTTGGAAAAAAAAAAAAAAAAAAAAAAAAAATTTAAAAGGGGAAGCCAACAAGAGTCGATGGCCAGGTTGCGCACCACCACAAAGGGGGTATGGCGGTTCAGCAGCCCCCACAAGAGTCGTACTGGCCAGGTTGCAGCAGCCACCACAAAGTCGTACTGGCCAGGTTGAGCAGCCCCACAAAGTCGTACTGGCCAGGGTTTCAGCAGCCACCCCAAGGTCGTACTGGCCAGGTTTTAGCAGACCCAAAGTCGTATGGGCCCGGTTCAGCAGCCACCCAAGATCGTACGGCCAGGTTGCAGCAGCCACCACAAAGTCTACGGCCAGGTTGAGCAGCCCCCACAAATCGTATGGCCAGTTGCGCAGCCACCACAAGATCTACGGCCAGGTTTTCAGCAGCCACCCCAAAAATCGAGGCCAGGTTGCGCAGCACCCCAAGATCTACGGCCCGTTGCAGCAGCCCCCCCAAAAAGTCTACGGCCAGGTTGAAGCAGCCCCCACAAGAGTCGTACGGCCAGGTTCAGCAGCCCCCACAAGAGTCCTATGGCCAGGGTTTCAGCAGCCCCCAAAAACTTGGGGGCCACCCCACAAAGCGTACGCCCGGGTTTCCCCGCACCACCACAAGAGGGCTAGGCCCGTTGCAGCACCACCACAAGATCGACCCGGGGGGGGGGGGTTTTGGCCGGGGGGGTGGGGGGGGGGTTGCAGCAGCCCCCAAAGAGGTTTTCTGGGGCCAGGTTTCAGCACCCCCACAAAGCGTACTGGCCCGTTGCAGCAGCCACCACAAGAGTGTAGGCCAGTTGCAGCAGGCACCACAAAGTCGTACTGCCAGGGGGCAGCAGCCACCACAAGGTCTACGGCCAGTTGCAGCAGGGACCACAAAAGTCGACTGGCCGGTTGCAGCAGCCACCAAAAGAGCGTTGGCCATTTTCAGCAGGGCCACCACAAATGTACGGCCTGGTTGCAGCACCACCACAAGAGTCACTGGCCATTTCACAGGCACCACAATAGTCGTACTGGCCAGGTTGCAGCAGCCACCACAAAGTGTACTGGCCTGTTTTTCAGGGCACAAAACCCATTTCCCCCCAAAGTCGTACTGGGCCTGGGTTCGCAACCCCCACAAAGTCGACTGGCCGGGTTTCAGCACCACCACAAAAGTGTACGGCCAGGGTTTCAGCAACCCCCACAAAAAATCGTACTGGCCCGGTTTCAGAAAACCCCCACAAATCGTAAATGGCCAGGTTTTCAGCACCCCCACAAAAGTCGTACTGCCAGGTTTCAGCAGACCCCCAAAAGTTACTGGGCCGGTTGCACACCCCAAGATCTATGGCCGTTTCAACAAAATTTTTTATGCCGGTTGGAAAACAAATTTTTTCCATTTAAAAAAGGGGTTTGGGGGGTGGCCCCACGTCGTATAAGGTGAGAGAAAAAGTGTTGGAGGTTGCACGCAAAGAGGGGAGGAAGTTTAGATAGTTTTTTATGTTTTCAGTCAATTTAGGAAGGTTTTTATAAAATTTTCATTCAAAATGAAAATTTTTTGTGTTTTGGGATGAATGTTCTCACTGTCAGTATAAGGTGAGAGAAGTGATGATATGTGTGGTGATGAATGTTGTACTGTCATATAGAGGTGAGGAAGTGGATAAGTGTGGTTGAAAAGTTGTCACTGTCAGTATAGAGGGAGAGAAGTTGGGTGTGTGTGGGGAGAATGTTTCACGTCAGAAGAGGGGGAAGAAATATGTTGTGGGTGATGAATGTTCTCCGTCATAAAGGTGAGAGAAGATGATATTGTGGGGGATGAAATTTTCACTGTATAAGAGGTGAGGAAGGGTGATAAGTGTGGGGATGAATGTTTCCCCTGTCAGTAAGAGGTGGAGAAGTGTGATGGGGTGTGGTGTGAATGTTTCCCCCTTCAGTTCGAGGTGAAGAAGGAGATGGTGGGGAGAATGTTTTCACTGTCGTAAGAGGGAGAGAAGGATGATATGTGTGGTATGAAAGTTCTCACTGTCCCGTACAGAGGTAGAGAAGTGATGATATTGTTTGGGATGAATTTTCACTGTCAGTACAGAGGGGGAGAAGTGATGAAAGTGGTGGGATGAATGTTCTCATGTCAGTACAAGGGGGAGAGAAGTGATGATTGTGTTTGGGGAGAATGTTCCACGTCGTAAGAGGGGAAGAAATGATGATATGTGTGGTGATGAATGTTCTCACTGTCAGTTTAGGCAAGAACTCATTTAAAATTAAATGTTCTGTCTGTCAGTATAGATGAGGTGAGAGAAGTAATGATGTGTGTGGTGGTGAGAAAGTTTTCTCTGTCAATAATGAGAAAGTGAGTCAAGTGAAGATGAGAAAAGTGGAGTGAAAGATGCAATAAAACAGTTTTATATTCAATGTAAAATCATCAACAACTTGTTGATTCTCATTCATGACCAACACAGGTTTATTTCAGCGTGAGGCTGCAGATACCAGTATAATGATGGAGGTAATAATAACAAGTGTTACTCAGCTGTACACCAGCAAAAATATAACCATAATGAGAATTGTGTTTGCAGGGATCCAGCTTCCTAGATTACTTTCCTCAGTATCACTAATTTCTGTTCTCTAGAGTTTCTCATCCATATTATTCCATTTTCAACCATCACAATGTCTTTATAAAAATTATTTTATTTATTATTGTTCATTTATTATTATTATTATTATTATTATTATTATTATTATTAGTATTAGTAGTAGTAGTAGTAGTAGTAGTAGTAGTAATAGTAGTGGAAGTAGTAGTAGTAGTTTGCGACCAATGACAGACTCAGAGATAGTTATCTCTGAGTTCCCAGCCCCTCAAGGAAGGTTCCTTGATGTTGGTGAGGGGCTCTTGATTTAGGGAATTGGATCTGTGCTCCAGTTCCCCGAATTAAGCCTGAATGCCTTCCACATTCCCCCCCCCCCAGGCGCTGTATAATCCTCCGGGTTTAGCGCTTCCCCCTTGATTATAATAATAATAATAATAATGAGTTCCCAGACCCTGCCACGTGGAGGCCAGTGGTTCGTCTTTAGGGTTCCCCCCCTCACTCTCTACCAGCTTAGGGTTTTTTCCAGGTCCATGCGTCCAGGAGTCCACCTGTGTCCACTCAGGCATTCACCCTTTCCCACCTTTCCCAAGGTTATCCCCTCTATCTAGTGCTCCCAGGATTTAGCGTTCTAGTGGCTGTCCTAAGATATTATTAGCGGTCATCGTACGTTGAGTGAATCAGTGAACATACCTACAAGAGTGTAACAGCTTTCAAGAGTGAATAATGTGATAAGATCAAGAATTTTACAATTTGTATACAGTGATATCAGTAAAGGTGCTTAATTGAACAACAGCTGACTATATACACCATAAATGATAAAAAAAAATACATTTGATATCACTGGGTGACAGAACAACATATCCCACAAAAGCTGCTGACCAAGGAACTTAAATGCCCAAAGATTACAATATAGGACATTATGCATCTCAACCCCCCCCCATCCTCACATAGGTGACCTCTACTATCTATTCGAACAATCTTAGGCCAATGAAACTTTTGCCCTTCATCAAAAGTTTACAACCATCACCAAAGGTCTGCTTATGAACATTCCCCTTAAAGGGCAGTATAACGTGTACTTTTAGTGGTGATATCAGCGAGGCTTCCGCTTACAAATAACTAAACAAAACCTAACGGGAATCCCAGGAAAGACCCAACATACTTCACCAAGCCCCGGCCATAGTCGGGACCCTGTTCAGCCTTGCAGAGGCTGGAACATATACTGAAATATTGCTTTTTATCTGCATTATCAAGATGCATTGCCATATTAGGATTAATCCAAGATCTTAGTTCCACACAACTCCACAACCATACACACACAGACGCACGGAACCATTCATAATACATACACGTCACTCCCCAAAACCCGCCCTCTACCCTGAAGTCCCGAACCCACCGTTTGGTGCTACCACGGGGGGTAGTCCAGCCCCCCGTTGCCTTACCCCACCCCCAGTTGCAGCAACCTTTGAACAGTAAGACTTCGATAGTTTGCAGGAAAACTATTATCCCAACTTCTACCATATATGAGCTTATTTCTGCAATACGTTCTGTAGATACCTGCCGCAATTGCCCTGATCCTAACTGATCCCCCGGTTTCCCGCATACCCCACGATATATAAAGAAAATCAGCCACCACGTACATTATTGCTCTTCGTACCTCACTTGATACTCCGCTAACGTCTAATGTTAAGGCTCGTAAGGTTGAGATAGTTCCCCCACTAAGAAAATCGAAAACCCGCCCCAACCACGAACGAACTTTGTCCAAGGTATCACAAAAGTAGACTGCATGAAAAGCTGTTTCTTCGAGACCGCAACGTAAGCAATCCGCCTCCCTTACCAAACCCATCCTATTTAAGACCGATTTTTATGCTAAAATCCCCATGACAAACCTGTACACAAATTCACGAACCCTTGGTGCCAACTTAAGTTTACAAAATCCGTCCCATATTTCCCCCCAATTATACAGCGGAAAAACAGACAATCGCTGTACAATTTCCCTACGACAACATATGCTGACCATTTGCCCCACCCGAATCCGTTGCGCATTTCTCAACTTTAATAACAAACGTAGCATGTCCTCACACTCGATTAATCCCCTGCCGCTCCACCATTTACGCATGTCGATCATTACCCGACCCATCCGGATGCCCTTCTCACCGCCCGCCCTGAGGAACCGCTGCTTAACATAGAGGGCCTTCACCCGTGGCCCCAAAGCCAGGAGACCTAAACCCCCACGGCGAACATGGGTCATGACAACCTCCCGGCTTAACCAAGCCCTCCCGAAACCCCAAACATAACGTAAGACCCTTCTCTGCAGTTCCTGAATATCCACATCTCTTTAAGGGTACACCTCAGCCACACCCCATACTTTACTATAAACAAGTGTATTAACCACTACTGTCCTCTGCTGCAAAGATACATCCCCAGCTCTTAGCCCCCGAAGTCGATCTAAAGCCTTATTAACCATCAATTCTGAGTTCACCCTTCGGCCCTCCCTCTCATCTGCCATGTACACGATACCACATATTCTAAGTTGCACCACGACTGACCACCCAAACCTTTCGCCCCCCCCCCCCCACCCATGTACCCACCTCCAATAATTTCGATTTTGCTTTGTTGACGCACATGCCAGACTCTGTCCCAAAAAACTCAACCATCCATCCCACGATCCGCAAATCCTCCTCCCCTTTTAACAAAATCGTGGTATCATCTACGTACCCGACCACACGAGCTGCATGGTCACTGCTCCGCGTCCCACGCCTCAAACCACCATCCACCAGCTCATAAAGGGGGTTTTGCATACAAGCAAAAAGCAGCTGGGAGAGGGGGCACCCTTGCCTCAAACCCCGTTCCATACGGACCGGCTGCCCCAATTTACCGTTTACCTGTACGCGTATCATAGCCGAGACATACAAGGTATCAACCCATCTTACAATCTCCTCTCCAAGACCCTGCTTCAATAAAATAAGCCTCAATAAATCTCTATCAACACAGTCGTAAGCATTTTGCCAGTCAAGCCCGAGGACAACCCCCCCCCCTTGACATTCCTCCAAAAATTCCCTAATACGTACATGCCCGTCCCTCATGCTCCTACCTGGTATGCCTAGCTGTCCCTCGTGAATAACCGACCCCATAACCTTCCTCATTCTATTTCCTAAAACTTTTGCAAAGATTTTATAGTCCGAGCACATAAGAGATATAGCTCTATATGCACTCAGACCGCTCCCCCCTCCCTTTTTGGGCACCAACACAACTACCCCCATACTTTGCGACGTACCTAACCTCCCCTCCGTGAGCATGCAATTCAATACATCAACCAAACAATGCTTTATACTTCCCCAATGCGCCCTATAAAAATCATTTGAAATGCCATCTATACCTGGTGCCTTTCCTTTACTCATACTAAAAATCGCCTCCTCTACCTCCTCCACTCAAATTCTACCTTCTAGTACCGTTCTATCCCTGTCACTTACAACTTTTCTGAAATCCCTCCTCACCAGGCCGCCCTCATGGACCCCCCCTACTCCCCTCCGTAGCTTTTCCCCAAACCATAGATCAGCATAAAAACTCATGCTGTCCGTGGTGAGGAGTACTTGACCCGGCAGGTAACCACCCAAACCCGTGCATACTTCCAATTGCAAGACACATTCGGAAGGTTTGTCGCCCCAGAGCACTTCTTCCATATCTGCTCTGACTCGAACCGCATTAAAACGTTCATTGTGAATTTCTGCAAGTCGACTACGAAGATGTTCAGTGTCGTCATACCTACTACTTCCACCCCCCACATAGTAATCATTTAGCTGCCCCTCCAAATAGTTTTGCAGCCCAAACCTCCACCTTGCTTCCTCCTTTCTCCGCTTCTTATAATAACGCGTTATTCCGGGTTTGGCACGTGTTTCCCACCATTCCAACAAACATTCATCTGCCCTCCGCGTTTCCCAGATATTTTTCCACCAATCCTGAAAAGCGGACCCATCCCCATTCAGTCCTGTAGAAAGTTTTCTTGGCTGTCAGTAATGCCATCTTAACAAAATCCCCAGGATATTTCAGTTTAGTGACTATGTTGAATATCTTATTAATTTCATCATCCAAAATATTCCGGTCTACAAATACGTAAAGGTCTCAAGAACAATGTCAGAAAAACACTCCTTTTAGCCTATGATTCATGACTGGAATAACAGTGAATGTGTGACGACACAGTTGATTTGCTGTAAATTTAAAATTCTTGTCAACAGATGGATTAAAACATCTAAGAAAGGCAATTTGTTATCTACTTCGTGCTCTGTTATAAACTTAATTGAGGGAACAAAATCACTGAGTCTAGGACGGAACTCATCAATATCGACATCTCTAGGCTACACAGAATATTGTCTACGTATCTGAACTACTTGACTTTACTTGAAGTATCTTTAAAGGGTTCTAGTCACATACAATTCCATATACAAAATTGATGATTAAAAAGACTAAGCAGATTTCTCTAGGCCATGACTTGTTTTTGATCATAGTATTTACCTTCAAGTACGAACTTGCAGTCCATCACACACAGCTTAATGAATTCAATAATTATGTTAGTGGGGTAGGGCATGAAGAAGTTTTTTAGTTCTTCTAGATACATAAGTAAATCAAAGACAAGGATTCTAGTTAATAATGCTGTGATATCAAAATGTACAAGAGTAAACTTATGTGATGCTTTTAATTTTTGGAGTCTTTCTGTAAGGTGACATTATTCTTAATATGAGCATCTGAAATCTTTTCGACCATAAGAGTTAGAAGCTTAACTAGCCATTTGGACAGAATGCATGCAGCCGAGCCTCCTGAAATTATAATAGGACAGCCTGGGTTACTGGTTTATGGGCTGTAATTAAATTATAAAGATACAGTAGAGTTGTCGTCCTGGCTAACAGACATTTAATTCATGATTCCCCTTCAATAACTTTTTAAGTCGTACACTGAAGTGAGTTGATGTGCTCGAGAGGGTTCTTAGAGGTTCGTACCTTCCATTATTCCTTAGTAAGCTGTTCATTTTATCAGAATATTCAGCTCCATCTAAAATGACAAACTTGTTAGATTTATCGGCTTTCATAAGATGCAAGGTCTGATTCATTACTAAGATCGCTATATGCTTTCATAAATCGCAGAGGGCAGTTAAGAAGCATTGGATGGAGTAAGGTACCATAGACCATCCCTTTGCAGATATTAAAGGTATTTTGAGTGAGTTCAGTATGTTTTTTCCCAAGATACAAAACGGCTTAGCTAGATCTATATAATTAACATTACTAGTTGTGAGAGTGAAACTTAATCCAAACAACAGAAATCATATTAGCCCAACATCAGTACTCAGCAGAGAAGGCTCAGGATTTGAATGCAATTTTTTATGCATTTTAGTACTTGCAGTCATCCGCTGGGGTGGGCAGCAGACCAGGTCATTGTACCCAATATTTTCATTACAGAAAGGAACATAATTGAATCCTCTCTCATCAAACATGATAGAAATGTCTTAAATAATTCAAGTGATGGAATATACAACTTCGGCAGCTGTTTAGTAGAGCCAGTTGTACACAATCTTAAACAAGGATAGACTGGTTATAAATGACCATAGTTTTTAAAGGGGTGGACCGGTAAGCCAGCGGAAGGCCTCGGTCAGATGACCAAAAGCTCCAAAGGCGGGTCATCATCTGACTAAGACCCGCGTCAGGAAACATTTGTCCTGTTTCCTGACGAACCTTACCTAACCTAACCTAACCTTAAACAAGGATGTTATATAAAAATCCGTGGATTGCTCACTTTGGAACGGGTCCACATAAGGATTTGATGACATTAGACCAAGGTTCTCCATACGTGTCTTGCACGTTTCACCCGTCTGAGATTTTGCCCATCTATGACGAAGTAAATAGGTGCAATGTACAAAGTCGATATCTGTTTAGTAGTGTCAGTTGCGCACAATCTTAAGCTAGGATGCGATACAAAAATCTCTGATTGCTCATTATGTAACTGGCCCTTATGAGAATTTGAGTGACATTAGACCAGTGTCCGCAACACCTGTCCTTCACGTTTCGCCATTCTGAGATCCTGTCAGCCCATGTCGAAAACAGGGTGTGGCCGGGAACGTCTAAAATTAACATCCCTTTATGTAGGCGAGAGTATACCAATGTTAGCATTCAATTTCTCTTTCCATTTTGAGGGTAAACTGTGATAGTCCGTTCTACACATTTAGCCCATTGGAAATTGAGGTTCACTCTGTTTCACCATATACGGTCTATTCTGAAAAGTATAGTTTTTTGTGTGTAGTACCCTACCCTCAAGTGTTTCCAGATCCGTCCTCTCTGCTTCTTCTTCCTCGGAAATTCTGTTCTCACAAGTCTGTCCCTTAGAGACTCATCCTTCCTCCAGGCGATCATCGGGGTTCATCAGGAAAGTGCTCTATCCAAGATGTTTATTAGAATTCTTCATTGATCCATTTCCACAGCTCCTTTAGTTGTGTCTTGATTTTCCGAAAAATGGTTGACTGTACAAGGATGGTAGAATGCTCCTTGTGTTTGGCTCTCTGTTTTTCGGAGCGAGAGTTTTCATTCTGCAAGCTTAAGACAGTCCTCTGGGTATCCCCTGGACTTGAAGAAATTCCACATTTTTTTTAGGGAGTTTTCAAAACAGTTATCTTCGCTGCAAATTCGTTTGATCCTTAATGCTAAGGAGTAGAGTAGTGATTGCTTCAAGTTTCTTGGGTGCGATGATGTCCATAGCAAGTATTGATGGGCATTTCCTGGTTTGTAATAGGTTTTGCTGTGTATTTCTCTCTCCTTATTCAGGTAAATCACTGTATCCAGGAATGGCATACCTGCACTGCTGTGTTTTGAAGTGAATTTCAGGGATGGGTGTGCTCTGTTTGCCTAAGTTTTTAATTCTTGCACCCTTTCGTCTCCCCCTATTATCACACAGAAAATGTTATCTATGTATCTAAAATTTTAAACATGTACCTTCTCTTCGTTCCCTTTCCCCAAAATGTAAAAGACCAAAATTTTGCTACAACGATGCCAGAGAAGCCTTATTGCTTTTCCTATCCTTTTCCTGTAAAACTAATTAAGTTTAAAGGGTAGATTTTTTTTAAAATGTTGGGCAGTGTTCTCCCGCCTAAATTTTGGGCCCCTTATGGCTTCTTTAAATCCCAACTTATTTTTCCCCATTTTTTCTTTCCTTTAATCAATTTTTTCTGCCAAAGGCTAAAGGGGAAGGGTTTTAACAAAACCCTCAAATTTGGGGTCCCCGTGCTTCTGAGTGTGGTTCCCCGCCCCTTTGAAAAAGATCTACGAGGGGTTTTCAAACGCCTTTGGTTTTCCCCTCCAACTCAACCAGGTTTTTTTTCGCTGCTTCTCTGCTACCTTGTCCAACGACAATCTCCGCGGGTTTCTTTCCTCTCCCTTTAAGGGCCCCCCGTTTTTGGGGTTCCCCCATCCTTGGGTCTGTAGATGTTTTCAAGGGGAGGCCCCTGTTTTTCCTGCCTTTCCCCCCCTCCCTTTTTTGTTGTCCCCTTTTCGCACAACGTACAGTACAAAAACACAGAAGACCAGCCAGTGCTATAACACAAAAAAACCAGTACTGGGACAATAATACAGAAACCAGTATACTACAATAACACAGAAAATTCCCCGTACAGTAAAAATAAACACCCAAAACCTGTACAGTACAATAACACAGAAGACCAGTACAGAACAATATCACAAAAGACCAGTACAGTACAATAACACAGAAGACCTGTACAGTACAGCAACACAGAAGACGTGTACAGTACAGCATCACAAAAGACCAGTACTGCACAATGACACAGAATATCAGTACAGTACAATACCACAGAAGACATGTACAGAACAATAACATAGAAGACCAGTACAGTACTATAACACAGAAGACCAGTACTGTACAATAATACAGAAGATCAGCACAGTACAATAACACTGAAAACCAGTACACTACAATAACACAGAAGACCAGTACAGTACAATAACACAGAAGACCGGTTCAGTACAACAACACAGAAGACCAGTACCGCACAATAACACTGTATACCAGTACAGTACAATAACACAGAAGACCAGTACAGTACAGCAACACAGAAGACCAGTATAGTTCAGCAACACAGAAGAACAGAACAGTATAATAACACAGAATACCAGTACAGTACAATACCACAGAAAACCAGTACAGTACAATAAAAGTATAATAACGACTTATAAAATACTGCGAGGAATTAACAAGGTGGACTGGGACAGGATGTTACAGAGATGGGTCACAGAAACAACTGGTCACAATTAGAAGTTGAAGACTTAGTTGAGTCAAAGATATGTTAGGAAGTATTTCTTCAGTCACAGAGTTGTTAGCAAGTGGAATAATCTGGAAAGTTACGTAGTGAAGGCATGACCCATGCATAGTTTCATGACGAGGTTTGATATAGCTCATGGAGCAGGAAGAGAGAGAACCTAGTAGCGATCAGTGAAGAGGCGGGGCCAGGGGCTATGAATCGACCCCTGCAATCACAAATAGGTTAGTACAAACACTACACGCACACACTACAGGCACACACTACACACACGCACTTCACACACACACTACACACACACACTACACACGCACACACTACACGCACACACTACACACACACTACACACACACACACACTACACACACACACACACACACACACACACACACACACACACACTTCACACCACTACACCACACACACTACTTACGCACTACACACGCACACACTGCACGCACTCACTAACACGCACATACCATACGCACACACTTCACACACGTTACACACACGCACTACATACACACAACATTACACACACAGACTACACACACACACACACACACACACACACACACACCACACACACACACACACACACACACACACACACACACACACACACACACACATACACACACACACATATACCCAACACACACACTAACATCGTACATACTCACAAAAGCATCCCCACACATGATAACACTTTCACAATCGCTCACACATTAACACCCCACCCACACCCACACACACACACACACACATCCAACACACACACTAACATACTACATACACACACAAGCACCCCCACACATGTTAACACCCCCCAAACACACACACATGTCTGGACGAAGAAGCAAGGGTGGAGGAACAACAGCAGAAAGCGAGGGAACTGAAGGATGGGAAATTGAAAAGAAGTTCCTTGAGGAAACAATAGCAGGCCACTGTGATATCTGGGAGATAGTAAGGGAGACAACGAAGGAGATACTTAAATCAGACCCAGAGATACGGAGGGAAAAAATGGGATGAGGAAAGTGAGAGGACTGTCATTATTCATGGGTGGAGGGGAAGACCTATGATGAAAGAAGACAGGAAAAGGTAAGAGATTGAGAGAATCATTGCGGTTACAGGAGGGGGACACCCCCCAACTGACAATTTTTAAAAGAGATTTGGGTAGAAATTCGAGGGAAAGAACTGCCCAATCAAATTGACATTCAGGTCAGAAAGGGAACAAAACAAAATCATACAGGGGAAACCATTGTTAAAAATGTTATGTTCTGTTGACTGCAACAGAACACAAAAGAAAGGGAACAAGAGTAAAAAAGGTACCAGAAGCAGGAAGGGGGGGGGGGGAGGGCAGTACTGATAGATAATAAGCAAGCCTCTAAAAAAACAGCAAGCACAACCCCCACAAACCACCCAACCACATCTACTCTACCCTTCTATCCCATACTAACTAGACACAATAACCAGACCACCACACTCCACACTTACAGTTACCCCTCCCCCCAAGCACTAAATACTGTTACACAAGAAGACTACCAAAACAACCAGACCTGCCTTCCACACTAAAAAACCAGAAATAACCCATCCCAACCTCCCAGAATACAGCCTAGAAAGGAAAGCAAAAAGTATGGCACACCATCGCAGATAGAATTACAAATAAGAATGAGGATTGGCAGGAAATAATCACTGAGGCTTCCCAGACATCAATAAGAAACACAGAGACAATGCTTCACAAAAGTGTATAACAGATGCTCTCTTCCTGTCTGGATATCAATCCTGGGGAAAAACAAGGGGGAACAGATGGGAAGAAGTAGTTTGAGGAGATTGAAGGAAACCCGTAGAGGAGGAGCGGATGATAAATAGTAGGAACACTTCATACAGGGGGGCCCCAAAAAAGGTTTATAGCAGTGATTTTATAACCTGCCACTGAATAGCAGGAGGCCAAGGGCGGGAATACATGAGAGCCAACCAAGTGATGGTGGACACACTAGCCGAAGTTGCCAGAAGGGCCTACATGAGCAGGGCAAGACACTTATCATGGGGGATTTCAACCATAAGGGGAATGACTGGGAGAATCTGGAGCCAGATGGGGAAACAGAAACATGGAGAGCCAAGATAACGGAAAAAAGTCATGTACCAACCTGTTAGGGGACACGACCAGTGAGAAAGGAGACTATGAAGCAACCAGGCTGGACCTCGTATTCACCTTGAACAGTTCGGATATAAGAGATATCACACACAAAATTCTCCAATGCGTTTGTGTTTCCAATACAGAGTAGAGTTAACAATGGAGAGTGAAGCAGTACGAGAAGGAGAAGCCAAACTTCCATAAAGGTACTACACATGAGTTCAGTGGTTAAGTGAACTAGAGGGGAAGACAGTCAACGAAATGATGGACTCACGGCTTTAGCGCTTGGTTTTCCATAATAATAATTTAAAAATAATAATAATAAAATTTAAAAATATAAATAAATAATAATAATAAAAATAATAAAATTGCTGGTGGTTTAAAAAAGGGGGGTTTTTAAAATAAAGGGGGTTGAAAAGGGGTTTTTTTTTGGATGGAAAGGGGTTTTTTTTTTTTTCGTTAATTTCCCCAAAAAAA
>NC_069406.1:51315109-51347798 GCF_026875155.1 Cherax quadricarinatus | reverse complement strand
CCACCACATTTGGGTTGCTCTCTGTTTTCCCCGTCTTGGCCTCTGCTATTCAGTGGCATGTTATACATCACTGCTATCCCCTTTTTTGGGGGCCCCCTGTATAAAGTGTTCCTACTATTTAGTCATCCGCTCCTCCTCTGACGGTCCTTCAATCTCCTCAAAAACTACTTCTTCCCATTGTTCCCCCCTGTTTTTCCTCAGGATCTGAATCCAGACAGGAAGAGAGCATCTGTTATCACTTGTGTGAGCATTGCCCTCTGTGATTCTTATGATGTCTGGCGAAGCCTCAGTGATTTTTTCCTGCCATCCTCATTCTTATTTGCAATTTTCTATCTGCGATGGTTGTGCCATACTTTCTGCTTCCTTTCTTGGCTGTATTCTGGGGGTGGGATGGGTTATTTCGGGTTTTGAGTGTGGAAGGCAGGTTTGGTTTTGTTTTGGTTAGTTTTTTGTGTGACAGTATTAGTGCTTGGGGGGGGAGGGGGATAACCTGTAAGTGTGGAGTGTGGCTCGGCTCTGGTTATTGTGTCTAGTTAGTATGGGATAGAAGGGTAGAGTAGATGTGGTGGGTGGTTCTGTGGGTGGTTGTGCTTGCTGTTATTTTAGAGGCTCTGCTTCATTATCTATCAGTACCTGCCCTGCCCCCCCTTCCTGCTTCTGGTACCTTCTTACTTTTGTTCCCTTTCTTCTTGTGTTCTGTTGAAGTCAACAGTGGGTGTGGGTGGGGTGTTAATGTGTGAGCGATTGTGAAAGTGTTATCATGTGTGGGGATGCTTTTGTGAGTATGTACGATGTTAGTGTGTGTTGGGTATATGTGTGTACTCACCTATTTGTGGTTGCAGGGGTCGAGTCTTAACTCCTGGCCCCGCCTCTTCACCGGTTGCTACTGGGCCCTCTCTCTCCCCGCTCCATGAGCTTTATCAAACCTCGTCTTAAAACTGTGTATGGTTCCTGCCTCCACTACGTCATTTTCTAGGCTATTCCACTGCCTTACAACTCTATGACTGAAGAAATACTTCCTAATATCTCTCTGACTAATTTGTGTCTTCAACTTCCAATTGTGGCCTCTTGTTTCTGTGTCCCCTCCCTGGAACATCCTGTCTTTGTCCACCTTGTCTATTCCAAACGCAGTGTTTTATATGTCGTTATCATGTCTCCCCTGACCCTCCTGTCCTCCAGTGTCGTCAGGCCGATTTCCCTTTTAATCTTTCTTCATATGACATTCCCCTTAGCTTGGAACTAACCTTGTGGCAAACCTTTGGGTACTTTCTATGTTTTTTGACGTGCTTTATCAAGTGCGGGTTCCAAACAGGTGCTGCATACTCCAGTATGGGCCTGACATACACGGTGTACAGTGTCTTGAACGATTCCTTACTAAGGTATCGGAATGCTGTTCTCAGGTTTGCCAGGCGCCCATATGCTGCAGCAGTTATCTGATTGATGTGTGCTTCCGGAGACATGCTCGGTGTTATACTCACCCCAAGATCTTTCTCCTTGAGTGAGGTTTGCAGTCTTTGGCCACCTAGCATATGTGTGTGTGTGTGTGTGTGTGTGTGTGTGTGTTTTGTGTGTGTGTGTGAGTGTGTGTGTGTGGGGTGTGTGTGTGTGTGTGTGTGTGTGTGTGTGGTGTGTGTGTGTGTGTGTAGTCTGTGTGTGTAATGTGTGTGTATGTAGTGCGTGTGTGTAACGTGTGTGAAGTGTGTGCGTATGGTATGTGCGTGTAGTGAGTGCGTGCAGTGTGTGCGTGTGTAGTGCGTAAGTAGTGTGTGTGTGTGTAGTGTGTGTATGAAGTGTGTGTGTGTGTGTGTAGTGTGTGTGTATGTAGTGTGTGTGTGTGTGTGTAGTGTGTGTGAAGTGTGTGTGTGTGCAGTGTGTGCTTGTAGTGTGTGCGTGTAGTGTTTGTACTCGCCTATTTGTGATTGCAGGGGGTCGATTCATAGCCCCTGGCCCCCCTCTTCACTGATCGTTTACTAAGTTCTCTCTCTTCCTGCTCCATGAGCTATATCAAACCTCGTCATGAAACTATGCATGGTTCATGCCTTCACTACGTAACTTTCCAGATTATTCCACTTGCTAACAACTCTGTGACTGAAGAAATACTTCCTAACATATCTTTGACTCAACTAAGTCTTCAACTTCTAATTGTGACCAGTTGTTTTCTGTGACTCATCTCTGTAACATCCTGTCCCGGGTCCCACCTTGTTAATTCCTCGCAGTATTTTATAAGTCGTTATTATACTTTTATTGTACTGTACTGGTTTTCTGTGTTATTGTACTGTACTGGTATTCTGTGTTATTATACTGTTCTGTTCTTCTGTGTTATTGTACTGTACTGGTCTTCTGTGTTGCTGTACTGTACTGGTCTTCTGTGTTATTGTACTGTACTGGTATACAGTGTTATTGTGCGGTACTGGTCTTCTGTGTTGTTGTACTGAACCGGTCTTCTGTGTTATTGTACTGTACTGGTCTTCTGTGTTATTGTAGTGTACTGGTTTTCTGTGTTATTGTACTGTGCTGATCTTCTGTATTATTGTACAGTACTGGTCTTCTGTGTTATAGTACTGTACTGGTCTTCTATGTTATTGTACTGTACATGTCTTCTGTGGTATTGTACTGTACTGATATTCTGTGTCATTGTGCAGTACTGGTCTTTTGTGTTGCTGTACTGTACACGTCTTCTGTGTTGCTGTACTGTACAGGTCTTCTGTGTTGCTGTACTGTACAGGTCTTGTGTGTTATTGTACAGTACTGGTCTTTTGTGTTATAGCACTGTGCTGGTCTTCTGTGTTATTGTACTGTACGTTGTCCAGAGAAGGACAACGGGAAAAGAGGGGGTACTGGCAGGAAACATGGCCTGCCCTGCAACATCTACAGACACAAGGATGGAGAACCACAACTGGGAGGCTTCAAGGGAGAGAAAATGTACCCACCGGAGAGTGTACTGTTGGACAAGGTAGCAGATGAAGCAGATGAAGAAAACCTGGTTGAGATGGAGTGGAACCAAGGCGATTGAGAACCCTCGTAGATTTTTTTTCAAAAGGGCCTGGACCACACTCAGCAGCACAGACACCAATGATGGTATGTTGAAACACCTTCCCTTTAGACCTTTGGCAGATAAAATAGACTTAAAGGAAAGAATAACTGGGGAAGAATAAGTTGAGAGTCAAGAAGCCGCATAGTGGCCAAATAGTGCAGAGAACACTAGTCCACATTATGAAGGAATCTATCCTTAAACTTAATATAGTCTACAGGCAAAGGATAGGAAAAGCAATAAGAGCTTCTGTGAGCATCGCTGTAGCAGAAATTTTGGTACATTGCACTTTGGAAAGGAACGAAGAGAAGGATAATAGATAACATTAGATACATAGATAACATTTTCTGTGTGATTTAAAAGGGGGAGACGAAAGGGTGGGAAGAATTAAAAAACTTTGGCAAACAGAGCACACCCATCCCTGAAATTTCCCCTTCAAAACATAGCAGTGGGAAAGGGATGCCATTCCTGGATACAGTGATTTACCTAAATAAGGAGAGAGAAATACACAGCAAAACCTATTACAAACCAGGAAATGCCCATCAATACTTGCTATGGACATCATCGCACCCCAAAAAAACTTGAAGCAATCACCACTCTACTCCTTAGCATTAAGGATCAAACGAATTTGAAGCGAAGTAACTGTTTTGAAAAAAATCCCTAAAAAAATGTGGAAAATTTTTTCAAGTCCAGGGGATACCCAGAGGACTGTCTTAAGCTTGCAGAACGAAAACTCTCGCTCCGAAAAACAGAGAGGCAAACACAAGGAGCATTCTACCATCCTTGTACAGTCAACCATTTCTCGGAGAAATCAAGACACAGCTAAAGGAACTGTGGACATGGATCAATGAAGAATTCTAATAAACATCTTGGATAGAGCACTTTCCTTATGAACCCCGATGATCGCCTGGAGGAAGGATGAGTCTCTAAGGGACAGACTTGTGAGAACAGAATTTCCGAGGAAGAAGAAGCAGTGAGGACGGATCTGGAAACACTTGAGGGTAGGGTACTACACACAAAAAACTATACTTTTCAGAATAGACCGTATATGGTGAAACAGAGTGAACCTCAATTTCCAATGGGCTAAATGTGTAGAACGGACTATCACAGTTTACCCTCAAAATGGAAAGAGAAATTGAATGCTAACATTGGTATACTCTCGCCTACATAAAGGGATGTTAATTTTAGACGTTCCCGGCACATCTTCCTTGCTTGCTAGTGTACTCGCATATAATCTAGTGATACCAGTGAATAGCAGAATACAGTGTTGTAGTAGCAACTAACCAGTATTATAATGGTACTTAGTGGAGTGGAGTGACTTTCATTAGTTTCTTTTTTCTTGAAATACCAGACGTACACTGTGAATTTCATATAACCTGTAGTTACCAGCGGTCGCAATATACACAACCAGAAGCAAACATTACTACAGAACAAGCGTCCTTCCTCCAAAATTTCCACCAGCCAACTATAGTGATAATATAGCATTTATTGTGGTGGAGACGGAAAAAAATAGAAAAGCTGATAAAAGCGATTGATAAACAAGGGTTGAGGTCGACCGTTCGTCATTGTAGGAGCTGCCAGAAATCACCGGTTTCTTCAACACGCAAGTGTTGAAATCACATATTACTCGGGTAGATAATTTCCAGTAGATCCTTCATGTGTTAGCCCAAATCACCGACCAGTATGTTTTAAATAAGCGACCCACTGATCAAATCAGATCGACTGGTCCGATCCCTTGACTGGTCCGAACCCTTGATGGTCCGAACCCTTGACTGGTCCGAACCCTTGACTGGTTTTTAAACGGTTTCGTTGGACAATAAAGCAGACTGTAAATGGATGGGGTTGTAGGCGCCCTTATAAACACAAACATTAAATATATATCAGGAACGTGCACGGTAAGCTGTCCAATATAAAAAAAACAGTTAGAAACAGAAATACAAAATAGCTAGAGCTTCAATTTAAGGGGTTTATTAATAGAATATTCAAGAGGTTGCTAGTAGAAATTGCAGTAAATCAACCATTCAAATCATTATGAAGCTGTGTGTAGTCTGTGGTCAGTCAAAAAACGGGCTTCCACATGGATAAATTGTCATTTGTGTGGAAATTGGTGTCACGCCCCTTGTGCCCGATATCCAAAAACTAGTACAAGCAGTGTTAAAACAGGGAAATGTTTTTTGGGTATGCCCAAATGAGATAAATCTGTGGCCCGAAATCACAAGGGTATTAAAAGAGGACAAAAATCAAAGCTGCTTTCATAGACAACCTGGAAGCTTTCTACAACAGATGGGAACATAAAAAGTCTGTGCTGAATGGTACTGCCCTTGATACTGGCCATGTAGTCAGAAACTGTAAGGCTGGAGATGAAGTTCTGGTCAGTAAATGTGGGGCTGATAGTGCTGTCCTGGGAGACAGTAATGGTGAAGCTGGAGGTGCTGTCCTGGGAGACAGTAATGGTGAAGCTGGAGGTGCTGCCCTGGGAGACAGTAATGGTGAAGCTGGAGGTGCTGTCCTGGGAGACAGTAACGGTGAAGCTGGAGATGCTGTCCTGGGAGACAGAAATGGTGAAGCTGGAGATTTTGTCCAGGTAGTCGGGAACTATACGCAGGAAGGAATACATATAAATGACCTCATAGGGGACAGGAGCCATAGTAGGGAAACAAGTGTAGTCAAAGATAAGATAAAACCAATATTGCACACTAGAAATACCGCAGGAAATAGCAAACAAGAGGACTCCACTAGCAATAGTGAGGATATATTACCAAAAACAACTGGTGGGAGCTCCATTGTTGGTGCTAGGGAGGATAGAAGTAAGACAGGGAAACATGCACCAACAGGGAATACAGTCACAAAAACCCCAAGGCAAACGGAAACCAAGCCTGTGCACATACTATACACTTGGTATCTGCTGGCATGGGAAATCTGGAAAAACAGATGGGACGTGCAACTATGACCACCCTAGAAAATGCCATGCCCATATGACACAGGAAAATGCAAACTCCCTTCCTGTAAGCTTTTTCACCCTGAACTGTGTACCTCTTCAGTACAGGAAAGGGCTGTGCTATAACTTAAATTGCCAGGCATACCATCTAAAGGGGACAAAAAGATACAAAACATCCAGGCCATGGGAAAACCTGGGTAGCCACAGCCACTCAAGAGGGAGAGGTTTTTTAGTGCCAGGAAGGAAAAAAAACTGGCAGGAAAATGGCAGAAATCGTACACCAAATCCAGTCATTCCTGGAGTGGAACCACAGTCGATGGCCTCCACTCCAAACCAACAGATACAGATACTAATGCCGGAAAAAAAAATCCCCCCCAGTACCAACAATACCACCAGTACGATAACATTCTTCTTTGCAAATATTACAGGGTCTAAAGCCAGCAACA
This sequence comes from Cherax quadricarinatus, assembly GCF_026875155.1. Lineage (NCBI taxonomy): Eukaryota > Metazoa > Arthropoda > Malacostraca > Decapoda > Parastacidae > Cherax > Cherax quadricarinatus. The sequence goes on along the minus strand of NC_069406.1, from coordinate 51,341,383 downwards.
AACAACAAAATACCTTTCATCCGTGGACTGCTTGCAGAGGCAAAGGCAATGTTCGCGGCTTTCACTGAGGACCCACATAAAGGATCACTTGGACAACGAAATATGGATCCCAGGTTACAACCTATACAGATGTGACAGAGGTGAACAGGCAAAAGGGGGGGGGGGGGTTGGCCTGTACATTGCAGAGTCACTTGTTTGCACAGAACTGCTTAATGCTCAAATGATGTAGTGGAAGTTTTAGCAGTAAAGGTCTGAGAACCAAAACCTAGTCATTGTTGTAGTCTACAAGCCTCGGATGCAACATCCCAGCAATTCCAGGAACAGCTGTTAAAAATTGACCACTGTCTGGAAAATCTTCCAGCTCCTGCACCCAACATCTTGCTCCTGGGGATTTCAACTTAAGGCACCTAAAATGGAGGATATATAGCAAATAATATTGTTGCAGTAATAACACCAGGAGGCAGCTCTGATGAAAACTCACACTCACACGAGCTTTTAAATCTCTGCACAAAATTCAATTTAAACCAGCAAATAATAGAGCCTACTAGACTGGAGAATACACTAGACCTCATCTTCACTAACAATGATGATCTGATAAGAAATGTCACCATATCAAAAACAATATACTCAGATCACAACATAATTGAGGTTCAGACATGTATGCGTGGAGCCCCAGACCGACATAATGAGACTAGTCACGAGGGAGCATTCACCAAATTCAACTTCAATAACAAAAACATAAGTGGGACCAAGTAAACCAATTCCTAACCGATATAAGCTGGGAAGATATACTAAGCAACACAGACCCCAAATTATGCCTAGAACAGATTAACTCGGTGGCACTCGATGTTTGCACAAGGCTTATTCCTCTAAGAAAAAGGAGGAGTAGATGTAAAATAGAAAGAGACAGGCGCTCCCTTTACAGGCGACGGAAAAGAATAACAGAGCGGCTAAAAGAGGTCAATATATCTGAAATGCGTAGGGAGACACTGGTCAGAGAAATAGCAAGCATCGAACTTAAGCTAAAAGAATCCTTTAGGAGTCAGGAATCGCGGGGAAGAACTAAAAGCCATAAATGAAATCGAAAGAACCCAAAGTATTTCTTCTATGCCAAATCAAAATCGAGAACAAACGTCCAGTATTGGGCCCTACTTAAACAAGATGGGTCCTACACAGATGCACAGCAAGGAAATGAGTGAGCTACTCAAGTCCCAGTATGACTCAGTTTTTAGCAAGCCGCTAACCAGATGAGAGTCGAAGATCAAAATGATTTTTTTTATGAGAGAGCCACAAAATTTGATTAACACAAGCCTATCCGATGTTATCCTGACGCCAAATGACTTCGAACAGGCGATAAATGACATGCCATGCACTCTGCCCCAGGGCCAGACTCATGGAACTCTGTGTTCATCAAGAACTGCAAGAAGCCCTATCACGAGCCTTTTCCATCCTATGGAGAGGGAGCATGGACACGGGGGTCGTCCCACAGTTACTAAAAACAACAGACATAGCCCCACTCCACAAAGGGGGCAGTAAAGCAACAGCAAAGAACTACAGACCAATAGCACTAACGTCCCATATCATAAAAATCTTTGAAAGGGTCCTAAGAAGCAAGATCACCACCCATCTAGAAACCCATCAGTTACACAACCCAGGGCAACATGGGTTTAGAACAGGTCGCTCCTGTCTGTTTCAACTATTGGATCACTACGACAAGGTCCTAAATGCTCTAGAAGACAAAAAGAATGCAGATGTAATATATACAGACTTTGCAAAAACCTTCGACAAGTGTGACTATGGCGTAATAGCGCACAAAATGCGTGCTAAAGGAATAACAGGAAAAGTCGGTCGATGGATCTATAATTTCCTCACTAACAAAACACAGAGAGTAGTCGTCAACAGAGTAAAGTCCGAGGCAGCTACGGTGAAAAGCTCTGTTCCACAAGGCACAGTACTCGCTCCCATCTTGTTCCTCATCCTCATATCCGACATAGACAAGGATGTCAGCCACAGCACCGTGTCTTCCTTTGCAGATGACACCCGAATCTGCATGACAGTGTCTTCCATTACAGACACTGCAAGGCTCCAGGCGGACATCAACCAAATCTTTCAGTGGGCTGCAGAAAACAATATGAAGTTCAACGATGAGAAATTTCAATTACTCAGATATGGTAAACATGAGGAAATTAAATCTTCATCAGAGCACAAAACAAATTCTGGCCACAAAATAGAGCGAAACACCTACGTTAAAGACCTGGAAGTGATCATGTCGGATAATCTCACCTTCAAGGACCATAACATTGTATCAATCGCATCTGCTAGAAAAATGACAGGATGGATAATGAAAACCTTCAAAACTAGGGAGGCCAAGCCCATGATGACACTCTTCAGGTCACTTGTTCTATCTAGGCTGGAATATTGCTGCACACTAACAGCACCTTTCAAGGCAGGTGAAATTGCCGACCTAGAAAATGTACAGAGAAATTTCACGGCGCGCATAACGGAGATAAAACACCTCAATTACTGGGAGCGCTTGAGGTTCCTAAACCTGTATTCCCTAGAACGCAGGAGGGAGAGATACATGATTTTTATACACCTGGAAAATCCTAGAGGGACTAGTACCGAACTTGCACACGAAAATCACTCACTACGAAAGCAAAAGACTTGGCAGACGATGCAACATCCCCCCCAATGAAAAGCAGGGGTGTCACTAGCACGTTAAGAGACCATACAATAAGTGTCAGGGGCCCGAGACTGTTCAACTGCCTCCCAGCACACATAAGGGGGATTACCAACAGACCCCTGGCAGTCTTCAAGCTGGCACTGGACAAGCACCTAAAGTCAGTTCCTGATCAGCCGGGCTGTGGCTCGTACGTTGGTTTGCGTGCAGCCAGCAGCAACAGCCTGGTTGATCAGGCTCTGATCCACCAGGAGGCCTGGTCACAGACCGGGCCGCGGGGGCGTTGACCCCCGGAACTCTCTTCAGGTAAACTCCAGGTAAACACCCTGTTTTCGACATGGGCTGACAGGATCTCAGAATGGCGAAACGTGAAGGACAGGTGTTGCGAACATTGGTCTAATGTCACTCAAATTCTCATAAGGGCCAGTTACATAATGAGCAATCAGAGATTTTTGTATAGCATCCTAGCTTAAGATTGTGCGCAACTGACACTACTAAACAGATTTCGACTTTGTACATTGCACCTATTTACTTCGTCACAGATGGGCAAAATCTCAGACGGGTGAAACGTGCAAGACACGTATGGAGAACCTTGGTCTAATGTCATCAAATCCTTATGTGGACCCGTTCCAAAGTGAGCAATCCACGGATTTTTGTATAACATCCTTGTTTAAGATTGTGTACAACTGGCTCTACTAAACAGCTGCCGAAGTTGAATATTCCATCACTTGAATTATTTAAGACATTTCTATCATGTTTGATGAGAGAGGATTCAATTATGTTCCTTTCTGTAATGAAAATATTGGGTACAATGACCTGGTCTCCTGCCCACCCCAGCGGATGACTGCAAGTACTAAAATGCATAAAAAATTGCATTCAACTCCTGAGCCTTCTCTGCTGAGTACTGATGTTGGGCTAATATGATTTCTGTTGTTTGGATTAAGTTTCACTCTCACAACTAGTAATGTTAATTATATAGATCTAGCTAAGCCGTTTTGTATCTTGGGAAAAAACATACTGACCTCACTCAAAATACCTTTAATATCTGCAAAGGGATGGTCTATGGTACCTTATTCCATCCAGTGCTTCTTAACTGCCCTCTGCGATTTATGAAAGCATATAGCGATCTTAGTAATGAATCAGACCTTGCATCTTATGAAAGCCGATAAATCTAACAAGTTTGTCATTTTAGATGGAGCTGAATATTCTGATAAAATGAACAGCTTACTAAGGAATAATGGAAGGTACGAACCTCTAAGAACGCTCTCGAACACATCAATTCACTTCAATGTACGACTTAAAAAGTTATTGAAGGGGAATGATGAATTAAATGTCTGTTAGCCAGGACGACAACTCTACCGTATCTTTATAACTTAATTACAGCCCATAAACCAGTAACCCAGGCTGTCCTATTATAATTTCAGGAGGCTCGGCTGCATGCATTCTGTACAAATGGCTAGTTAAGCTTCTAACTCTTATGGTCGGAAAGATTTCAGATGCTCATATTAAGAACATCGTCACCTTACAGAAAGACTCCAAAAATTAAATCCATCACATAAGTTTACTCTTGTACATTTTGATATCACAGCATTATTAACTAGAATCCTTGTCTTTGATTTGCTTATGTATCTAGAAGAACTAAAAACTTCTTCATGTCCTACCCCACTAACATAATTATTGAATTCATTAAGCTGTGTGTGATGGACTGCAAGTTCGTACTTGAAGGTAAATACTATGATCAAAAACAAGTCATGGCCTAGAGAAATCTGCTTAGTCTATTAATTATCAACTTGTATATGGAATTGTATGTGACTAGAATCCTTAAAGATACTTCCAAGTAAAGTCAAGTAGTTAAGATACGTAGACGATATTCTGTGTAGCCTAGAGATGTCGATATTGATGAGTTAAGTCCTAGACTCAGTGATTTTGTACCATCAGTTAAGTTTATAACAGAGCACGAAGTAGATAACAAATTGCCTTCTTAGATGTTTTAATCCATCTGTTGACAAGAAATTTAAATTTACAGCAAATCAACTGTGTCGTCACACATTCACTGTTATTCCAATCATGAATCATAGGCTAAAAGGAGTGTTTTTCTGACATTGTTCTTTAGACCTTTACGTATTTGTAGACCGGAATATTTGGATGATGAAATTAATAAGATATTCAACATAGTCACTAAACTGAAATATCCTGGGGATTTTGTTGAGATGGCATTACTGACAGCCAAGAAGACTTTCTACAGCACTGAACCTAGGGAAGTACCTTCCAGGAAAACTATATTGGTTTTTGCCTTACAATGAGAATATGGCTGGTCTGTTTGATGCATTAAAAAAAGCTGAAAATACTGTCTTCATGAACATGGGGACAATGCAGCAGTTGATTAAGAATGCATCATCCAACATTGTTGATGGTGAATATCAAAATGGTATTCAATACCGACAAGTTGGTATGAAAGACACAAAGACAACATTTAGGCATCTTTATTCCGAAACGTTTCACATACACAGTAAGAGAAACGTTTCAGAGTATGAAACAGAATTTTTCTCCAGCCTGAGGGACTGACATCCATCAAGGGTGATGGACTGATTACATCGTCTTCACATCTCTACTGCCCCTGCCTACTTTCTGTACTCGATTAGAGAAACTTACTGTGTTGGCGAAACGTTTTGGAATAAAGATGCCTAAATGTTGCCTATGTGTCCTACCAGCACTGTTGATTGTGCTCACAATGTCCCAGGCACACAATGCTTTCTTTCGTATGTCGGGCAGAAATCAGATTAGCCCAACATCAGAACTCGGCATGAACGGCTAAGGAATTAAATCACATTTGTATTAGCAATCATCTGATGGGGTGGGCAGCAGTTAAGGTCATTGTACCCAATACAACCGTTATGGAAAGGAACATAACTGAAACCTCTCTTATCAAACAAGATAAGTATACCTCATATAATTAAAGTAATGGAATGTGCAAACTCGACAGCTATGTAGTAGAGTCAGTTGTGCACAGTCTTAAGAAAGGATGCTTTACAAAATTTCCAGCTTGTTCACAAAGTAAAGGGTCCACGTAAGGATTTGGTGATATTAAACCAATGTTCTCCACACCTACCTTGCACATTTCAAACATCCGAGATCCTGCCCATCTGTGAGGAAGTACTCTGTAGTGCTACATATTTAAAGTGCACGGATCGTGACTACACAAGGAGTAGTGGTACACACTGTGCAGTGGCTACACACTGTGTAGTGCTACACACTGTATAGTGCTACACACTGAGTAGTGGTACACACTGTGTTCCACTACTCTGTAGTGCTAAATATTGTATAGTGCACTATATAGTGCTACTGCATAGGTGGCACTGTAAAGTGCTACCACTGAGCAGTGGTACACACGTGCAGTGCTAGCACACTGTGTAGTGCTACACACTGTGTAGTGTACACACTGAGTAAGTGCTACACCACTGAGTAAGTGCTACACCCTGTGTAGTGCTACACACGAGTATTGCTACACACTGAGTAGTGTACACAACTGTGCATGCTACACACTGTGTAGTTGCTACACACAGATAGTGGTACACACTGAGTAGTGCCTACACACTGTGTAGTGCTACACACTGTGTAGTGTACACACTGTGCAGTCTGATACACTGTGTAGTGCTACAACACTGTGTAGCTGCTACACACTGAGTAGTGGGCTACACACTGAGTATGCTACACACTGTGTAATTTCTACACACTGAGTAGTGGGCTACACACTGCGTAGTGGTACACACTGTTGTAGTGCTACACACTGTGTAGTGCTACGAACACCGAGATAAGTGCTACACACTGGAAGTTCTACACACTGAAGTAGTGCTACAACACTGTGACAGGTCTACACCACTGTGTAAGTTGCTACACAACTGTGTAGTGCTACACACTGTGTAGTGCTACACACTGTGTAGTGCTACACACTGTAGTAGTGCTACACACTGTATATTGTGGTAGTGCTACATCACTGAGTAGTGCTACACCCATGAGTAGTGGTACACTCTGTGAGTGGCTACACACTGTGTCGTGCTACACAACAGAGTAGAGCAACACACTGAGTAGTGCTACACACTGAGTAGTGCTACACACTGAGTAGTGCTACACACTGTGTAGTGCTACACACTGAGTAGTGGTACACACTGTGTAGTGCTACACACAGTGTAGAGCTAACACAACTGTGTAGTGCTTCACACTAGTAGTGCACACACTTGTATGGCTACACACTGGTGTAGTGCTACACACTGAGTAGTGCTTACACACTGTGTAGTGCTACGACTCAGTGCAGTGCTACACACTGTGTATTGGCTACACACCTGTGTAGTGCTACACACTGAGTAGAGCTACACAACTGTGTATGCTACCCACCTGGTGTATGCTACACACTGTGCAGTGCTACACTCTATTATTAGTGCACCACAGAGTTAAGTGGTACACACTGAGTAGTGGTACACACTGAGTAGTGCTACACACTGAGTAGTGCTACACACTGAGTAGTGGTACACACTGTGTAGTGCTACACACTGAGTAGTCTACAACACTGTGTATGCCTACACACTGAGTAGTGGTACACACTGGAAGTAGTGGTACACACTGTGCAAGCTACAGCACTGATTAGTTCTTACACACTGAGTATGCTACACACTTGTAGTGCTACAACACTGAGTAGTGCTACAAACACTGTGTATGCTACACGACTGTGTAATTTCTACACACTGTTTAGTGTCTACACATCAGTGTAGTGCTACACACTGTGTAGTGGCTACACACTGTGTAGTTTGTACACACGTGTGTAAGTGGTACACACAGTGTATTGCAGACACACTGTGTAGTGGTACACACTGTGTAGTGCTACACACTGTGCAGTGCTACACACTGTGTAGTGCTACACACTGTGTAGTGCTACACACTGTGTAGTGCTACACACTGTGTAGTGCTACACACTGTGTAGTGGTACACACTGTTAGATGCCTACACACTGTGCAGTTGCTACAACACTGTGTAGTGCTACACACTGTGTAGTGCTACACACTGTGTAGTGGTACACACTGTGTAGTGCCTACACACTGTGAGCGCTACACACTGTGTATGGAACACCCTGTGTATGGTACACACTGTTAGTGCTACCACACTGTGCAGTAGACACCCTGTGTAGTGCTAAACACAGTGGAGTGCTACACACTGTGTAGTGGTACACACTGAGTAGTGGTACACACTGTACATTGCTACACACTGTGTAGTGGTACACACTGTGTAGTGCTACACACTGAGTAGAGGTACACACTGTACATTGCTACACACTAGTAGTGCTACACACTGTGTAGGCCCCACACAGTGTAGTGCTACAACACACTGAGTAGTGATACACACTGTCGTAGGTGCTAACACACTGAGTAGTGTACACACAGGTAATTGCTACACACGAGTGTAGTGTACACACAGTGTAGTGCTACACTACTGTAACATTGCTACACACTGTACAGTGCATAAGAGTTGATGAAGTTAGTCAGTTACTTGTAATGGCGTGTCTGAACCACTGAACTGTTGGTAACACTGTCTCTACTGCAAGATGAGTTGGGTATTGTTTTTTCTAGAAGAAGAATTGGGAATTGTTTTTTTCTTAAAGAGTTGGGAATTTTTTTTCTAGAAAAGATAAGTTGGGTATTGTCTTCTCTCGAAGATGAGTTGGGTATTGTCTTCTCTAGAGGAAGAACGGTAGAGTAATGCTCTCTCTAGAGGAAGAATGGTAGAGTAATGCTCTCTCTAGAGGAAGAATGGTAGAGTAATGCTCTCTCTAAATGGTGGGGAAAAAAAAAAGATGGTAGAGTATGCTCTTCTCTGGTGTAAGACGGTAGAGAAATGCTCTCTCTAGAGGAAGAATGGTAGCGTAATGCTCTCTCTAGAGGAAGAATGGTAGAGTAATGCTCTCTCTAGAGGAAGAATGGTAGAGTAATGCTCTCTCTGGTGGAAGAACGGTAGAGAAATGCTCTCTCTAGAGGAAGAATGGTAGCGTAATGCTCTCTCTAGAGGAAGAATGGAGAGTTAAAGCCACTCTGGAGGAAGAATGGTAAGAGTAAAGCCCTCTCTGGAAAGGAAGAATGTAGAGTAAAGCCCTCTCTGGAGGAAATGGAAGAGTAATGCTCTCTCAGAGAAGAATGGTTGAAGTAATGCTCTCTCTAGAAGGAAAATGGTAACGTAATGCTCTCTCTAGAGGAAGAATGGTAGAGTAAAGCCCTCTATGGAGGAAGAATGGTAGAGTAAAGCCCTCTCTGGAGGAAGAATGGTAGAGTAAAGCCCTCTCTGGAGGAAGAATGGTAGAGTAAAGCCCTCTCCTGAGGGAAGAATGGAGAGTAATTGCACTCTCTAGAGGAAGAATGGTAGAGTAATGCTCTCTCAATAGAAAGAATGTAGAGTAAATGCCTCTTTAAGGAAGAATGGTATAGTAATCTCTCTCTAAAGGAAGAATGTAGCGTTAATGCTCTCTCAAGAGGAAAGAATGGTAGAGTAAATCCGTCTCTGTAGGAAGAAAGTTAGAGTAAGCTCTCTACCTGGAGGCAGAATGGTAGAGTAAAGCCCTCTCTGGAGGAAGAATGGTAGAGTAAAGCCCTCTCTGGAGGAAGAATGGTAGAGTAAAGCCCTCTCTGGAGGAAGAATGGTAGAGTAAAGCCCTCTCTGGAGGAAGAATGGTAGAGTAATGCTGCTCTTAGAGTAATAATGGTAATTTAATGCTCTCTCTGGAAAGTAATGGTAGAGGGTAAAGCCCTCTCTGGAGGAAGAATGGTAGAGTAAAGCTCTCTCTAGAGGAAGAATGGTAGAGTAATGCTCTCTCTAGAGGAAGAATGGTAGAGTAATGCCCTCTTTGGAGGAAGAATGGTAGAGTAATGCCCTCTTGGAGGAAGAATCGTAGAGTAATGCTCTTTTCTAGAGGAAGAATGGTAGGCAAAGCTCTCCTATGAGAAGAATGGAAGAGTAATGCTCTCTAGGAAATGACCACCACTCTCAAAGAGCGAGGCTAGCAGATGACACCCTCTCTAGTGGCATCTAGCAGTGACACCCTCTCTAGAGCGAGTCAGGCAGAAGACACGCTCCTATTGCAAGGCTAGAAAGATGACACCCTCTCTAGAGCGAGGCTAAGGAAGATTGACAACCTCTCTCAGATCGAGCTAGGTATTATGACTCCCCTCTAGAGCGAGGCTAGGCAGATAGACACCCCTCTCTAGAGCGAGCTAGAAAAGATTACAACCCTCTCTAGAGCGAGGCTAGGAGGATGACACACTCTCTTAAGCCGAGGCAGTAGATGACACCCTCTCAAGAGCGAGGGAGGCAGATGACACCCTCTCTAGAGCGACTAAAGGTAACGAAAAGAGACACCCACTTCTAAGAGCTAGGCTAGGAAGATGCCACCTTCTATAGATCGGGGCTAAAGAAGATCTGGACACCCTCTCTAGAGCGAAGGCTAGTAGATGACACCCTCTCTATAGAGAGGCTAGTAAGAATGACACCCTCTCTCGAGCGAGGCTAATAAATGACACCGCTCTCTATAGCGAGGCTAGTAGATGACACCCTCCTCTAGAGCTAAGCTAGAAGATGACAAACCCTCTCTAGGAGCGAGCTATTTAAGATTACACCCACTCTAAAGCGATCTATAAGATGACACCCTTCTCCTATAGAGAAGGCTATTATAAACGAACACCCTCTCTAGAGCGAGGGCTAGATGATGACACCCTCGTCTAGAGCGAGGCCTAGGATAGATTACACCCTCTCTAGGAGCGTGCTAGGAAGATAACACACTCCTATACTAGCTAGAAGAAGACACCCTCTCTAAGCGAGGGCTAATGAGATGACACCCTCCCTAGAGCGAGCTAGTAAGACGACACCCTCTCTATATCTTGGCTAGGAAGATGACACCCTCTCTAGAGCGAGGCAAGTAAGAGACACTCTCTCTAGAGCGAGGCTAAAGATGACACCCTCTCTAGAGAAGCTATAAGACGACACCTCCTAGAGCGAGGCTAGGAGGATTGGACACCCTCTAAGGAGCGAGGCCAGTAAAGATGAACCACCCTCTTTAGAGCGGGGCTAGGAAAGATGACACCCTGTCTGAGCGAGACTAGGAAAATGAACAACCCTCTCTATAGCAAGGCTAGGAAGATGACACCCTCTCTAGAGAGTAGCTAGAAGAAAACAAACACCCTCCTCTAGAGCGAGGCTATAGGAAATGAAGTCACACCCTCTAGAGCGAGGCAAGTAAATGACACCCTCCTCTAGAGCGAGCTAGGAAGATGAACACCCTCTCTAGAGCGAAGCTAGAAAGCCCGACACCCTCGCTAGAGCGATAAAAGGCAGATGAACACCCTCTCCTAGAGCGACTAAAGGTAGATGACACCTCACTCTAGAGCGAGCTTGGGAATTGACACCCTCTCTAGAGCGAGGCTAGGAAGATGACACCCTCTCTAGAGCGAGACTAGGAAGATGACACCCTCTCTAGAGCGGATCTAGGAAGATGACACCCTCTCTAGAGCGAGTCTATTAAGATGACGGACCCTCTCTAGAGTGATGCTAGGAAGATGAACCCTCTCTAAAGCGATTCTAGGAAGATGACACCCTCTCTAGAGCGAGGATAGGCAGATGACACCCTCTCTAGAGCGACTATAGGTAGATGACACCCTCTCTAGAGCGAGGCTAGGAAGATGACACCCTCTCTAGAGCGGGGTCTAAGTAAAGATGACACCCTCTCTAGAGCAGGCTAGTAAATGACACCCTCTCAAGATCGAGGCTAGTAAGATGACACCCTCTCTAGAGCGAGGCTAATAAGATGCACTCATACCCTCTCCTAGAACGAGGCTAGTAAGATGACACCCTCACTAAGAGCAAGCTAGGAAGATGACACCCACTCTAGAGCGAGGCTAGGAAGAGACACCCTCTCTAGAGTGTGGCTAGAAGAAGGCACCCTCACTATACGAGGATAGGCAGATGACACCCTCTCTAGATCGACTATAGGTAGATGACACCCTCCTAGAGCGAGGCTAGGAAGAGATCACCCTCTTTTAGAGCGAGGCTAGAAGAAGACCACCCTCTCTAGAGCGATGCTCGGAAGATGGACACCCCTCTAGAGCGAGACTAGGAATAAGACACCCTCTCAAGAGACGAGACTAGGAAGGTGACACCCCTCTTCTAATCGGAGCTAGGAAGATGACACCCTCTCTAGAGGCGAGCTAGAAAGATGAACAACCCTCTCAGAGAGAGGCTAGTAAGATGAACAACCCTCTCTAGAGCGAGCTATGAAGATTAACAACACCCTCTCTAACGAAGCTAGGAAGATGACACCCTCTCAAGAGTGCGAGAATATGCAGATGACACCCTCCTAGAGCGACAATAGGTAGAATAGACACCCTCTCTAGAGCGAGGCTTGGAATGACATCCCTCTCTAGAGTGTGGCTAGGAAGATACACCCTCTCGTAGAGCGATACAAGGAAGATGACACCCTCTAGAGCGGAACTAGGAAAGATGAAACCCTCTCTAGAGCGAGTCTAGTAAGAATGACAGCCCTCTCTAGAGTGAGGCTAGTAAGATGACACCCTCATCATAAAGCGAAGCTAGAAGATGGCAACCCTCTCTAGAGCGAGGATTAGGCAGATGACATAAACCCTCCTAAGCGACTATAGGAATATGACAACCCTCTCTAGAGCGAGGCATAGGAAGATGAACACCCTCCACTAGAGCGTGCTAGGAAGATGACACCCTCTCAAGAGCGAGGCTAGTAGATGACACCCTCTCTAGAACGAGGCTTAGTAAGATGACACCTCTCTAGAGCGAGGCTAAAAGATGACAAACCCTCTCTAAACAGGCTATTAAGAAGACACCACTCTCTAGTGCTAGGGCTAGAAGATGACACCCTCTCTAGAGCGAGGCTAGGAAGATGACAACCCTCTCCTAGATTGGGCTAGGAGATGGCAACCCACTGCTAAGCGAGGATAGAGCCAGGATGACACCCTCCACTAGAGCGACTATAGTAGATGACACCCTCTCTAAGGGCGAGGCTAGGAAGATGAAGCGGGGGGGGGGGGGGGCCCTCTCTAGAGCATGCTAGAAGATGACACCCCTTTAGAGCGGGCTAGGAAGATGACACCCCTCTCGAGCTAGGCCTAGGAAGAAATGACAGCCTCTCAAGAGCGAGACTAGGAAGATGACAACCCGCCTCTAGAGCGAGACTAGGAAGATACACCCTCGTCTATGAGCGGAGCTAGGAAAATGGACACCCTCTCTAGAGAGAGGCTAGTAAGACGACACCCTCCTAGAGCGATGCTAGAAATGACAACTCCTCTAGAGCGAAGCTAGGAAGATGACAACCCTCTCTAGAGCGATGTTAAATGATGACAAATCCCTCTCTCAAGCGATGTTAGAGATGACACCCTCTCTATAGCGATTGCTTGGAAAAGAACCCTTTCTAGAGAGAGGTAGAAGAAGAGACCTTTCAAGTGGGGAGACGTAGGACGTTGACCGCCCATCTCTTGAGGAAAGTGAGAGGTGTTAGGGAGGCCCTCTCCGGAGTAAAGTAATGGTGGGGACACCGTCCCAGAGTAAGTAAGTGGTGGGACACCTCCCAAGTAAACGTAAGTGTGGACACCTCCCAGAGTCAGGTTAAGTTGGTGGGACATCCTCCCAGAGTAACGTAATGGAGGGGACACCTCCCTGATAAGTAAAGTTGGTGGACACCTCCCAGCGTGCAAGGTAAGTGGTGTGAACACCTCCCATAGTAAGGTAAGTGGTGGGAACACTCCAGAGTAGGTTTAAGTGGTGGGACACCTCCCAGAGTAAGATGTATGGTGAGACACCTTCCAGAATAAGGTAATGGTGTGACACCTTCCAGTTAAGTCAGTGGTGGACACCTCCCAAGTAAGGTAAGTGGTGTGACAACCTCCCAGTAAAGAAGTAGTGGACACCTCCAGAGTATGTAAGTGGTGGGACACCTCCCAAGTAAGATGAGTGGTGTGACACCTCCAGAATAAGGTAAGTGGGTTACACCTTCCAGAATAAGTAAGTGGTGTGACACTTCCAGAGTAGGTAAGTGTGGACCCTCCCAGAGTACGTAAGGTGGTGTGACACCTCCAGAATAAGGTAAGTGGTGGGACACCTTTCCAGAGTAAGTACGTGGAGGGACACCTCCCCAGAGTAAAGGTAATGTGTGACACCTCCCAGAGTAAGGTTGTCGAAGACTTTCTCCTCCCGCAAATCTCCGGTTCCAATAAATAAAATTTTTGACGGTAAAATCCATCCTTAAAAAAAGTTAATATGATGGATTTTTCAGCTGTAGAGAGAGTTCTTCTATTACCAGGGAATTACCCTGTAACATCAATACTTATTATCCCATGAGATTTATGGCCAGAAGAGAACTGAGAGGGGGGATAATAAATGCCGGATTATGTATTTATCCCAACTGAGATCGCAAAGGAGCCCAGACTTTAATGCATGAACATGTGAGCCTAAAATAATTATTTATCTTTGATATCTGTATGAGTCAGAAATGACTTCTTGTTTATTCAAAGTCCTACTGTGACGCAACTACGATGTTTTCCAGCCAATGTCAAAATTTCTCGTGTACATGTAATTTATAGTTTCTGATGCTAGTATATATTATATGTTCTGAGCCTTTGTCTATAATTTATTTTCTATTTGTTCTGATATTCTGCGATGAGATGTTATTTGTAAGAGAACTTGACTCTTCCCGAAGTTTAGAAATATATTTATCGATAACTTGTTCTCTCACGATATTATTTATTCTGGCAGTGATTTCACACACAAGAATATCTGGCTTTCCAAACCTTACGTAGCCTTCTCAGGCACAATATGAAGCTTCTAAGAACTTGCTAGGGGCCAAGACACCCTTCGCATACCATGCAAGTGCTTTTGCCCTTGCTAAGGGCTAAGAAACCGTATCGTTCATCCAAGACCTTTCTAGGGGTCACAGTACTTTGTATGGTCCTAACAGACGTTGTTTTAGTAGGATCCTGAAATTAGTGATTATCTGTGACCTTGTCAGTTTAAGGGCTTAATGTGTTCGCTTGCGGGGACGGGCAAGACCTTGCTAAAGGGTTTCATGCAGTTTATGAGGTCAACACAGACCATTCTATGTACATGTTTGTATCGCCATCTTAGACTAGTTTTTCCAGAAGTCCTCTGTTCCCTACCAGATTAACTCCTTTTCACTTCCCTTGCTGGAGATGTATTTGTTGGGTGAGGGTGCAGACTGGTGTGAGGGTGATGGCTGCTGGGGGTGAAGTTATTGGACTGGGAGGAGGGGGGATGGAGTGATGGGTGCAGGGGATGGACTGGTGGTGAAGTGATGGACTAGTGAGTGAGGGAGATTGACTGGTGGTGAGGGTGTGGACTGGTCGAGAGTGGTATGGACTATGGTGAGTGTGAATGGACTTTGTGACGATGGTTAAGGACAACTTGTGAGAGAGTGATGGATTGGGTGGCGAGGGTGATGGACTTGGCGGTGAGGGTGAATGGACCTGGTGTGAGAGTGATGGTATTTGTGGGAGAGAGATGGACTGGTGGTAGAGTGGTAGAACTGGTGTGAGAGGGCGATGGACTGGTGGTGTGGTGACGATTATGGGTGAGAGGTGTTATGGACTGGTGGAGAGTGATGGATTGGTGTGAGGGTGATGGACTGGTGGGGAGTAATGGCAAGGTGTGTGGGGGGTTATGGATTGGTGGTGAGGGTGATGGACTGGTGATGCGAGGGTGGTGGACTGGTGGAGAGTAATGTACTGTGTGTGGATGATGGACTGTGGTGTGGGTGGTGGACTGTGGGGGAGGGTATGGACTGGTGAGAGGGTGGTGGACTGGGTGGGGAGGTGGATGGACTGGTGGAGAGGTGGTGGAACTGGTGGGAGAGGATGAAAGACTATGTTTCCAGAAGTCCAACTGTGTCATCTCAGATTAGCTCCCTGCCCCACATTCTTTGCTGGGATGTGTTGTTGTGAGGAAAAGGACCGTGGTGCAGTGATCGGACATTATTGAGGGTGATGGACTATTGATTGAGGTGATGGACTTTGGTGGTGAGGGGGAAGGACTGTGGGAAAAGGGACGGTTGATGAGGTGATGCACTGGCGTTTAGGACTGGTGTGAGGTGATGGAGTGGTGGGGAGGGTGATGGTCTGGTGGGAAGAGGTGATGGACCTGGTGGTGAGAAGGTGGCGGACTTTTGGTGACTGTGATGGACAGGTGGTGAGGGGATGGACTGGGTGGTGAGGGTGCTGGACTGGTGGTGAAGAGTAATGGAACTGGCGTGGAGGGTGATGGACTGGGGTGAGGGTGATGACGCTGAGTGAAAGGTGATGGACTGGTGGGAGGGTGATGGGCAGTGTGTGGTGATGACTGGTGGTGAGAGTGATGGACTGAGGTGAGGTGATGACGCTGAGGGGGTGAAGGACTGGTGGGTTAGGTGATTGGCTATTGTGTGTGGGTGATGGACTGGTGGTGAGGTGATTGGAGCTGTTGGTGAGGGAGAGACTAGTAGAAGGGTGAAGGAACTGTGTTTCCTCCAGAAGTCCATCTTTCCCCTCAGATGAACTCCTTCCACACTTCCCTTCCTGGTGATGGACTGTTTTGAGGTAGATGACTCTTGCTGAGAGTGATGGGACATGATGGTGAGGTGGATGGACTGATAGTGAGAGTGATGGACTGGTGATGAGGTGATGCTTGTGTGGTGGTGTGTATGTTTCCTTCCCCTAGTTTCAAGTCTCCAGAAGTCCCATCAGCGCCCTCAGATGAACTCCCTTAAACACTCCTATCCCTTGTTGGTGATGGACTGGAGTGAGGGTGATGGTCTGGTGTGAGGGGTGAGGACTGGTGGTGAGGTGTGGTCTGGTGGTGAGGGGGATGATCTGGTGGTGAGTGTGGAGGACTGGTGGTGAGCGAGATTGACTGGTGGGTGAGGGTGATGGTCAGGTGTGAGGGTGAAGGAATGTGTGAGGGTGATGGGCTGGTGGTGAGTGGTGATGGTCTGGTGTGGTTGAGGTGTGATGGACTGTGTGAGGTGATAGACTGGGGGAGCGTGATGACTGTGGTGAGGGTGATGGTCTGGTGGAGAGGGAGATGGACTGGTGGTGAGGGTGACGGACTAGTGGTGGTGGGTGGACTGTGGTGAGGTGAGTGGACTGGTGTGATGATGACCTGGTGGTGTGGGTACTAGGTGGAGAGGTGATGACTGATTGTGATGGACTGGTGGTGAGGGTGATGTACGATTGAGATGGACTGGTGGTGAGGGTGATGGACTGGCTGGGAGGGTGATGGGACTGGTGGTGAGGGTGACGACGGTGGTGAGGGTAGTATGGACTGGTGGGGAGGGTTGATGGTCTGGTGGGGAGGGTGAGTGGTCGGGTTGTGTGAGGGTGATGGTCCTGGTGGGGATGGATGGTCTGGTGGGGAGGTGATGTCTGGTGGGGAGGTGAATGGACTGTGGGAGGGCGATGGTCTGGTGGGTGAGGGTGACGGACTGGTGGTGAAGGGTGATGGACTGGTGGGGAGTGATGGGTCTGTGGGAGGGTGATGGTCTGGTGGGGAGGGTGATTTCTGGTTTGGAGGTGATGGTCTGGTGGGAGGGTGATTGTCTGGTGGTGTGAGGGTGATGGACTGAATAGTAGAGTGATGGACTGGTATGAGGGTGATGGTTTGGATGGAGATTGTGATGGACTTAGTGATGATGTGATGGTTTTGGTGGTGAGGGTGATTGACGGTGGTGAGGGTGATAGACTGGTGGTGAGCGTGATGGACTGGTGATGAGGGTGATGTTTGGTGTAGGGTGATGACTGAGGTGAGGGGTGATGGGCTGTGGTGAGGGGTGACGTCTTGTGGATGAGGGTTGATGGTTTGGTGGGGAGTGATGGACTGGTGATGAGGGTGATGGTTTGGTGGTGAAGGTGAATGGACTGGTGTGAGGTGATAGACTGGTGTGACGTATGGACTGTGATGAGGTGATGGTTTGTGTGGTGAGGGTGATGGCCTGGAGTGAGGTATGGGGGGCTGTGGTGAGGGTGATGGTCTTGTGTGAGGGTGATGGTTTGGTGGTGAGGGTGATGGACTGGTGGTGAGGTGATGGCTTGGTGGTGAGGGGAAGAAGTTCTGGTGATGAGGGTGATGGATTTGTGTGAGGTAAGGGACTGGTGGGTGAGGGTGATAAACTGTGGTGAGCTTGATGGACCTGGTTGGGTGAGGGTGATGGTCTGGTGAGGTGATGGACCGGAAGTGAGGGTAGACGGACTAGTGTTGGTGGACTGTGTGAGGTGATGACTGGTGGGTGAGGGTATGGGACGGTGTGAGTAGGTGGACTGGTGGTGAGGGTGATGGACTGATTGTTGATGGACATGTTGGTGAGGGTGACGGACTGGTGGTGAGGGTGATGGACTGGTGGGGAGGTGATGTCTGGTGGGGAGGGTGATTGGTCTATGGGGGGGTTGGAGAGGGTGATGACTGGTGGGGAGTGAAGGACTGTGTTTCTAGAAGTCCATCTGTGTCCCCCTCCGATGAAACTCCCTTCCACACTTCCCTTGCTGGTGATGTACTGTGGTGGGAGGATGATGTACCTGGGTGGGGAGAGTGATGACTGTGTGAGGGTGATGGACTGGTGTGAGGGTTGATGGTCTAGTGTTAGGGTTGAGGACTGTTTCCAGAAGTACATCTTGGGGTGGGGGGGGGGGGTTCCCCCCCCCCCCCCCCTTGTTGGTGATGGCTGGTGGTTGAGGTGATGTACTGGTGGTGAGGGGTGATGAACTGGTGGTGAGGTGAATGGACTGGTGGTGAGGGTGGATGACTCTTGAAGTGGTTAGGGTGATGACTGGTGGTGAGGGTGGATGGGACTGGTGGTGAGGTTGTTTGACTGGCAGAGAGGGTGAAGACTATGCTTCCAGAAGTCATCTGTGTCCCTATCAGATGAACTCCCTTCCACACTTTCCCTTGCTGTTGATGGACTGGAGATGAGGGTGATGGACCGGTGGTGAGGGTGATGAACTGGTGGGGAGGGTCAAGAATCCATCTGTGTCCCTCAGATGAACACCCTTCCACACATTCCTTGCTGGTATGGACTGTGAGAGGGTGATTGACTGTATTGAGTGTGGGATGGAAAGGGGTGGTGCTGGAGAAGGACTGGTGGTGGTTGTGAGTCTTGTTCCCCCTAGTTCCATTCTCCAGAATCCATCTGCGGGCCCTCTGATGACTCCCTTCCACTCATTCGTTTGTTGGTGATTGGTTTTTGTGGTTAGGGTGATTGTCCTGGTGGTGTGAGGGTGATAGTCATGGTGGGGAAGGTGAATGGACGTGGTGAGAGTGATGGTCTGGTGGTGAGGTGGATGGACTAGTGGTTGTTGGAGGACCAGGTGGTGAGGTGATGGAACTGGTGGGTGAGGGTGATGGACTGTGGTGAGATGATGGTCTTGTGGTGAGGGTGATTGACTAGTGTGAGGGTGATGGACTGGTACGAGGGTGATGGTACTGATGGTGATGGACTGGTAGTGAGGGTGATGGACATGCTGTAAGGGAGTGGACTGGTGTGAGGGTGACGGACTGGTGGTGAGGGTGATGGACTGGTGTGGGAGGGTGAATTGTCTGTGGGGATGGGGTGATTGGTCTTGGTGGTTAGGGTGATGGACTGGTGGGGAGTGGTGAAGGACTGTGTTTTCAAGAAGTCCATCTGTGACCCCACAGATGAAATCCTTACCACCACTTCCTTGTCCGGTGATGGAACTTTGGTGAAGGTTAAGGACTTGTGGTGAGGGTGAAGGACCTGGTGGCGAGGATGAATGGTCTGGTGGTGAGGGTGGATAGGGCTGGTGGAGGGTGATGGACAGGTGGGGAGGGATGGTCTTAGGGGTGGGTAGGGTATGGGGGTCTGGAGGTGAGTGTGATGGAGGTAGGGGAGGTTGAAGACTGCTCCAGAAGTACATCTGTGCCCCCTCGATGAACTCTCTTCCACACTTCCTTGTTGTGAGGTTGGTTGGTGAGGCTTGATGGACTGGTGGTGAGGGTGATGGACTAGTTGGTTAGGGCGATGGACTGGTGTATGAGGGTGATGGACTGGGGGTGAGGGTGATGGATGGTGGGGAGAGATGAATGGTCTGGTGCGTGTGGGTGATGGACTGTTGGTGAGATGTGATGGATGAGTGGGGAGTGTGAAGGACTATGCTATCCAGAAGTCCATATGGTCCCCTCAGGATGAACTCCCTTCCACACCTTCCTTGTTGGTGATGGGACTGGTGGTGAGGGTGTTGGGACTGGTCGGTGAGGGTGTGAGGACTGGAATGGAGAGGATGATGGACTCTGCGTGCCGCCGGAGAGTGAAGGCACTGGGTGGTGAGGGTGATGACCTGGTGGGGAGGGTTCAGGTCTATGCTCTCCAGACAGTCCATCTGTGTCCCTCAGATGACACTACCTTCCACACCATTCCCAATGTAGGTGATGGACTGTTGGTGAGGCGCGCGCCTCTGGACGGGTGGTGAGGGGTGATGGTGAACTGGTGGTGGTTGTGGGTGCTTGTTCCCTAGTTCCATGTCTCCAGAAGTCCATCTGCGGGCCCTCTGATGAATCCCTTCCACACTTCGTTTGTTTCTGATGATTTCATCGGAGGGTGATTGTCTGGTGGTGAGGGTGATGGTATGGTGAGTGAGGGTGATGGACTTGTGGTGAGGGTGATGGATGGTGAGTGCATGGTGATGGACCTGGTAGTAGGGTGATGGACGGGATGATGAACTAGGTTGAAGGTGGTCTGACTGAAGGTGAGGAGTAGATGAGACTGGTGGTGTGTTGTGGACTGGTACGAAATGATGTAGATGGATGGTGATGAGGGGTGATGGATGGTGGTGAGGGAGATGGAATGGTGGTGAGGGCGATGGACGGTGGTGAGGGAGATGAATGGTGGTGGTGGGTGGTTGTGGAGGGTGAGTGTGTGTGTGTGGTGTTTGCTTTCACTAGATCCATGTCTCCAGAAGTCCATCTGGCGGGCCATCATATGGAACTTCCTTCCCACACATCACTTGTTGGTGATGGGTGGTGGTTATGGACATCGGTGGTGACTGTGATGGATGGTGGTGAGGGTGATGAACTGGTGGTGAGGGTGATGTGAATGGGGGTGGAGTGTGTGTGTGTGTGTGTGTGTGTGTGTCTGTGTGTGTGTGTGATGTTTGCTTTCCCTAGTTCCATGTCTCTCCAGAAGTCCATCTGCGCGCCCTCAGATAAAACTTCTTCAATCACTTCCAGGTTCAGCAGGTGTTTGCCCTCCCCAAGTGCCTTGCTGGATGTTAACTTAGTCTGTCTACTTGGGATTCACTGCCGAACGAGATGTTCCAGGTAGGTGGAACTTACAGGAGGGGACTCACAGAAATCTGCGTCCTGTAAATAACCCACCCAAGACAGGCCTGGACCAGTGGCACGCCTAGACGATGGACTGAGCTGCCTCCCAACTCGGCACCAAGCTGAGGGTTACTGATATAAAATCTCGGACTTCTATTTATGGTTTCATATCGTGTTAGTTAATTTCTTTTGTTTTTTACTTAGCTGTATATGATATATAAATCTCGGCGCACATATGTCTACAAAATAAGCACATTTATGTAACTTTCCAGGAAACCACCACACACACACACAAAACACACAACACACAACACAACACACACACAAACACACACACACGTTTAGGTATACACATGTAGTAAAAAGGTAGAATAACTTGGTGAAAAGAATGTCTTGTTAACACACGCTAGTATTATAATTATTAGAACTACTCTCAGTGTTAATGGTATCTCATTAGTATACGGTTACACGAAGTTGAATTGTATTTTGGGGAAATATAAACACACTGACGTGCTCCTCTCACTCAACTACACACAATCGCGCACACACATTTACACATGGGGCCAGGGCTGGGTCTCGACCCTTGAAACCACACTAGGTGAAGTACACACAGTGATCCTTGGAATTTGAACCCGCCTCCCACAGACCTCTAACTTCCCCTCCCTCGCGTTTCTCTCTTTCATAGATCTTTCATCTTTCTCCCTCATCTCATATATTCTCTCCTTCCCTCACCCTTCTTTCTCCCTCTCTTACCCTTTCTCTCCCCTACATTTCTCTTCTCCCCTTGAGTTTATCCCTCACCCCCATACTCTCTCTCTCTCTCCCTCTTTCTCCCCTTTCTCATCCTCTCTCTCCATCTTTATACCCTTTCTCTTTCCCCACACCCTTCTCCCTCCTCTACACATGTAGTAAAAGGTAGTAAAATAAAGCGGGCGATAGAATGACTTGTTAACACACGTCTTATTATAGAATTAGAACTAATCTTCAGTGTTATTGGAATATCTCATTAGTATTATGGATACCAGAAGATGAATTGCGCTGTTCTGTGGACCTTAACAACTGACGGTCTACACACACACACACGCGCGCAACACAATAAACACTCGGGGCCAGGGCTGGGGGTTCAGACCCTGAAACACAATAGGTGAGTAACACAGCTGATCCTTGGAATTTGGACTGCCTCCCCACAGAACACTTACCTTTTCCCTCCCTCGCGTTTTCTCTTCTCATATCCTTCTTCCCTACCTTTCTCCTCTCTTCTCTTTCTCTCCCTCTCCTTCCTTCTTTTCCCTCTCTCTACCCTTTCCTCTCCCCTCACAATACTCTCCCCTCCCCCTTGGTCTTATCCCTCACCCCATACTCTCTCCTCTCCTCCCTCTTTCTACCCTTTCTCTTCCTCTCTCTCCCTTTTTACCTCTCTCTCTCTACCACACACCCTCTCCCTCCTCTAGCCTTCTGTCTGTGATAATAAACAAGTAAAAAAAAAAAAAAAAAAAAATGGGTGGCCCTTACTGAGGACGGGAAACCCAGAGATCTGGTGGCCGAAACCAGGGAGAAAGACTGGGAGCTTAGAGTTCAAAAAAGGGAGGAAGAGGTGGGAAGGGAAGATAGTCAAGCTTGGTAAGAAATGGAGGAAGCGGATTAGCTGAAGAGTGACAGGAAGTGGGTAGTACAGGTCTTAGCAGCAGTAGCTAGCGATACTAGTGCTTAGAAGAGAAATGCAAAGCCTTGAAAAACAGATTAGAGGAGACAAATGACAATTAAGGTGTGAACCTTCAGGCAAATTCAAAGTCAGGCGCCAGACAAGGGGATGGTAAGAAAAACAACGGAGACATGCCGAACATGGAAGACCCTTCAGGACACACGAGGGCCCAGGGAAAAGACGACGAGCACACTAAGATCAAACGACAGGTCCGAAGACAATGAACGTTTGATATATGCAGAGATTCTAACAGCCAACTGCAGTAGCAGGGACAGCTGGTCAGGAAAGACAGTCAATGAGAATAGAAGTTTCAGATTCATGACAGGGTCCTCTGAAGGCAAGAAATGTAATGGAAGGAATAAAATGCCTCAGAGGTGCGCAGATGGAGGACTTCAGATAGGAGGAGGAACAGCCCGGCACGCATGGTCAGTTTTTTGGTGCTACAGGCTCCAGAAGCACGGGGGGCCAACTTGGAAGACAGAAACAGGAGGAGGAAAAAAATGATTGAAGGGCTTACATCGGAAAACAATAGGGGAGGGCCAATATGACCCCAGGTGACCAAATTTTCAGCGATTTGGGTGCGTTTGGAGTGGAAAGGATTTAGGCCTGTCAGGTAATTTCAAGAAGAAACCTCTTCGAACCAGGATTTCTGCAAGAGAAAGCCAGACTGAGGGGACAAAGAAGGGGTACCAGAGAGTATACCTCGACCGCGAACAGAACACAAGAAGAAGGACTATACTGAAAGAGAGGGTACAGAGGAAAACGCAAGGAGGGAACGAGAGAAGAAAGCATCAAAAAATGGCAGGACCCAAGACACAGGAGGAAGGGCAAACCACCCACAGAATCTCCACCAAAAAACTCCACCGTGACATTCCCAACGCAACTGACAAACCTCTATACTACAACCCATATGTTCTTGCCACCAATCCCCCATTCACAAATCACCCCAACAGTGTCCCTTTGGCATTTGGACCCCACCCCCATCATCACACCCCCCTACACCACAGCCCCATATAGGCCCCACCAAGGCTCTCGCTCCCACCCCAATATTCTTGCATGACCACAATGTATCGAAAAAGAAAAACTAAAGGTTTGGTTACACAAACGGGATGGAATCATGAATAAACATGGCCAGGAGTGGAAATGAAGAATCCAGTGAAAAATCCCAGGACATCATAGCAGTACAGAAACAACCTCGCTGAGCAATAACAGACACAATTACCCAACAGGATCTCTCCGATCCTGGGAAAGACTAGAAGGAGTAGCGGGGGAGGGAGGGGTTGCACCTGCTCATAAAACACCGATTGGGGAATTTTGAGGGAAAATGGAATACTATGGACATGATTGGAAGAAAGAGACTTACATTGTAGGATACAATCTACACGACGGTCGCTCTCCGAAATAAAGTAGTCATTGGAGTGATTGTATATAACCCACCACAGAACTGAGGAGGCCAAGAGCAGGAGTACGAGAAAAACAAACAGGTGAGGATGGTGGGACACACTGCTGATAGGTCGGCAGAAGAGTCATCGAGCAGGAGCAAAGTTACTGGTAAGAGGCGATTAACCACAGGGAGATCGACTGGGAAAACCTGGAGCACATGGGGGTCCCGAAAATGGACAGAGCCAAGATGATGGATGTGGTACTTGAAAACCTCATGCATCAAATGTCATGGACACAACAGAGAGAGAGGGCCCCCCCGCGCATGAGCAGCAAGATGGTCTTGTGTTCACCCTGAGCAGTTCGACCATTGAGGACAATCACTTATGAGAGGCCTTGGAGCTAGCGATCATGTGGTTTCTGAGTTTTGGTGGGGGACTTTATAAAATAAGTAGAGTTAAAGTTGAAGAGAAGGTAACAGGACTGAAGGGGGACAGGCCATACTATAAAAAAGGGGGACTACACAGCGTATTGAGAAATTCCTTGCAGGAGGTTCAGTGGGACAAGAGAATGGTAGGAAAATCAGTAAACGCGATGATGGAATATTGTCGGAACAAAGTGCAAGGAGGAGAGAAAAGTTTTGTTCCCAAGGGAAACGGAAATAAAAAAAATTTTAGGAATAGACCAAAAAGAGTCCTTGGTTTACCGAAGGTGTAGGGAGGCAAACATACTAAGTGCAACAAGAGAAATGGAAAGGTACAGGAGGCATAGGACCCAGGAAAACAAGGAGAGGAGATTAGTAGAAGAGCCAGAAAACGAGTATGCACAGATAAGGATGGGAGTGCCAAGCGACAGTATGAAAAGACTTGCATCGAAAGTCAAATCTGACCGAAAATGCTGTATAGCCACATTAGAGGACAGACAACAGTCAAGGTCACAGGTGATAAGGCTGTGGAAAGAGGTGGAGAAACTCACAAGAAACGATACAAGAGTATTGGTGAGGAGCTAAACAAGAGATATAAGGCAAGTATTTACTGAGGTAGAGACAGGAAGGACTCTGGGGGGAAGACCGACGGGGACACCGCAGGAATACCACCCACAAGCGCGTTGGGACGACTTACATACAGAATGAGGAGGAGGTGAAGAAACTGCTAGGGCATCGGATACCCTCAAATGGCCATGGGACCAGTCATAACATCCTCGTGGGTCTTAGAGAGGGCAGCAGATATGTTGTGGTGCCACTTATACCACCAATCTTCAACACATCCCTGGAAACTGGGCAACTACTGAGGTATGGAAAGACGGCACAATGTAGTTCCCATTTTTAAAAAAAGGAGACAGAAAGAGGCACTAAATATAGAACCTGTGTCATTGACGTGTATTAGTATGCAAAAATTATGGGAAGATATCAGGAGGGAGTGGTGGAGACTGGTACGGAACACAGGGGTATAAATGCCCAACCTGCACGGATTCACGGAAGGCAAATCCTGGTCCTGGTGTTTTATGATAAAATAACCGAAGTAAGACAAGAAGAGAGAGGGTGGGGTTGATTGTGCATCTTTTTGGACTGCAAGAAGACCTTTGACACAGATCTACACAAGAGAATTAGTGCATAAAGCTAGAGGCATCAGGCACATATAACAGGAAGTGCATGCTAATGGATCAGAGAATTACTGACAGGGAGGCAACAACGAGTCATGGTACATAATGATGTATCACGTGGGCACTGCGACGGAGCGGGGGTCCCACAAGTGGTCGGTCTAGGACCAGTGCTATTTTTGGTACTAATGTGTAACGACATGACGGACGGAAGGGTTAGAACTCAGAAAGTGTCCCTGTTTGCTGATGATTGTGAAGTTAATGAGGAGAATTAATCTGATGAGGACCAGGGCAGGACTTCAAAGAGACCTAGACAGACTGGACACCTGGCTCCAGCAAATTGCTTCTCGAAGTTAATCCTGCCAATGCAAAGTCATGAAGATGGGGGAGGGGCACAGAAGACCACAGACAGAGTATAGGCTAGGTGGCCAAAGACTGCAAACCTCACTCAAGGAGAAAGATCTTGGGGTGAGTATAACACCGAGCATGCTCCGGAAGCACACATCAATCAGATAACTGCTGCAGCATATGGGCGCCTGGCAAA
>NC_069406.1:51307609-51312609 GCF_026875155.1 Cherax quadricarinatus | reverse complement strand
TCTGTTATCATCACGTCTGTTATCGTCACGTCTGTTGTCTTCGTCTGTTATCTCACGTCTGTATCTTCAACCATAGGTTATCTTCGTCTGTATCTTCACTCTGGTATCTTCACGTTGATTCTCACGTTTGTTATCTTGACGTCGTTATCTTCACATTTGTTATCCATCCTCTGTTATCTTCACGTACTGTTATCTCGTCTGTTATCGTCAGGGGGGGGGGGGGGGGGGGGGGGACGTCTGTTATCTTCGCGTTTGATTTTACCTTGCGGTCCTGTTTACCTTCACGTTTGTTATCTTCACGTTTGTTATATCTTCTCGTCTGTTATCTTCTTCCACGTTTGTTATTCTTCACTTTGTTTATCTTCACGGTTTGTTATCTTTCACATTTGTTATCTTCACGTCTGTTATCTTCACGTTTGTTATCCTCACGTTTTGTTACTTCACGTTTGTTATCTTCACCTCTATTATCTTCACGTCTGTTATCTTGTCTATTTACCTTCACGTTTGTTAATCTACCGTTTGTTACTTCACGTTTTGTTTATCTTCACGTCTGTTTATTCTTCACGTTTTTTATCTTGCACGTTTGTTATCTTCACGGTCCTGTTATCTCACCCGTCTGTTATCTTCGTCTGTTATCTTCACGTCTGAATTATCTTCACTCTGTTATCTCGTCTGTTATCTCACGTCGTTTACTTCACATCTGTTATCTTCGTCTGTTATCTTCACGTCTGTTATCTTCACGTCCCTGTTATCTTCGTCTGTACTTCACGTCTGTTACTTTCACATCTGTATCTTCGTCCTGTTTAACCTTCACGTCTGTTATCTTCACGTCTGTTATCTTCGTCGTTATCTCACGTCTTTATCTTCACATCTGTTATCTTCGCAGTTATCTTCATGTCTGTTATCTTCGTCTTACTTACTATTCTCGAAAAAATATTCGCAGTCACAAAGACAGAAAAAAAAAAAAAAAAAAAAATTCTCGAAGAATTAAGGACAGTATTGAAGACTCGAACGTCTTGAGAAAAATAATTTCAACTGGTGAATTTGCACACAACCTGGCTGCTGGAACTCTCTGTTATTGTTACTGATTCCGTTATTATGTACTAGAATGTTTGCTTCCACTTACCCGTATATTACTTTATTAACCTTGTATGTTCTTTGTGCGTACATGTAATTGGTAAACTGATCTGTTGCTCGTTATTGTAACGTTTCTTAAAGTTCTTGTGTTGTTACTGTACTGTTTTTATGTGTTACACTGCACTGTTCTCTTGTGTGTTACTATATTCTTGTACTCTTGAGTGTTTACTACTATGCTACTGAGAGGATTTTTTTGTGCGTTTAAATGAACTATTCTTTTCTATTACTACCCCTGTTCTTGCATGTTTCTGTACCTTAATGAAATTGTTACTTATTGTATTTCTTGTGTGCTGCCTTTTCGTTTTTGCGTAATACATTTCCGTTCCTCTAGTTACGTGCTTGTTTGCTATTGTTGACTTGCTTGTTGTAAGGAATGACGTGCTTGTTGTATTGTTGACGTGCTTGTTTGTACTGTTGACATGCCTTGTTGTATTGATGACGTGATTGTTGTAATTGTTGACGAGCGTGTTGTACAGTTGACTGCTTGTTGTATTGATTGACGTCAGCTCAAGATTCCACACTGTTTTTTTACTACAAGCACTTCAATTTTTCCCACTACACCTGCGACAACAACTCTCTCTTACACTGCGTTTATATCCTCCCTCAAGCAGGTATCTTGCTCCACTAATAATTATACCAACACTTATAAAACTTGTTGAATCTAACTGTAATGAAAACATCTATTTATTATTATTATATTAAAAGATTAGCCGGTATTCTCCCGCCCGGGCCATGTCCAGTGACTTGGCCCGGCCTTGGGCTCCCTCTTCTGGGAGTGTCCTGAGACGCTAAGTCCTCCATGGGAGTAGCACAAGTACCTCCTCATCTTTGGGACCAACTGTCCCCAATAGGCCAGCCACAAACTAGGCGGGGGGCTCTCTTGGGGGCGCGGGGCAGGCCCATCCCCGCCCCCAAAGGGCAAATGGGAATGACAGAGACTATGAGCTAAAGGCTCGGGCTCAGCCCACCTACCCTACCCTAGAAGGGTTAGGCATGGTGTGATCAGGAAAATAACGTTAACAAAGAATGTAATTTATTGAATGCTAATTAAAATATTGAAAACATAAAAAAATATATAAATAATAATTTGCCAAGGAAAATTAAAGTTTACCCTATTTATCATGAGAATAAAAACAAACTTAAAAATATTTAAAAATATTTATTAAGTAAAATTAATGAAAATAATCAAGTAGAATAATAAGTGAAAGTATTTTCATTCAGTATATTAAGCTTATTATGCTTAGCTAGTGAATACACAGAGAGTATCTATCAAAGCAGCAGCCTGTCTTACCTGGAGTTTACCTGAGAGAGTTTCGGGGGGATCAACGCCCCCGCGGCCCGGTCTGTGACCGGCCTCCTGGTGGATATCAAGAGCCTGATCAACCAGCTGTTTGCATTGTGCTGGCTGCACGCAAACCAACGTACGAGCCACAGCCAGGCTGATCAGGAACTGACTTTAGGTGCTTGTCCAGTGCCAGCTTGAAGACTGCCAGGGGTCTTTTGTTAATCCCTCTTATGTATGCTGGGAGGCAGTTGAACAGTCTCGGGCCCCCTGACATTTATTGTATGGTCTCTTAACGGCTAGTGACCCCCCTGCTTTTCATTGGGGGATGGTGCATCGTCTGCAAGTCTTTTGCTTTCTTAGTGAGTGATTTCGTGTCAAGTTCGGTACTAGTCCCTCTAGGATTTTCCAGGTGTATATAATCATGTAATCTCTCCCGCCTGCGTTCCAAGGAATACAGGTTTAAAAACCTCAAGCGCTCCCAGTAATTGAGGTGTTTTATCTCCGTTATGCCGCCGTGAAGGTTCTCTGTACTTTTTCTAGGTCGGCAATTTCACCTGCCTTGAAAGGTGCTGTTAGAGTGCAGCAATATTCCAGCCTAGATAGAACAAGTGACCTGAAGAGTGTCATCATGGGCTTGGCCTCCCTAGTTTTGAAGGTTCTCATTATCCATCCTGTCATTTTTTCTAGCAGATGCGATTGATACAATGTTATGGTCCTTGAAGGTGGATCCTCCGACATAATCACTCCCAGGTCTTTGACGTTGGTTGTTTCGCTCTATTTTGTGGCCAGAATTTGTTTTGTATCTGATGAAGATTTTAAATTTCCTCAGTTTTTCCATATCTGAGTAATTGAAATTTCTCATCGTTGAACTTCATATTGTTTTTTGCAGCCCCCTGAAAGATTTGGTTGATGTCCGCCCCGGACCTTGCAGTGTCTGCAATGGGAAGACACTGTCATGCAGATTCGGGTGTCATCTGCAAAGGAAGACACGGTGCTGTGGCTGACATCCTTGTCTATGGGCGGATATGAGGATGAGGAACAAGATGGGAGCTAGTACTGTGCCTTGTGGAACAGAGCTTTTCACCCTAGCTGCCTCGGACTTTACTCTGTTGACGACTACTCTCTGTGTTCTGTTAGTGAGGAAATTATAGATCCATCGACCGACCCTTTTTCCTGTTATTCCTTTAGCACGCATTTTGTGCGCTATTTCGCCAGGGTCACACTTGTCAAAGGCTTTGCAAAGTCGTATTTTTTAATCGCATTTTTTTTTCTTCTAGTGCTTTAGGCCCTTTGTCGTATGTCCATTTAGTTGAACGCGGGACGACCTTTTTAAAACCCCATGTTGCCCGGGTTGTGTAAACTGAGGGGTTTTTCTAGATGGGTGGTGTCTTGCTTTTTAGGACCCTTTAAAAGATTTTTTATATGGGATGAGTGTTTGGTCTTATTTTTGCTTTTGTTTTACGCCCCCTTTGGGAGTGGGGCTATGTCTGGTTTTTAGTAACTGGGGACACCCCCGTGCCGCCCCCCCTTCCATAAGGGAAAAAGGCCGTGAGGGGGTTTTTCAGTTTTTTGAGAACACAAGTTCATGAGTCGGGCCCGGGGCAAATGCAGGGGCATGTCTTTTATCCCCTGTTCGAAGTCTTTTGGCGCGGGTTTCATGGGATAGGCTTGTGTTAATCAAATTTTTGTGGCCTCTCAAAAAAAATTAAATTTTGATCTTCGACCTATCGGGTTAGGGGCTGCTAAAAACTGAGTCATATTGGGCTTGGTAGCTCACTCTTTTCCTTGCGCATCGTGTAGGCCCATTTGTTTAAGTGGGGGCCCAATACGGGACGTTTTCCGTTTTGATTTGGGTAGGGGGAAAAAAACTTTGGGTTTCTTTTGATTTCATTTTGGCTTTTAGTTCTTCCCGCGATTCCTACTCCCTAAGGATTCTTTTAGCTTAAGTTCGATGCTTGCTATTTCTCTGACAGTGTCTCCCTGCCATTTAGATTATTTACCTTTTTAGCCGCTTGTTTTCTTTTCCCTGCCCGTAAAAAGGGGGGCCCGTCTCTTTTATTTTTTAAACTACTCTCCTTTTTCTTAGAGGAATAAACCTTGTGCATACATCGTGCCACCGAGTTTAAACGTTCTAGGCATAAATTTGGGGCTTGTGCTTTTTAAAATCTTTCCCCGCTTATATCGGTTAGGAAATTGGTTTACTTGGTCCCACTTTTTTTTTTGTTATTGAAATTGAATTTGGGAAAGTCCCTGGACTAGTCTCATTTTTCGGTCTGGGGGTCCCCGCATACATTTGAAACCCCAAATTTTGTTTTGGGTTGATATATGTTTTTGTATGGGGAAATTTTTTAAAATCATCATTGTTAGTGAAGATTTCTAGTTATTCTCCAGTCTAGTAGGCTCTATTATTTTCTGGGTTTTTAAAAGGGTTTTGTGCAGGATTTAAAAAAATCGGGGAGTGTGATTTTTATCAACTGCCCCTGGTGTTATTCTGCAACAATATTATTTGCTTTTTCCCCCATTTTAGGTGCCTTAAGTTGAAGTCCCCCCGGGGCAAGATGTTAGGGGCAAGGGGGGT
>NC_069406.1:51285272-51307109 GCF_026875155.1 Cherax quadricarinatus | reverse complement strand
GGGGACCCTTGCTTTTTGGTTATGTAGGGAGGTGGGGATTAAAGGGATTTTTTTTAAAGAGTGTTGCAATGTTGGGATAGCACTTGTGAAATTTTTTGTTTATAGGGGTGGAAAGGTTTATTTAAATCTCGCCTTTGTTTTTTAGTGCTTTGATAAAAAGGGACTTCGTAGGGGTTAGTGGGGCCGGAACAGTGTTTTTCGGGTATTTGCCGGTGAGGTAGCATTTGGGGGGGTATCTGAGTTGGGGATTTTATTGGCAAGGTTTTGTCCTTAGGGGAAGAAATTGATTTGTTTGCTTTTTCTTTTGGGTGGGGGGTTGGGGTTATTTGTTTTTGCAAATTTTATTTCGTTTTCGTGTATCTTTTTTTTCCCGAATTTTGATGGGGTTTTTCCAGGTTTTTTTTTTTCACTCGTAGTTGGATAATCTGTTCTCATAATACAATTTTTTTCCCCTTTCTTTCATGGTTAGGTTGACGATTTAAACGTTTTTTTTGGGTTTTGGGGTTATGTCCCCCTTTTCTGTATGTTTTTATATTGGTGTTTTGTATTTAGGATTTGAAAATGGGGGTGTTAGCCAGGGACTGTTCAGTCTTTTGCTGTCATCTGTTTTTTTTTTTTGGGCAGTGTTGTTATAGGGAAATTTGGGTTTTTTTTTTTAGAAATTATTTTCTTGTCAATCTTATGGTTTTACTAGTGTACCAATAATTTTTGTATTGTGTTGTAAAGTTATTAATGGTGTATTGTAAAGTTAAAGGGTGCTTTTGTAGTGTCTTGGGGTATTTCCAAGAGTTGTTTGGGGGAAAAAAGTAGGGTAGTGGTCTGTGGTTTTCTGTAATTATGCCTGTTTTAAAGGGGTATGGTGTTGGTCCAGAGTGGTAAAAGTGGGAAAAACTGTCTCTGTAACTCTTGTAGGTTTTGTTTACTTTTGGTAGAAAATACAGTTATCTTGTTTTTGTGAATTCGTAACGTGTGGGTCCCGGTTTTTGCAGGGATTTTATTGAAGTCCCTGAGGTGTAAAGGGTCTTTGAAAGGTGCATCATTATCAACTTTCCCAGTTTTTTACTTTTGGCTTAAAAGTTTTACTGTGGAACTCTGTAGGTTTATCAATGTGAGAGGTTTTGTAGGTATTTGATTTGAATTTAGCTATTATATATTCCCCATGTTCATCCTTTGTGAAAGTATTAGTGATACTTCTTATTTGGTTGATTTTATTTATATGGCTGTCCCAAACCCCTTGTTGATCAGGCCTACAGTTGTGTATGGCTGTGTAACCAGGAATGGCATAGACTTCTGTACTATCAGGCTTTAGCCAGGTTTCAGTTAGTGTAATGATGGACATTTGGCATGTAAGGAATTTAGTAATGTTTATGAGGTCATCGTAATGCTTGTTAAAAGATTGATATTGTAGTTAAATATAGTTATGTTGTTGTTGGCACTGAGAAGTGCCTTTGATTGTTCTGCAGTGTAGTAATTACAGTTACTGTTTGATTCATTTAAGTCATTAAATAAGAGGTTGGTATCAGGATCAATGCTTGTAATCATAAGATTTGTAGTAAATTCTATAGTTTGAATTAAGTATAAAACAAAGTAAATAGTCTTAAGCTAAAAAATAGCACCTGGATTATTTAACAAATGTAAAATAATGAGCAAAGGGGGACTAATACAAATAAAGTGATGTTTCAAATGTGGAGCTTGGGAATTTGTAGTAGGTGTACTATAAAGGAAATTTTTTAAAAGTTAGAATTATAGTAAAAAATTATAATATAAAGGGACTAATATTGGTTGTGGTGCCCAATAAGTGGTAATCAAAAAATGAGCTTTGGAATATAATGGAAAAAATTGTGAATTATTCTATTTAGCACCTAAGAATAGCATTCCCTGGAAAGGGGTTAGTGCGTTTTTATCTACAGGATAGTTTACACTGAGAGGTGAATGACTCAGTATATATACACTGAGAGGTGCATCTTTTCAGTATAGATACACTGAGGGTGCATCATTCCCCGTATAGATACATGAGGCTGCATCATTCTCAGTATAGATACACTGAGAGCGCATCATTCTCAGATGATACAATGGAGCTGCATCATTCTCAGTTTTAAAATACATGAGAGGTGCATCATTTCAGTTAGATACACTGAGAGCTGCATGCTCTCAGTATATATGCACTAGAGCTGCATCACTCACTATATACAATGAGAGGTGCTCACTCTCAGTACATTACACAGAGTTGAGTGACACTCAGTATTTATACACTGAAAGCTGCATCACTCTACTATAAACTGAGAGGTGCAATGCTTCCATTATTATATATATATATATATATTTTATATTTATATATATATTATATATATATATATATATATATATATAATATTTATTATATATTTATATGAATCCTTTTCACTAAATATTCCCCTGCTCACACTTGTATTATTTATGTTGTCCAATTATGTAAAAGCTATGTACAGTACTGCATCATGTGGAAATAAAGTATTAACTTATTTATATTTTTATAAACCAGGTACAGGTTGCCATCACTAATCCAGCACCATTGGGACCTGTAGGGTGCTTGATTGGTGATTTTCGGATTATATTTAACCAAACGGCCATATTTACACATCGGCGATTTTGCCCATTTTATGCCTATTTTGGCCCATTCCATTGTTCCAGCCTACCAAATCGGCTATTTTTCTAGTACAGTATTCCTTCTATTCTGTTGATGAGTAAAGAAACTGCCCATTTTACTATTTCAGCTACCCAAATTTAAAATGGTCAGATATTGATATTTCAAGAGATGCCAGTTTTAAAAGAAGGTCAGAATATAAAAAATGAAGACATTCCTGGCACTAAAATAACATTTTCTCTGTTAAATAGTCACGTCTCCAGGCCCCTCTTATTTTACGCTTCTTTCCATTTTTAATTTTTATTGCACAAAAAATAGAAGATTTACTGTTATGTAGACTACTGCATTATTGTAATAATTTAATTTAAAAAATGTCAAGCCATTCATGACTGCATATTAGACCAACAGTTGGACACATATTGGATAACGTTTATTCTTGAAAATTGGTGAAAATTGAACATTTTATAGTTTCAGCTCAATTTTAAGGTATTTTCTTTCTTGAAACCAATCAAATCATATCTTTTTCTGTAATATATCTTTTCCCTTCTAGGTAGTAGGTTGGTAGACAGCAACCGCCAGGGAAGTAAATACTTAACGTCCTGCCAAGTGAGTGCAAAACGGATACCTGTAATTGTTTTACATGATGGTAGGATTGCTGGTATCTTTTTTCTGTCTCGGAAACATGCAAAAATTTTTAGGTACGTCTTGCTACTTCTAAATTACATTTAGGTCACCTAACATACATGTTAAAGCATATATATACACACACCCCTCTGGGGTTTTCTGTATTTTCTTTCTAGTTCTTGGGTTTTTGTTTATTTCCTCTTATCTCATGGGGAAGTGGAACAGAAATTCTTCCTCCGTAAAACCATGAGTGTTGTAAGAGGACCAAAATGCTGGGGCAAGGGGCTAGTAACCCCTTCTCCTGTATAAATTACTAAATTTGAAAAGAGAAACTTTTGTTTTTGTTTTTGGGCCACCCTGCCTTTGGTGGGATACAGCGGTTTGTTGAAAAAAAAAAAAAAATATATATTATATATATATTTTTATATATATTTATTTTTTAATTTTATATTTATATATATATATATATATATTTATATTTTTTTTTATTATATTATATATATATTTATATTTAAATATTATTTATTTTTATTTTATTTTTATATAATTATATATATTATATATATTATTATTAAAATATATATTTTATATATTATATATATTTTATATTTTTATATATAATATATATATATTATATTTTATATATATATTTTTTATATATTTTTATATATTATTTTTATATATAATATATATATATATTATATATATATATATATATATATATATATTTATAAAATATATATTTTATATTATATATTTTTATATATTTTTATATTATATATATATTATATATATATATATATATATATATATTATATATTAGAAATATTTATATATATATTATATATATATATTATATATATATATATGTTATATATATAAATATATTATATATTATATATATAATATATTTAATATATATTATATATATATTTATATATATATATATATATATATTTTTATAAAATATATATATATTATTTTATTATAATTTTATATATATATATTTTATATATATTATATATATATATATATATATTATTTATATATTATATATATATTTTATATATATTATATATATTTTTTATATATTTTTTATAAATTTTTTATATATATATATTTTATATTTTTTTATTTTATATTTATAAAAATATATAAAATATATTTTTAAATATATATATATATATTTTATTTTTTAAATTAATAATATGTATAATTTTTATTTTATATATATATTATATTTTATAAAATATATTTATATTTATATATATATTATATTTTTTTATATATATAATATATATATTATAATGAGAGCTGCATGAATTCCGTATAAAAAGCGAAGAGATGCTTGACTCCGGAATTTTTTTCACTGAGAGTGTTCACTTTAAACTATATATCCCTTGAGAAATGCATAAACTCTCGGAAAAATTTTCACGGGGGTTTTTGAAATCACTCAGTATATACACACTGAGGGGTGATCACCCCTCGTATATTTTAAACTGAGAGCGAATAAACTAAGTTTTTTTAAAATGAATGCTGTTCACTTTCAGTATAAAATAAAAAGGGAGAGATGCAGACTAAAGGGTATATTTTATACTGAGAGGCTGCTTTAATTTCTAAATTTATATATATGCTAAGGCTGCATGATCCCAAATTTTAAAATTTTAAATGGGGGGGGTGCATCATTTTCATTTAATATAAAAAGGGGAGTTTGATCACTCTCGGGATATTTTCCCAGAAGTGCTTGGGGTCAGAATTTTCCCACAGAGTTGCGGGACTCTCAGTATATGTCCCACTGAGACGTGCTTTGACTCAGTATATACCCCACTAAAAAGCTGCTTAAATTCTCAAAAATTTATTCATATATACAAAGAGAAAAGGGGGGAATCAGTTTATATACACTGAAGTGCAGGGGACTCAGTTACTTACACGGGAGGGTTTGCTGATAGTAAAAATTTACCTGGGGGTTTGCATGACTCATTTATATTTTCCACTGAGGTGATGACTCCTAAAATTACACTGAGGGTCCCAAGACTCAGAATTATATATACTGAGAGGTGCATGACTCAGTATTTTTTACACTGAGGGGCTTTGACTCCTATACATACCCCCCGGGGAGGTGCCATGACCAGTTTTTTTATTTTTATATTATATTTTTTATATTTTTTTTTATTTATATATATTTTATATATATTTTATATAAAATTTTATATTATATATATATTAAATATAAATATAACTGAGGTGCATGATCAGTTTTATATGAGAGCTGCATGACTCCCGTATTTTTAAAATGAGAAACATCATTCTCACTAAAATTACATGAGAGGTGCATGGCTCATTATTTTTTAACTGGAGGTGCATAAATCGGGTAATATAAATTGAGAGGTGCTTTACTCTCATTTTTAAATACACTGAGGGTACCGACTCTAAATTTAATTACCATGACGGGCCCCGATTTTAAGCTTTATTTTCCCAAGACGGGGGTTTAGGACCCCTCAGAATATATTTAAAATAGGGGGTAGATAAATTTAAATTTTTTATATAAACAGTGCACGACTTTAGTATATATCCCCTTCAAAAGGTGCGACTGTACGTATATATACACTGAGGGTACTTTGATCGTTTATATAAAATAAAGACCTGAATCATTTCATTTATATTCACTGAGAGGTGCATGACTTCGTATTTATACACTGAGTTATATATTGGTATATATTTTGAGTCAGGAACCTTCAGGAATATAAAATGACGGTGCATGACTCAGAAATTTTTTCCCCTGAGAGGGTTTGTCAGTATATATACATGAGGGGTAAAAATGACCCCAGTTTATGTACACTGGAGGGCATGACTAATTTGTATATACATTTGGAGGTGAACGATTTTTAAGTATTATACACTGAGAGCTGCATCATCAGTGTATATATACGCTGAGAGCGCATCCTCACTATATATAAAATGGGCTGCATCATTTCTAAGCTATTTTATATATATATTATATTTTATATATATATATTTTATATTTATTTATATATATATATATATTTTATATTTGGCAAAACAACCACTCTGAAAGAAAGAGTTTTTTCCAAGCATTTTTCGTAAACTTTCAAATTATCAAGGAATTTATGAAAGTAAAGACCCAAAGGGAAAGGGCTATATAAGGGGGGGTGGGGCCAAGAAACCTCACTATCAGATCCCTTTTTTGCTCCTTGGGTTAAATTTCTTATTTCCCTTGATAATGAAAGGGTGGCCGAACCCACTTGGAATTTCTTATTCTTTCAGAGTGGTTTTTTTTGCATTTTGGGAAATCCCTGTTTACTGTGATCTTATTCCCTTATATTTAATATTTTTAAAATTATATTTTATATTTATTTATAAAATATATTTATTATATATATATATTTTATATTTATATATTTTATATATTTATTTTGAGGGCTCCCTTCACTCAGTATATTACCCCGAGGCTTAATCCCCCTCTTTGTTATTTTTAAAACCCCGGGAAATTTCAAAGGTCGGGTTATCCTGGGTGTAAAGGGAGCAAAATTTTTCACAGCAGAAAAACTTTTTGACTTGTATTACCCTTTCCACCAATTTAAAGGGAATTTTTTTACTTATATAAAATATGTACAACAAATGGGTTTTAGTGCATCCACTCTAAGAAAGGGCGGGAATAGAACCCCTGGGGAGAGCGGGACGTGCTTCAACCGCTCTAAAAAGGGGAAATGAAAAGGGGCAGACAGGGGGTGGTCCCCACAACCCTCTGCGACTGTAAACCCATCTTCTCTTTGGGCCCTTGGAACCTCGGGTCAAATTAAAACGGGGGGGCCCCATCGTTAAACCCTTTTTAGTACCTGGTTGGGGTTTGGTTGGGGGAGTTTTACCCTTTTCAATGAGGGTGTGTACTTGCGCCAAAAATATAGGTTATGAAATCTTTACAGGGCCCCAACAGTATATTTTTTACTGTTTTTGGAGATTTTTATTTTATCTTAATTTTAAGGAAAACTAAAGTATTCTGGTGAAAAAGGGTTTGCATAATGTTTTTGTAGTAAATTTAGGTTTTAAAAAATCCATAAATTAAAAAAAACCCAGTTAATAAAAAGGGAATGGTTACAAAAAAAAAAGCGGGGAAAAAGGGGTTTAAAAGTTTCTTAGTGTGACAGGTTAATAAGAAAAAAGGGTTTATAAATTTAACCCATTAGATTTCTCAACATAAGACTTGTGATAAAATATTCGGGAAGGGAAAAAAATTAATTTTAGAATGTTGACTCCTAATTCAGTTTCATTTTTGGAAACATTAGGGGCCATTTATGCAATTTTTACCCTTTTTCCCCGATTTTTCTTCGCAAATGTTTGGCCCCAAAAGTGTCATGGGGCCCTTTTTTAATCTCTTTGTTTTGGCTTAATTTAATTTTTAGATTACGTGAGTTTTCCAAAACCCAAATTTTAAAACCCAAATTTTAATCAATTAAGTATTTTTTGGGGAATTTTTGGTTTTTTCTTTAAACCTCAAGTTTTTTTCGTCTAAGACGCCCGAGTGCAAGTACCCGGCTCTCAAAAACCAAAATCAATAACAGAAAGTTTAACTATCATGATGTGAAGAAAAATAGTTCACATAAGAACCCCAATTTTTTTGATGGTTTTTTTTTGTATATTTTGAATTTAAAACCCAGTTCCCTTAATAAATTTTAAAAATCTAAAGAAGACAATGAGTTATTTTGTTCAAATTCAACGTAAAATTTACGGGAAAGAACTTCATGTTTAATTCAACAAGGAAAAGGTTTATATCCGTTTTTGTTCGGCAACCCCAAACACAAAAATTTGGGTTTTTAAACCGTTTTTGTTTTGGCCCCTAAACACAAAAATTTGGGTTTTATCCGTATTGTTCGGCCCCCAATAACACAAAAAACGGGTTTTTTATCCGTATTGTTCGGACTAAACCAAAAAAGGTTTTTTATCCGTTTTTGTTCGGAAATAAAAAACAAAAATGGTTTTTTTCCCTTTTGTTCGGCACTTTAAAAACAAAATTTGGGTTTTTATCCGTATTTTTCGGCACTAAACACAAAAAAGGTTTTTATCCGTATTGTTCGGAAATAAAAAAAAAAAATGGGTTTTTTCCGTTTTTGTTCGGACAAAAAAAAAAAAAAAAAAACAAAAATGGTTTATAACGTATTGTTCCCGGGAAAACCAAAAAAAAGGTTTATATCCGTTTGTTTGGCACTCAAAAAAAAAAAAAATGGTTTTTAATCCGTATTGTTCGGCACTAAACACAAAATGGGTTTTTACCGTATTGTTCGGCACTAAACACAAAAAATGGTTTTTTATCCCTATTTTTTTCGGCATAAACAAAAAAAATGGTTTTTATGTTTTTGTTCGGCACTAAACACAAAATGGTTTTTTTATCCGTATTTTTCGGCCTTTAAAACAAAAAGGTTTATATCCGTATTGTTCGGCACCCAAACACAAAAAATGGTTTTTTATCCGTTTTGTTCGGCACCTTAAAAACAAAAATTTGGTTTTTTATCCGTATTGTTGGCACTAAACAAAAAAAATGGTTTTTATCCGTATTGTTTTGGCAATAAAAACAAAAATGGTTTATATCCGTTTTTGTTCGGCACTAAAACCCAAAAAATTTGGGTTTTAAACCGTATTGTTCGGCATAAAAACAAAAAAGGTTTATTTTCCGTTTTGTTCGGCACCCAAACACAAAAAAAAGGTTTATATCGTATTGTTCGGGGGCCCAAACAAACAAAAATTTTTATATCCCTATTTTTCGGGACTAAACACAAAACATTAAAATGTCTTTTCCAATTTGTTCTTTGGGGGAAGGAAATTTTTTTACGCAGTTTGTTTCAAAATAAATGGAAAATATTGGGCAAAGTAAAGATTGAAAGGGCAGTTGAAGGGATTTCCATTTGCCCTACATAACTTTTTAGTGGAAAACTCCATTAAACATAAACCTTTTTATTCAAAAATACAAAGTTTAATAAGTTCAAATTTTTTTTTTTATTATTTTATTATTATTTTTATTATGAAAACCAAGCGCCTAAACCCGTAGTTCCCTAATTTTTGTTTACTGTTTTTCCCCTTAGTTCCCCTTACCCACTGAAACCCCAAAGTGTAATCCCCTTTATGGAAAGTTTGGCTTCTCCTCTCTTTTGTTCCACTCTCCTTTGGGTTTTCTCTTTAAATGGATTGAAACAAAATAGCACTGGGAATTTTTTTGTGTGATTTCTCCCTTAAAATCCCAACTGTTCAAGGGTGAATACGAAGGTTTTTAGCCTGGTTGCCTTTTTGTCTCCTCTCTCATGGTTGTTTTCCCTAAGAGGTTGGCACATGCGTTTTTTCGTATCTTGGTTCCAGTTTCTGTTCCCCCCTTGGCTCCAGATTCTCCAAGTTTATTCCCTTAGGGGTTTAAATCACCCAGTAGGCTATTATGGCAACTTCGGCTAGGGGGGTCCCCCCTTTACTCGGTTGCCCCTATCGTATTCCGCTTTGGGCCCCCCCTAAATTCCGTGGGGAGGTTATACTTTACTGCTATCCCCATTTTTGGGGGGCCCCTGTATGAGCGGTTTACCCATTTATTTATCCGCTCCTCCCCGGCTAGTCCCCCTTTTTTTCAAAATACTTTCCCAAAAATTTTTCCCCCTTGGTTTTCCCCGGATCTGATATCCAGACAGGAAGAGGGCATCTGTTATAAAATTTTTTGGCATTGGGGCCCGTGGTTTTTTATTGTTGGCGAAAAACCCTCAGGGATTAAATTTCCCGCCCCCTCCTCTTTTTTTATTTTTAAAACTATCTGCTATGGTTGTGCCATACTTTTTTTCTTCCTTTTAGAGCTGTATTTGGGAGGTGGGATGGGGGTTTTTTCTGGTTTTTAGGTGGAAGGCAGGTCTGGTTGTTTTGGGGGTTTTTTTTGGGGTGACAGTTCCCCAACCCAGTTGGGATCAACCCAAATTGGGTTGCGGGGGTCGAGTCCGAGCTTTTTTGGCCCCCCCTCTTTCACTTTAAACGTTCTAGGTCACTCTCCCCCAAAAAGTTTAGCTTTTTATTCCTCTGCTTAAAGCTATGTATGGATCCCGCCTCCAATACAAACGCTTCCCCCCAAAAAAATTCCCCTTACGACTCTCTGTGGCTGAAAAGAAATACTTCCCCAAACATCCCTGTTTATTTAACCTTTTGTCTTAAACTTCCAATGTGTCCCCTTGTTACTGTGTCCAATCGCTGGAACATCCTGTCTTGTCCACCTTGTCAATTCCTTTTTGTTTTTTGTTTGTCGTTATCAGCCCCCCCTATTTCCTGTCCCCCAGTGTGTCAGGTTGATTTTCCCCTTAAAAACCCCTCCTCGTAGGACATACCTTTTTAGCTCTGGGCTTGTCTTGTTTGGGAAACCTTTGCACCCCTTTTCTGTTTCTTTACGTGCATGGCTAGGTGTGGGTTCCCAAAATGGTTTCCGCCCTACTCCAATATGGGCCCAACGTACACGGTTTTTAAGGGTTTGAAAGATTCCCTTTTTAAGATGTCGGAATTTCTGTTCTGAGGTTTGTAGGCGCCCCTATGCTGCAGAATTATTTGGTTTATGTGCGTTCAGGAGATGTGCCTGGTGTTATTTCTCCCCCAAGATTTTTTTTCCTTGAGTGAGGTTTTGTAGTCTTGGCCCCCTAGACTGTACTCCGTCTGCGGTCTTCTTTGCCCTTCCCCAATCTT
Source organism: Cherax quadricarinatus (assembly GCF_026875155.1). Classification (NCBI taxonomy): domain Eukaryota; kingdom Metazoa; phylum Arthropoda; class Malacostraca; order Decapoda; family Parastacidae; genus Cherax; species Cherax quadricarinatus. The sequence goes on along the minus strand of NC_069406.1, from coordinate 51,296,152 downwards.
CATGACTTTGCACTTGGTGGGATTGAACCCCAAAGGAGCCAATTGCTGGACAGGTCTGCAGCCTGTCCAGACCCCTTTGTAGTTCTGCCTGGTCTTCGATCGAGTAAATTTTTTCTCATCAACTTCACGTCATCTGCAACAGTGACACCTCAGAGTCTATTCCTTCCGTCATGTCGTTCACAAATACCAGAAACAGCACTGGCCCTAGGACTGACCCCTGTGGGGCCCCGTGGTCATAGGTGCCCACTCTGATCCCTCGCCAGTACTTTGACTCGATGCTGTCTTCCTGACAAGTATTCCTTGATCCATTGTAGTCCCTTCCCTGTTATCCCTGCTTGGTCCTCCAGTTTTTGCACCAATCTCTGTGTGGAACGTGTCAAACGCCTTCTTGCAGTCCAAGAATATGCAATCCACCCACCCCTCTCTTTTTGTCTTACTGCTGTCACCATGTCATAGAACTCCAGTAGGTTTGTGACACAGGATTTCCCGTCCCTGAAACCATGTTGGCTGCTGTTGATGAGATCATTCCTTTCTAGGTGTTCCACCACTCTTCTCCTGATAATCTTCTCCATGATTTTGCATACTATACATGTCAGTGACACTGGTCTGTAGTTTAATGCTTCATGTCTGTCTCCTTTTTTTAAAGATTGGGACTACATTTGCTGTCTTCCATGCCTCAGGCAATCTCCCTGTTTCGATAGATGTATTGAATATTGTTGTTAGGGGTACACATAGCGCCTCTGCTCCCTTTTCTCAATACCATGGGAAGATGTTATCTGGCCCATTGCCTTTGAGGTATCTAGCTCGTCAGAAGCCTCTTCACTTCTTCCTCGGTTTGTGTGCACTGTGTCCAGCACATGGTGGTGTCCCCCACCTCTCCGTTTTCCCTGGGCTCCTTCTGTCTCCTCTGTGAACACTTCTTTGAATCTCTTGTTGAGTTCCTCACATACTTCACGGTCATTTCTTGTTGTCTCTCCTCCTTCCTTCCTTAGCCTGATTACTGGTCCTTGACTGTTGTTTTCCTCCTGGTGTGGCTGTCAAACAGTTTCGGGTCAGATTTGGCTTTCGCTGCTATGTCATTTTCATATTGTCTTTGGGCCTCCTTCTTATCTGTGCATATTCGTTTCTGGCTTTTACGACTGCTTCCTTATTTCCTGGGTCCTTTGCCTTCTATATTTCTTCCATTCCCTAGCACACTTGGTTTTTGCTCCCTGCACCTTGGGTAAACCATGGGCTCTCCTGGCTTTTTCATTATACCTGTTCCCCTTTGGGTACAAACCTTTTCCTCAGCCTCCTTGCTTTTTTGTTGCTACATATTCCATCTTTCTCATTACTGGCTTCCCTGCCAGTTGTCTGTCCCACTGAACCCCGTTCAGGAAGTTCCTCATTCCTGTGTAATTCCCTTTCTTGTAGTTTGGCTTCATTCGTCCTGGCCTTCCTGCTTCTCCCTCCACTTGTAGTCTACTGTGTATTCGAAGCTTAAAACCCACATGGTCACGGGCCCCCAAAGGGGGGTCTTTCATATGTGATGCCCTCGATATTTTGCACTACTGAAGGTGAATATAAGTCCAGCCTTGTGGTTCATCCTCTCCTCTCTCTTTGTAGTGCCCCTTTAAAGTGTTGGTACATGAAGTTTTCCAGTCCCACCTCCATCATCTTAGCCCTTCATGTATCTTGGCCCCCATGCGTGTCCAAGTTCTCCCAATCGATCTCCTTGTGGTTAAAGTCACCCATGATCAGTAGCTTTCCCCTGCATGCGTGAGCTCTTCTGGCCACTGTACCAGTGTGTCAGCCATCGCTCTATTTGCTCTCGTGTACTCTTCCCTTTGGGCCCTCCTGCTGTTCTGTGGTGGGTTATACATCACTGCTATTACCACCTTGGGGGGGAGGGGGGTAACCTGCAAGTGTGGAGTGTGGCTCGGCTCTGGTTATTGTGTCTAGTTAGTATGGGATAGAAGGGTAGAGTAGATGTGGTGGGTGGTTCTGTGGGTGGTTGTGCTTGCTGTTATTTTAGAGGCTGTGCTTCATTATCTATCAGTACCTGCCCTGCCCCCCCCCTTCCTGCTTTTGGTACCTTCTTACTTTTGGGTTCCCTTTCTTCTTGTGTTCTGTTGCAGTCAACAGAGCATAACATTTTGTGAACCTTTTAACAATGGTTTCCCCTGTAGGATTTTGTTCTGTTCCCTTTCTGACATGAATGTCAATTTGATTGGGCAGTTCTTTTCCCTCGAATTTGATTGGGCAGTTCTTTTCCCTCGAATACTACCCAAGTCTCTAAAAAATTGTCAGTTGGGTCGTATCCTCTCCTGTAACCACAATGATTCTCTCAATCTCTTACCTTTTCCTGTCTTCTTTCATCATAGGTCTTCCCCTCCACCCATGAATAATGACAGTCCTCTCACTTTCCTCATCCCATTTTTTCCCTCCGTAACTTTGGGTCTGATTTAAGTATCTCCTTCGTTGTCTCCCTTACTATCTCCCAGATATCACAGTGGCCTGGTATTGTTTCCTCAAGGAATTTCTTTTCAATTTCCCATCTTTCAGTTCCCTCGCTTTCTGCTGTTGTTCCCCCACCCTTGCTTCTTCGTCCTGACTCGTGTGTGTGTTTGGGGGGTGTAAAATGTGTGGGGGTTTCTTGTGTGTGGGGTGTAGTATGTTAGTGTGTGTGTTGGGTGGGGTGTGTGTGTGTGTTTTGTGTGTGTGGGTGTGGTGTGTGTTGTGTGTGTGTGTGTGTGTTGTTGGGGTGTGTGGGGTGTTAATGTGTGACGTGTGAAGGTGTTATGTGTGGGGGTGCTTGTGTGAGTATGTACGATGTTAGTGTGTGTGTTGGGTATATGTGTGTGTGTGCGTGTGTGTGTGTGTGTGTGTGTGTTTTGTGTGTGTGTGTGTGTGTGTGTGTGTGTTGTCTGTGTGTGTACGGTGTGTGAAGTGTGTGCGTTGTGGTATGTGCGTGTAGTGAGTGCGTGTTAGTGTGTGCGTGTGTAGTGCGTTGTAGTGTGTGTGTGTAGGTGTGTGTGTGTGTAGAGTGTGTGTGTGTGTGTAGTGTGTGTGTGTGTGTTAGTGTGTGTGTGTGTAGGGGGTGTGTGTGTGTAGTGTGTGTGTTTTGTGGTGGTGTGTAGTGTGCGTTGTGTAGTGTGCGTGTGTAGTGTGCGTGTGTAGTGCGGAGTGTAGTGGCGTGTGTAGTGTGCGTGTGTAGTGTGCGTGTGTAGTGTGCGTGTGTAGTGTGCGTGTGTAGTGTGCGTGTGTAGTGTGCGTGTGTAGTGTGCGTGTGTAGTGTGCGTGTGTAGAGTGTGCGTTGTAGTGTGTGCGTGAGGTGTGTGTGTGTAGTGTGTGTGTGTAGTGTGTTGTGTGTGAAGTGCGTGCGTGTAGTGTGCGGTGTAGTGTGTGCGTGCAGTGTGCGCGTGTAGTGTGTGCGTTGTAGTGTGTGCGTGTAGTGTGTGCGTTTTAGTGTTTTGCGTGTAGTGTGTGCGTGTAGTGTGTGCGTTTTTGTGTGTGCGTGTTTTGTAGTGTGTGCGTTTTTAGTGTGTGCGTGTAGTGTGTGGGGTTTTAGTGTGTGCGGGGTGTGTGTGCGTGTAGTGTTTGTACTCACCTATTTGTGATTGCAGGGGTCGATTCATAGCCCCTGGCCCCGCCTCTTCACTGATCGCTACTAAGTTCTCTCTCTTCCTGCTCCATGAGCTATATCAAACCTCGTCATGAAACTATGCATGGTTCATGCCATCACTACGTCACTTTCCTGATTATTCCATTTGCTAACAACTCTGTGACTGAAGAAATACTTCTTAACATATCTTTGACTCAACTAAGTCTTCAACTTCTAATTGTGACCAGTTGTTTCTGTGACTCATCTCTGTAACATCCTGTCCCAGTCCACCTTGTTAATTTCTCGCAGTATTTTATAAGTCGTTATTATACTATTATTGTACTGTACTGGTTTTCTGTGGTACTGTACTGTACTGGTATTCTGTGTTATTATACTGTTCTGTTCTTCTGTGTTGCTGTACTGTACTGGTCTTCTGTGTTATTGTACTGTACTGTACTGGTATACAGTGTTATTGTGCGGTACTGGTCTTCTGTGTTATTGTACTAAACCGGTCTTCTGTGTTATTGTAGTGTACTAGTTTTCTGTGTTATTGTACTGTGCTGGTCTTCTGTATTATTGTACAGTACTGGTGTTATAGTACTGTACAGGTCTTCTATGTTATTGTACTGTACATATCTTCTGTGGTATTGTACTGTACTGATATTCTGTGTCATTGTGCAGTACTGGTCTTTTGTGGTGCTGTACTATACACGTCTTCTGTGTTGCTGTACTGTACAGGATACATAGATACATAGATAACATGAGATACATAGATAACATTTTCTGTGATAATTTGGGGGAGACGAAAGGGTGCAAGAATTAAAAAACTTAGGCAAACAGAACACAACCCCTCCTGAAAAATTTACTTCAAAACATAGCAGTGCAGGTGTGGGCCATTCCTGGATACAGTGATTTACCTGAATAAGGAGAGAGAAATACACAGCAAAACCTATTACAAACCAGGAAATGCCCATCAATACTTGCTATGGACATCATCGCACCCAAGAAACTTGAAGCAATCACTACCCTACTCCTTAGCATTAAGGATCAAACGAATTTGCAGTGAAGATAACCGTTTTGAAAACTTCCTAAAAAAAATGTGGAATTTCTTCAAGTCCAGGGGATACCCAGAGGACTGTCTTAAGCTTGCAGAACGAAAACTCTGGCACCGAAAAACAGAGAGGCAAACACAAGGAGCATTCTACCATCCTTGTACAGTCAACCATTTTTCGGAGAAATCAAGACACAGCTAAAGGAGCTGCGGACATGGATCAATGAAGAATTCCAATAAACATCTTGGATAGAACACTTTCCTGATGAACCCCGATGATCGCCTGGAGGAAGGATGAGGCTCTAAGAGACAGACTTGTGAGAACAGAATTTCAGAGGAAATTCTGTTCTCACAAGGACGGATCTGGAAACACTTGAGGGTAGGCTACTACACACAAAAAACTATACTTTTCAGAATAGACCGTATATGGTGAAACTGAGAGTGAACCTCAATTTCCAATGGGCTAAATGTGTAGAACGGACTATCACAGTTTACCCTCAAAATGGAAAGAGAAATTGAATGCTAACATTGGTATACTCTCGCTTACATAAAGGGATGTTAATTTTAGACGTTCCCGGCCTGTACATTGCAGAGTCACTTGTTTGCACAGAACTGCTTAATGCCTCAAATGATGTAGTGGAAGTTTTAGCAGTAAAGGTCGAGAACCAAAACCTAGTCATTGTGGTAGTCTACAAGCCTCCGGATGCAACATCCCAGCAATTCCAGGAACAGCTGTTAAAAATTGACCACTGTCTGGAAAATCTTCCAGCTCCTGCACCCAACATCTTGCTCCTGGGGGATTTCAACTTAAGGCACCTAAAATGGAGGAATATAGCAAATAATATTGTTGCAGTAATAACCCCAGGAGGCAGCTCTGATGAAAACTCACATCACACGAGCTTTTAAATCTCTGCACAAAATTCAATTTAAACCAGCAAATAATAGAGCCTACTAGACTGGAGAATACACTAGACCTCATCTTCACTAACAATGATGATCTGATAAGAAATGTCACCATATCAAAAACAATATACTCAGATCACAACATAATTGAGGTTCAGACATGTATGCGTGGAGCCCCAGACCGACAAAATGAGACTAGTCAGAGGGAGCATTCACCAAATTCAAATTCAATAACAAAAACATAAAGTGGGACCAAGTAAACCAAATCCTACCGATATAAGGCTGGGAAGATATACTAAGCAACACAGACCCCAACTTATGCCTAGAACAGATTAATCGGTGGCACTCGATGTATGCACAAGGCTTATTCCTCTGAGAAAAAGAAGGAGTAGATGTTTAAAATAGAAAAGAGACAGGCGCTCCCTTTACAGGCGACGGAAAAAGAATAACAGAGCGGCTAAAAGAGGTCAATATATCTGAAATGCGCAGGGAGACATGGTCAGAGAAATAGCAAGCATCGAACTTAAGCTAAAAGAATCCTTTAGGAGTCAGGAATCGCGGGAAGAACAAAAAAGCCATAAATGAAATCGAAAGAAACCCAAAGTATTTTTCTCTATGCCAAATCAAAATCGAGAACAACGCCCAAAGTATTGGGCCCTACTTAAACAAGGTGGGTCTACACAGTGACAGCAAGGAAATGAGTGAGTACTAAAGTCCAATATGACTCAGTTTTTAGCAAGCCGCTAACCAGATGGGGAGTCGAAGATCAAAATGAATTTTTTATGAGAGAGCCAAAATTTGATTAACACAAGCCTACCCGATGTTTATCCTGACGCCAAAGGGACTTCGAACAGGCGATAAATGACTTTGCCCATGCACTCTGCCCCAGGGCCAGACTCATGGAACTCTGTGTTCATCAAAAAACTGCAAGAAGCCCCTATCCGAGCCTTTTCCACCCTATGGAGAGGGAGCATGGACACGGGGGTCGTCCCTCAGTTACTAAAAACAACAGACATAGCCCCACTCCACAAAGGGGGCAGTAAAGCAACAGCAAAGAACTACAGACCAATAGCACTAACATCCCATATCATAAAAAAACTTTGAAAGGGTCCTAAGAAGCAAGATCACCCATCTAGAAAACCCCTCAGTTACACAACCCAGGACAACATGGGGTTTAGAAAAGGTCGCTCCTGTCTGTTCAACTATTGGATCACTACGAAAGGTCCTAAATGCACTAGAAGACAAAATGAATGCAAGATGTAATATATACAGACTTTGCAAAAGCCCTTTGACAAGTGTGACCATGGCGTAATAGCGCACAAAATGCGTGCTAAAGGAATAACAGGAAAAGTCGGTCGATGGATCTATAATTTCCTCATAACAGAACACAGAGAGTAGTCGTCAACAGAGTAAAGTCCGAGGCAGCTACGGTGAAAAGCTCTGTTCCACAAGGCACAGTACTAGCTCCCATTTTTGTTCCTCATCCTCATATCCCACATAGACAAGGATGTCAGCCACAGCACCGTGTCTTCCTTTGCAGATGACACCCCAATCTGCATGACAGTGTCTCCATTGCAGGGCACTGCAAGGCTCCAGGGCGGGCATCAACCAAATCTTTCAGTGGGCTGCAGAAAACAATATGAAGGTTCAACGATGAGAAATTTCAATTACTCAGATTGGTAAAAAATGAGGAAATTAAATCTTCATCAGGTACAAAAACAAATTCTGGCCCAAAATAGAGCGAAACACCCAAAGTCAAAGACCTAGGAGTGATTTTTGTCGGAGGATCTCACCTTCAAGGACCATAACATTGTATCAAACGCATTTTGCTAGGAAAAATGACAGGATGGATAATGAGAAACCTTCAAAACTAGGGAGGCCAAGCCCATGATGACATCTTCAGGGCACTTGTTCTATCTAGGCTGGAATATTGCTGCACTCTAACAGCACCTTTCAAGGCAGGTGAAATTGCCGACCTAGAAAATGTACAGAGAACTTTCACGGCGCGCATAACGGAGATAAAACACCTCAATTACTGGGAGCGCTTGAGGTTCCTAAACCTGTATTCCCTGGAACGCAGGAGGAGAGATACATGATTATATACACCTGGGAAAATCCTAGAGGGACTAGTACCGAACTTGCACACGAAAATCACTCACTACGAAAGCAAAAGACTTGGCAGACGATGCACCATCCCCCCAATGAAAAGCAGGGGGTGTCACTAGCACGTTAAGAGACCATACAATAAGTGTCAGGGGCCCGAGACTGTTCAACTGCCTCCCAGCACACATAAGGGGGATTACCAACAGACCCCTGGCAGTCTTCAAGCTGGCACTGGACAAGCACCTAAAGTCAGTTCCTGACCAGCCGGGCTGTGGCTCGTACGTTGGTTTGCGTGCAGCCAGCAGCAACAGCCTGGTTGATCAGGCGCTGATCCACCAGGAGGCCTGGTCACAGACCGGGCCGCGGGGGCGTTGATCCCCGAAACTCTCTCCAGGTAAACTCCAGGTATACCCTGTTTCCGACATGGGCTGACAGGATCTCAGAATGGCAAAACGTGAAGGACAGGTGTTGCGAACACTGGTCTAGTGTCACTCAAATCCTCATAAGGGCCAGTTACATAATGAACAATCGGAGATTTTTTTATAGCATCCTAGCTTAAGATTGTGCGCAACTGACACTACTAAACAGATATCGACATTGTACATTGCACCTATTTACTTCGTCACAGATGGGCAAAATCTCAGATGGGTGAAACGTGCAAGACACGTATGGAGAACCTTGGTCTGTCATCAAATCCTTATGTGGACCAGTTCCAAAAAAGTGAGTAATCCAGGGATTTTGTATAACATCCTTGCTTAAAAATTGTGTACAATTGGCTCTACTAAACAGCTGCCGAAGTTGTATATTCCATCACTTAAAATTATTTAAGACATTCCTATCATGTTTGATGAGAGAGGATTCAAATTATGTTCCTTTCTGTAATGAAAACTTTTGGGGTTTAAAAATGACCTGGTCTGCTGCCCACCCAGCGGATGATTGCAAGTATGTACTAAAATGCTTAAAAATTGCATTCAACTCCTGGCCTTCTGTACTGAGTACTGATGTTGGGCTAATATGATTTCTGCTGTTTGGATTAAGTTTCACTAAACCCAACTAGTAATGTTAATAATGTAGATCTAGTTTAAGCCTTTTTGTATTTTGGGGAAAAACATATTGACCTCACTAAAAAATCCCTTTAATATCTCCCAAAGGGATGGTCTTTTGGTACCTTTACTCCATCCAATGCTTCTTAACTGCCCTCTGCGATTTACGTAAGCATTTTAGCGATCTTAGTAAGAATCAGACCTTACATCTTATGAAGTCAAATAAATCTAACAAGTTTTGTAATTTTAGATGAAGCTGAATATTCTGATAAGATGAACAGCTTACAAAGGGATAATGGAAAGTATAACCTCTAAGAACCCTCTCGAACACATCAACTCACTTCATTGTACGACTTAAAAAGTTATTGAAGGGGAATGATGAATTAAATGTCTGTTAGCCAGGACGACAACTTACCGTATCTTTAAAAATTTAAATTACAGCCCAAAAACCCAGTAACCCAGGCTGTCCTATTATAAGTTCAGGAGGCTCGGCTGCATGCAGTCTGTCCAAAGGGGCTAGTTAAGCTTCTAACTCTTATGGTCGGAAAGATTTCAGATGCTCATATTAAGAATATCGTCACCTTACAGAAAGACTCCAAAAATTAAATCCCTCACATAAGTTTACTCTTGTACATTTTGATATCACAGCATTATTTACTAGATTCTTGTCTTTGATTTGCTTATGTATCTAGAAGAACTAAAAACTTCTTTATGTCTACCCCACTAACATAATTATTGAATTCATTAAGCTGTGTGTGATGGACTGCAAGTTTGTACTTGAAGGTAAATACTTTGATCAAAAACAAGTCATGTCCCAGAGAAATCTGTTAGTCCCATTTAATTATCAACTTGTATATGGAAATTGTATGTGGGCTAGAATTCCCTTAAGACACTTCCAAGTAAAGTCAAGTAGCTCAGATACGTAGACGATTTTTCTGTGTAGCCTTTGAGATCTCGATATGACGAGTTCCGTCCTAGACTCAGTGATTTTGTACTCTCAATTAAGTTTATAACAGAGCACGAAGTAGATAACAAATTGCCTTCTTAGATGTTTTAATCCATCTGTTGACAAAAATTTAAATTTACAGCAAATCAACTGTTTCATCACACACATTCACTGTTATTTTCCAATCATTTAATCATAGGTTAAAAGGAGTGTTTTTCTGACATTTTTTTGAGACCTTTACGTATTTGTGCCGGAATATTTGGTGATGAATTAAAAAGATATTCAACATAGTCACTAAACTGAAATATCCTGGGGATTTTGTTGAGATGGCATTACTGACAGCCAAGAAGACTTTTACACGACTGAACCTGGGAAGTACCTTCCCGGAAAAAAATATTGGTTTTTGCCCGTTTGATGTATTAAAAAAAATGAAAATACTGTCTTCATGAACATGGGGGGCAATGCAGCAGTTGATTAAGAATGCATCATCCAACATTGTTGATGGTGAATATCAAAATGGTATTCAATTCCGACAAGTTGGTATAAAAGACACATAGGCAACTTTAGGCATCTTTATTCCGAACGTTTCACATACACAGTAGGCGAAACGTTTCTGAATTTGAAACAGAATTCTTCTCCAGCCTGAGGGATGGGCAATCTCAAAATCTACATCTTCAAGGGTTACTGGGCTACATCGTCTTCACATCTCTACTGCTCCGCCTACTTTCTGTACTCGATTGAAGAACTTACTGTGTAGGCGAATGTTTGGAATAAAGATGCCTAAATGTTGCCTATATGTCTTACCAACATTGTTGATTGTGCTCACCAGGTCTCATACCACAATGCTTTCTATCGTAGGGCGGGCAGAAGGTAAGCCACTTGAAACCAGATTAGCCCAACATCAGAAGTCGGCACGAACGGCTCAGGAATTTAAAAGCGTCTTTAATCATATTTTTTATTGCAATCATCCGATGGGGTGAGCAGCAGTTAAGGTCATTTACTCAATACTTCCGTTATGGAAAGGAAAATAACTGAAACCTCTCTTATCAACAAGATTGTATCCTTATATAATTCATGTGATGGAATGTGTAAGTCGACAGCTATTTTAGTAGTCAATTGTGCACAGTCTTAAGAAAGGATGCTATACAAAATTTGCTTGTTCAAAGAAAATGTCCACAAAGGATTTGGGGAAATTAAAAAAATGTTTCCACACCTGCCCTTTCACATTTCAAACATCCCAGTCTGCCCATT
>NC_069406.1:51265400-51284772 GCF_026875155.1 Cherax quadricarinatus | reverse complement strand
GGAGACGGTGAAACAATGACCTTCCTCGGATGGTGTACATTGATGTGACCTTCCGGGTTATGGGGTTACATTGAAGTACCTTTCCCGGATGGTGGAAGCATTGATGTGACTTCCTGTAATGGTTGGTACATTGATGCGACCTTCCCGATGGTGGTTACATTGATGTTGACTTTCCGCGGGATGGTGGTACATTGATGTGACTTCAACGTGATGGTGGTATATTGATGTGACTTTCCAGGATGGTTGTATCATTGATGTGACCTTCCCTGTAATGGTGGTACAATGATGTGACCATTCCAGGGATGATGGACATTGATGTGACCTTCCCGGATGCTGTAATTGATGCTAAACCTTCCTGGGATGGTGTTACATTGATGTGACCTTCCTGGATGTTGGTACTTTGTGATGTGACCTTCCTGGGATGGCGTACATTGATGTGACTTCATGGATGGTTGGTACATATGAGTAAACCTTCCCGGGATGGTACATTGATGTTAACCTTCCCGGATGTGGTACATTGATGTGTCCTTTTTCCCGGGATGGTGGTACATGGATGAGACTTACCCTTGAATGTGATCCATTTATGTGACATCCCGGATATTTGGCAACATTGATGTGACCTTCCCGGGATGTGGGTGGTTACATTGATATGACCATCCTGTAATGTTTGGGCACATTGAAGTGACTCTTCCCGGGATGTGGTACATTGTATGTGACCTTCCCCGGGAGTGGTTGTACATTGATTGACCTTCCCGGGAGGTGGTACATTGATGTGACCTACCCGGAATGGTGGTACATTGATGTGACCCGATTCCTTGTTATGAAAGTACAATGATGTGGACATTCCTCCTGTATGGCGGTAACATTGAGTGACCCTTCCTGGGATGGTGGTACAGGGGGGGGGGGGGGGGGGTGGTGACCTTCCCTGGATGGTGGTACATTTATGTGACATGTCCCTGGGACGGTGGTACATTGATGTTACCTTCCCTTAATCGTGGTATATTGATTTGATTCCCGGGATGGTGGTACAATGGATGTGACTTCCCCGGATGGTGGTACATTGAAATTGTGACCTTCCCGGATGGTGGTTATTGATGTGACCTCCCGGGATGGTGGTACAATTGAGATTGTGGTACCTTCCCGGGATGGTGGTACATTGATGTACCTCCCGGATGGTGGTACATTGTTGTGACCATCCCGGATGGTGTACATTGACTGTGACCTTCCCTGGTATGGTGGAACATTGATGTGACCTTCCCGGAAGTGTGTACATTGATGTGACCTTCCACCGGGATGGTAGTACAATTGATGTGACCTACCCGGATGTGGAACATTGATGTGACCTTCCCGGGATGTGGTACATAGATGTACCTTCCCGGGATGGTTGGTACATTGATTGACCTTCCCTGGATGGGTGGTACATTGATGTGACCTTCCCGGGATGGTGGTACATTGATGTGACCTTCCGGGATGGTGGTACATTGATGTGACCTTCCCGGGATGGTGGTACATTGATGTGACCTTCCCGGGATGGTGGTACATTGATGTGACCTTCCCGGATGGTGGTACATTGATGTGACCTTCCCGGGATGGTGGTACATTGATGTGACCTTCCCGGGATGGTGGTACATTGATGTGACCTTCCCGGGATGGTGGTACATTGTGTACCCTTCCCGGATTGTGGTGTACATTGAAGTGACCTTCCCGGATGGTGGTACATTGAAGTGACCATTCCCGGGATGGTGGTTACATTGATGTGACCTTCCCGGGATGGTGGTACATTTATTGACCTTCCCGGAAGGTTTGTACATTGATGTTGACTCTTCCCCGGGATGGTTGGTAACATTGATGTGACCTACCCGGATGGTGGTACATGATGGTGACCTTCCCGGGATGGTGGTAAATTGATAGTGACCTTTCCGGGATGTGTTACATTGATGTGACTTCCGGATGGTGTACGATTGATGTGACCTTCCCGGGATGGTGAGTACATTAAGGTTACCTTCCCGGATGTGGTACATTTGATGTGACCTTCCCTGGATGGTGGTACATTGATGTGACCTTCCGGGATTGGTGTACATTGATGTGACCTTCCCGGGATGGTGGTAGCATTGATGTGAACCTTCCCCGGGATGTTGGTACATTGATGTGACCTTCCCGGGATGGTGGTACATTGATTATGACCTTCCCGGGAATTGGTGTACATGATGTGACCTTCCGGATGGTGGGTACATTGATGTTACCTTCCCTGGATGGTGGTAACATTGATGTGACCTTTCCGGGATGGTGGAACATTGAGTGACCTTCCGTGGGATGTGAAACATTGATGTGACTTCCCGGGATGGTAGTACATTGATGTGACCTTCCAGGGATGGTGGTACTTGATTGACCCTCTCGTGATGTGTGGGTAGCATTGATGTGACCTTCCACGCGATGGTGGTACAGTTGAATGTGAACTTCCCCGGATGGTGGTAAAGGGAAGGGGGGGGGGGGGGGGGGGGACATAGTGTGACTTCCCGGATGGTGGAACATTGATTGTGACCTTCCCGGATGGGGTACATTGATATGACCTTCCCGGGATGGTGGTACATTGATGTGACCTTCCCTGGATGGTGGTACATTGATGTGACCTTCCCGGGATGGTGGTACATTGATGTGACCTTTCCGGGATGGTGGTACATTGATGTGACCTTCCTGGGATTGGTGTACAATTGATGGACATTCCGGGATGGTGGACATTGATGTGACCTTCCTGGGATGTGGTACATTAAGTGACCTTCCCGGGATGGTGTACATTTGATGTGACCCTACCCGGGATGGTTGGAACATTGAAGTGACCTTCCCGGTAATGGTGGTACATTGAGTGACCTTCCCGTGTAAGTTGTATCAAGCAGATTTTATGGTTTGAGAAAAAATATAAGTGAATCAAATTTTGATAAAAAAAGAACAGATTTTATAAGAGGATTAGTTTTCAGGGTTTATGTTAGATGAATTTTAATTAATAAAGTTTATAGTATTTTAAGGATGGCCTGACATGTCAGTCATGTTGATTGTTGTTGACATGGTAACCTGACCATATCTTCAATACAATCACATGTTCATCATGATGGGTCAGGAGTCATGTTATATTGATGTGATGTCTCAGCCTTATAAACTTCATCTCTGCTGATAATGTGGACGCGTAACGTTGACCTCTTCTCCCTCACCTCACATATACAACTCCCTCACCTCACTATTCAACTTGACTCCCGTCACCTCACAATATACAACTCCCTCACCTCACATATCACTCCCCTCACCTCACATATACAACTCTCGTACACCTCACATATACAACTCCGTCACCTCACATATACTACTCCGTCACCTCACATATACCAACTCCCTCACTCTCACATTACACCTCCGACCACCTGCACATATACACCTCCCCACCTCACATATAGCAAACTCACCTCCCCTCACCTCACATAACAACTCCTCACCTCACATATACAAACTCCCTCACCTCACAAATACCACGTCCCTCACCTCACATATACAACTTCCTCACCTCACATATACAACTCCCTCACCTCACATATACAACTCCCTCACCTCACATATACAACTCCCTCACCTCACATATACAACTCCCTCACCTCACATATACAACTCCCTCACCTCACATATACAACTCCCCTCACCTCACATATACAAACTCCCTCATCCTCACCAAATCCAACGTCTCCCCTCAGACTCACACATACAACTCCCTCACCTCTCACATATACAACTCCCTCACCTCACATATACAACTCCGCTCACCTCACATATACAACTCCCTCACCTCACATTATACAACTCCCTCACCTCACATATAAACTCCCTCCACCTTTCACATATATCAACCCCTCACCTCACATATACAACTCCCTCACCTCACATATACAACTCCCTCACCTCACATATACAACTCCCTCACCTCACATATACAACTCCCTCACCTCACATATACAACTCCCTCACCTCACATATACAACTTCCCTCACCTCACCATAAACAAACTCCTCCCTCACCTCACATATACAACTCCCTCACCTCAAATATACAACCCCTCACCCTCACATATACAACTGCATCCCTCACAAATACAACTGCTCACCTCACATATACAACTCTCTCACCTCAACATAAACAACTCCCTCACCCTCACCTCGACATATACAACTCCCTCACCTTTGGTCACATATACAACTCTCTCACCCTCACATATACAACTCCCACACCTCACATATACAACTCCCTAACCTCACCATAAACCAACTCCCTCACCTCACATATACAACTTCCCTCACCTCACAATACAACTTCCCTCACTCGTCAACAATACAACTCCTCACCTCACATATACAACCTCCCTCACATCACAATATACAACTCTCTCACCTCACATATACAACTCCCACACCTCACACATATACAACTCCCTCACCATCAACATAAACAACTCTCTCACCTCACAGTATACAAGCTCTCCCTCACCTCACATATACAACTCCCCACCTCACATATTGCACAACTCCCACACCTCACATATACAACTCCCTCACCTCACATATGACAACCTCCCTCACCCCAATATACAACTCCCTTTCCCTCCCTCACAATATACAAACACCCTCACCTCACATATACAACTCCACTCAACCTCACATATACCACTCTCTTCACCTACACATAAATCAACTCCCTCCACCTCCATATACAACTTTCCCTCACCTCACATATACAACTACCTCACCTTCACATATAGCAACTCCGTCCACCTCACATAAACAACTCCCCTCACATCACATACACAACTCCCTCACCTCACATATACATCTCCCCACCTTCACATATACAACTAGCCTCACCTTCACATATACAACTCCGTCACCTCATAAATAATACAACACCCTCACCTCACATATACAACTCCCTCACCTCACATATACAGCAACTCCCTTCACCTCACATATACAAGCTCCTCTCAACGTCACATATACAACTCCCTCACCTCACATATACAACTCCCTCACCTCACATATACAACTCCCTCACCCCATATACAACTAACCTCACCTCACATATACAACTCCGTCACCTCACTATACAACTCCCTCACCTCACAGATTACAACTCCCCTCACCTCACATATACAACTCCCTCACCTCACATATACAACTCCCTCACCTCACATATACAACTCTCTCACCTCACATATACAACTCCCTCACCTCACATATACAACTCTCTCACCTCACATATACAACTCCCTCACCTCACATATACCAACTCCGTCACCTCACATATACTAAACCGTCACCTCGACAAATACAAACTCCGTCACCTCACATATACAACTCCCTCACCTCACATATACAACTCCCTCACCTCACATATACAACTCCCTCACCTCACATATACAACTCCCTCACCTCACATATACAACTCCCTCAGCCATCACATATTACATACTCCCTCACCTCACATATACAACTCCCTCACCTCACATATACAACTCCCTCACCTCACATATACAACTTCCTCACCTCACATATACAACTCCCTCACTTCACATATACAACTCCCTCACCTTCACAAATACAACTCTCCTAACATATTCGCTTCAATATTTTCGTAATTTCCGTAATAATTACTTCACTTTAATATCGTTGTCCTAGTTACAAAACTTTTTCCCACACATATTCCTCTGCCAAACTATTAGCTTAAGTAGTCTCCTTCTGAGTGTTCTTCACATATTTTAACCTTCCAAAACGTCTTAGCTTTACTACACTCCGCTACGTAAATATTTATTGAATCTTAGTAATAAAGGCAGAATAACAGGCAAAATGTTAGGTAAATGACACAGGATGCAAGTAATGTAACTTTTATTGTGGCAACGTTATGTCAGGCCCTTAAAGCTCCTGTAAAGCCGAACGTTTCCACCATAACATGTCCAATTAGAATGCATCTGTGTCCATTTGCCATTCAAATTACTTAACACTAATTCTTCTTTAGTTGAGAATATTGTTTTGCATCTCATTTTGCTAAAATAATGTATTTCAAACTAACCTTACTTCCCTGGCAAAATGATCTCTTAATTGCATTTTATAATATTACTAGAAGTACAGGAGTAGTTTGAAGGTTAATCAGTCCCCTCAGTCTTGAGTCGATGTGGTCAGTCCTTCATTAGAATACAGCAATGTGCGGTTCTAAGAACCATATCAACTACATTCCCTGTCTGACACAGTAACATCTGGAAACATAAATACAGGGAATTCTTCACTTACCTAACCCTGTGTTCACGGAACCTAACTTCCACACTGGACAACTGTGACACCACCTACGACTGCTGGCAGCCTCTCCTGCTACAGTATATAAGGCTACTTCTCCCACATACCTGTATTTCTTTTCAAGAATGATGGACTGACCATATCGACACAAAGCTGAGGGACTGATTACCCTTCAACTCCTGTTCTTTCCCAACGCATTCTCCTTTGTATGGACTGATGAAGCCACTTGTATGGCGAAAACGTTTCCCTCCCATTAAAAGAAGACCCAAGTGTTGCCAAGTGTTAATTTACTAACTTTTTGGTACTCTGAACCATTCATCTACATTCCCTATCCTGTCCTAGAGAGGTTGTCTTCTTCCCATCCTCGCTCTAGAGAGGTTGTCATCTTCCTAGCTCCGCTCTAGAGAGGGTGTCATCTTCCTAGCGTCGGCTCTAGAGAGGGTGCATCTTCCCTAGCGGTCGCTCTAGAGAAGGGTGTGCATCTTCCTAGTCGTGCGCTCTAAGAGAGGGTGTCATCTTCCAGCTGTTCGCTCTAGAGAGGGTGTCATCTTCCTAGCCTCGTCTCTAAAGAGGTGAATCTTCCTAGCCACGCTCTAGAGAGGGTGTCATCTTCCTAACATCGCCCTAGAGAGGGTGTCATCTTCTTAACATCGCCCTAGAGAGGTTGTCATCTTCCCATCCTCGCTCTAGAGAGGTCATCTTCCCATCCTCGCTCTAGAGAAGGTGTCATCTTCCTAGACAGCATTACTCTACCATTCTTCCTCTAGAGAGAGCATTACTCTACCATTCTTCCTCTAGAGAGAGAATTTCTCTACCATTTCTTCCTCTATGAGAGAGAATTAATCTACCATTCTTCCTCTAGAGAGAATCTTCAATTCTTCCTCTAGAGAGAATCTACGATTCTTCCTCTAGAGAGAGCATTACTCTACCATTCTTCCTCTAGAGAGAGAATTTCTCTACCATTCTTCCTCTAGATAGAAGATTAATCTACATTCTTCCTCTTAGGAGAGAATCTACAATACTTCCACTAGATGAGAATCTACCATTCTTTCCACAGATAGAGCATTGCTCTCCATTCTTCCACTAGAGAGCGCAATACACTACATTCTTCTCCTAGAGAGAATAAATATTCCATCATCTTCTAGAGAGGGCGTTACTCTACCATTCTTCCTCTAGATATTACCAAACTCATCTTCTAAAGGACATTTCATGACTATTTCTCCACCTTTCCACAAAAGCATCACTTCATCACCTTCCTCTTAAGCGGGATTCAATCCATTCGTCTTCAAGAAAATAACCATACCCATCTCACGTTACTAGAAAAGTCAAATAAAACATAAAATAATAATAAAAATAAAGAAAAAAAGAAGGTAAAAAAAGAAGAAAAAAATAAGAAAAATAAAAGATAACTAAAAAAATAAAAATAAAAAAATAATTAAAGTACTAATAAAAAATAATAAAAAAAAACCGAAAAACATCATCGAATTCTTCTTAGAAAAGACAAATACTCCATCTCATATTCTATAATAAAAAAGACAATACCCGTCTCATATTCTTCTAGATAAGACAATTCCCATCTCATATTCATCTAGAAAAGACAATACCCATCTCTTTGTCGAGAGAAGACAATACCCAACTCATCTCGGAGATAAGATAATACCCCAACTCATCTTCGAGAGATGAAGACAATACCCAACTCATCTTCGAGAGAAGACAATACCCAACTCATCTCGAGAGAAGACAATACCCAACTCATCTTCGAGAGAAGGACAATACCCAACTTCATCTTCGAGAGAAGACAATACCCACCTCATCTCGAGAGAAGACAATACTCAACTCATCTTCGAGAGAAGACAATACCCAACTCATCTTCGAGAGAAGACAATACCCAACTCATCTTCGAGAGAAGACAATACCCAACTCATCTTCGAGAGAAGAACAAATAACTCCAACTCATCTTCGAGAGAATGAACAATACCCACCTCATCTTCGAGAGTAAGACAATACCCACCTCATCTTCGAGAGAAGACAATAACGCCAACTCATCTTCGAGAGAAGACAATACCCAACTCATCTTCGAGGAGAAGACAATACTCAACTCTATCTATCGAAGAGAAGAACAATACCAACTCATCTTCCGGAGAAGACAATACCCAACTCAACTTCGAGAGAAGACAATACCCACGCTCATCATCGAGAGAAGACCATACACAACAACACTCTTCGATAGAAGACAATACCCACCTCATCTTCGAGAGAAGACAATACCCAACTCAATCTTCGAGAGAAGACAATAACTCACCTCATCTTCGAGAGAAGACAATACCCGAATTCATCTTCCAGAGAAGACAATAAACCCCAACTCATCTTCGAGAGAAGACAAGACCCAACTCATCTTCGAGAGAAGACAATCCCACCTCATCTTCGAGAGAAGACAATACTCAACTCATCTTCGAGAGAAGACAATACCCAACTTCATCTTCGAGAGAAGAAACAATACCCAACTCATCATCGAGAGAAGACAAATACCCAACTCATCTTCGAGAGTAGACAATACTTCAACTTATCATTTCTAGAAAAAAACAATTCCGCAACTTTCTTCTAGAAAAAAATTCTCAACACTTCTAGAAAAACCAATACCCAATATCTTCTTTCTAAAAAAACAATAACACCAACTCATCTTGAGTAGAGACGGAGTACCAACAGTTCAGTGGTTCAGAGGACCCATTACAAAAATCTGTATTGATCATGGAGCAAAACAAGTAACTGGCTAACTTCAGCACTCTTATGCACTGTACAGTGTATGCAGAGTACAGTGTGTAGCACTGCACAGTGTGTACCACTACTCCGGGTGATAGCACTGCACAGTGTGTACCACTACTCAGTTGTGTAGCAACTGCACAGTGGTAGCGCACTACTCAGTGTGTACCACTGCACAGTGTGTACCACTACTCCAGTGTACCCACCGCACTTGTGGACCAGCTACTCCAGTGTGTACCACAGCACAGTGTGTGTACCACTACTTCTCTCAGTAGTGTTAGCACTGCACAGTTGTACCACTACTCAGTGTGTACCACTGCACAGTGTGTACCACTACTCAGTGTGTACCACTGCACAGTGTGTACCACTACTCAGTGTGTAGCACTGCACAGTGTGTACCACTACTTAGTGTGTACCACTGTCACAGTGTGACCACAACTCATTGTGTACCACTGCACAGTGTGTACTACTACACAGTGTGTAGCACTATACAGTGCACTATGCAGTAGCACTATACAGTGCACTATGCAGTAGCACTATACAGTGCACTATTCAGTATGCACTATAACAGTGCACTATCAGTATCACTATACAGTGCACTATGCAGTATCACTATACCAGTGCACTATTCAGTAGCACTATACAGTGCCACTTGTCAGTAGCACTATACATTGCGACAATGCAGTAGCACTATACAGTGCACTATGCAGTAGCAGCTAAAACATTGCACAATACAATATGTTAGGCACTAACAGAGTACTTCCTCCAGATGGGAAAGGATCCTCGGATGGTTTGAAATGGTGCAATGCAGGTGTTGGAGACATTGGGTTTAATATCACCAAATCCATGCGAGGACAATCTGGAAATTTTGTATAGCATCCTTTCTTAAAGCTGTCGAGTTTACACATTCCGTCACTTGGAATTATATAGGACATACCTATGTTGTTTGATAAGAGAGGTTCAGTTATGGTTCCTTTTCATGACGGAAGTATTGTGGTACACATGACCTTAACTGCTGCCCACTACCATCGGATATTGCTAATACAAATATGAATAAAGACTGCATTTGGATTCCTAAGCCGTTCATGCCATGTTCAGATTTTGGATCATCTGATTTCAAGTGCTTACTCAGACTTGACATACGATAGAAAAGCATTGTGTGTATGAAACCGGGTTTGAGCACAATCAACAATTTGGTTAAGACTAAAGAGCAACATTTAGGCAACTTTATCCAAAACGTTTCGCCTACCAGTATAATTTCTTCAGTCGAGTACAGAAAGTAGGCAGGAAGCAGTAAGATGTTGAAGACGATGTAATCATAACTCTTGAAGATGTAGATTTGAGGTTGTCAGTCCCTCAGGCAGGAGATGAATTCTGGTTCAAAGTCTGAAAACGTTTTCGTCTACGGTGTATGTGAAACGTTTCGGAATGAAAGATGCCTAAATGTTCCTATGTGTCTTTCATACCAACATTTCCGTATTGAATACCATTTATGATATCACACATCAACAATGTTAGGAGATGCATTCTTAATAAACTGCTACATTGTTCCCATGTTCATAAATGACAGTATTTTTCAGCTTTTTTTAATGCATCAAACAACCAGTCCATATTCCTCATTGTAAGGCAAAAACCAATATATTTTCCTGAATGTACTTCCCTAAGTTTCAGTCGTGTAGAAAGTCTTCTTGCTTGTCATTAAATGCCCATCACGATCTCGACAAAATCCCTTGAATATGCCAGTTTAGTGACTATGTTTAATAACTATTAATTTCATCATCCAAATATTCCGGTCTACAAATACGTAAAGGGTCTCAAGAACAATTGTCAAAAAACACTCCTTTTTAAAAACCTATGAATCATGATTGGAATAACAAGTGAATGTTGACGTACACAGTTGATTTGTTGTAAAATTAAAAGTTTTCTTGTCAACAATGATTAAAACATCAAAAAGGCAATTATGTTATCTACTTCGTGCACTGTTATAACTTAATTGAGAAGACAAATCACTGGAGTCTATGACGGAACTCGTCAATATCGACATCTCTAGGCTACACAGAATATCGTCTACGTATCTGAACTACTTGACTTTACTTGAAAGCATCTTTAAGGATTCTAGTCATATACAATTCCATATATAAGTTGATGATTAATAGACTAAGCAGATTTCTCTAGGCCATGACTTGTTTTTGATCACAGTATTTACTTTCAAGTACGAACTTGCAGTCCATCACACACAGCTTAATGAATTCAATAATTATGTTAGTGGGGTAGGGCATTAAGAAATTTTTTAGTTCTTCTAGATACATATGCAAATCAAAGACAAGGATTCTAGTAAATAATGCTGTGATACCAATTTGCACAAGAGTAAACTTATGTGATGCATTTAATTTTTGGAGCCTTTCTGTTCTTAATATGAGCATCTGAAATCTTTCCGACCATAAAGTTGCAAGAGAATCGAAGACTAACCCAAAAGGATTCTTTCAGGTATACAGAAGTAAGATCAGGGACAAGATAGGCCCACTCAAAAGTTCCTCGGGTCAGCTCACTGACAGTGATAAGGAAATGTGTAGAATTTTTAACACATACTTCCTCTCAGTTTTTACACAGGAGGATACCAGCGATATTCCAGTAATGATAAATTATGTAGAACAGGGCGATAATAAACTGTGCACTATTAGGGTCACAAGTGACATGGTCCTTAGGCAAATAGATAAATTAAAACCTAACAAATCCCCAGGCCCTGATGAACTGTATGCAAGGGTTCTAAAGGAATGTAAAGAGGAGCTTAGCACCCCTTTGGCTAATCTTTTCAACATATCACTACAAACTGGCATGGTGCCAGATAAGTGGAAAATGGCAAATGTGATACCTATTTTCAAAACAGGTGACAGGTCCTTAGCTTCGAACTATAGACAATAAGCCTAACCTCCATAGTGGGAAAATTTATGGAATCAATAATTGCCGAGCAGTTCGTAGCCACCTTGAAAAGCATAAATTAATCAACGAATCTCAGCATGGTTTTACAAAGGGGCGTTCCTGCCTTACGAATTTATTAACTTTTTTCACTAAGGTATTTGAGGAGGTAGATCATGGTAATGAATATGATATTGTGTATATGGACTTCAGTAAGGCTTTTGACAGGGTCCCACATCAGAGACTATTGAGGAAAATTAAAGCACATGGAATAGGAGGAGAAATTTTTTCCTGGATAGAGGCATGGTTGACAAATAGGCACAGAGAGTTTGCATAAATGGGGAGAAATCAGAGTGGGGAAGTGTCACGAGCGGTGTTCCACAGGGGTCAGTGTTGGGCCCCCTGCTGTTCACAATCTACATAAACGACATAGATGAGGGCATAAAGAGCGACATCGGCAAGTTTGCCGATGACACCAAAATAGGCCGTCGAATTCATTCTGACGAGGACATTCGAGCACTCCAGGAAGATTTGAATAACTGATGCAGTGGTCGGAGAAGTGGCAGATGCAGTTTAATATAGACAAATGCAAAGTTCTAAATGTTGGACAGGACAATAACCATGCCACATATAAACTAAATAATGTAGATCTTAATATTACGGATTGCGAAAAAGATTTAGGAGTTTCTGGTTAGCAGTAATCTGAAACCAAGACAACAGTGCATAAGTGTTCGCAATAAAGCTAATAGAATCCTTGGCTTCATATCAAGAAGCATAAATAATAGGAGTCCTCAGGTTGTTCTTCAACTCTAATACATCCTTGGTTAGGCCTCATTTAGATTATGCTGCACAGTTTTGGTCACCGTATTACAGAATGGATATAAATTCTCTGGAAAATGTACAAAGGAGGATGACAAAGTTGATCCCATGTATCAGAAACCTTCCCTATGAGGATAGACTAAGGGCCCTGAAACTGCACTCTCTAGTAAGACGTAGAATTAGGGGGGATATGATTGAGGTGTATAAATGGAATACAGGAATAAATAAAGGGGATGTAAATAGTGTGCTGAAAATATCTAGCCTAGACAGGACTCGCAGCAATGGTTTTAAGTTGGAAAAATTCAGATTCAGGAAGGATATAGGAAAGTACTGGTTTGGTAATAGAGTTGTGGATGAGTGGAACAAACTCCCAAGTACCGTTATAGAGGCCAGAACGTTGTGTAGCTTTAAAAATAGGTTGGATAAATACATGAGTGGATGTGGGTGGGTGTGAGTTAGACCTGATAGCTTGTGCTACCAGGTCGGTTGCCGTGTTCCTCCCTTAAGTCAATGTGACCTGACCTGACTAGGTTGGGTGCATTGGCTTAAGCCGGTAGGAGACTTGGACCTGCCTCGCATGGGCCAGTAGGCCTTCTGCAGTGTTCCTTCGTTCTTATGTTCTTCTTATGTTCTTATAAGAGTTAGAAGCTTAACTAGCCATTTGGACAGAATGCATGCAGCCGAGACTCCTGAACTTATAATAGGACAGCCTGGGTTACTGGTTTATGGGCTGTAATTAAGTTATAAAGATACGGTAGAGTTGTCGTCCTGGCTAACAGACATTTAATTCATCATTCCCCTTCAATAACTTTTTAAGTCGTACATTGAAGTGAGTTGATGTGCTCGAGAGGGTTCTTAGAGGTTCGTACCTTCCATTATTCCTTAGTAAGCTGTTCATCTTATCAGAATATTCAGCTTCATCTAAAATTACAAAACTTGTTAGATTTATCGGCTTTTGTAAGATGCAAGGTCTGATTCATTACTAAGATCGCTAAAATTGCTTTCAAAATCGCAGAGGAAAGTTTAAGAAGCATTGGATGGAGTAAGGTACCATAGACCATCCCTTTGCAGATATTAAAGGTATTTTGAGTGAGGTCAATATGTTTTTCCCAAGATACGAAACGGCTTAGCTAGATCTACATAATTAACATTACTAGTTGTGTGAGTGAAACTTAATCCAAACAACAGAAATCATATTAGCCCAAACATCAGTACTCAGTACAGAAGGCTCAGGATTGAATGAAATTTTTAAGCATTTTAGTACTTGCAATCATCCGCTGGGGTGGGCAGCAGACCAGGTCATTGTACCCAATAGTTTCATTACAGAAAGGAACATAATTGAATCCTCTCTCATCAAACATGATAGGAATGTCTTAAATAATTCAAGCGATGGAATATACAACTTCGACAGCTGTTTAGTAGAGCCAATTGTGCACAATCTTAAGCAAGGATGTTATACAAAAATCCCTGGATTACTCACTTTGGAACTGGTTCACATAAGGATTTGATGACATTAGACCAAGGTTCTCCATACGTGTCTTGCACGTTTCACCCATCTGAGATTTTGCCCATCTGTGACGAAGTAAATAGGTGCAATGTACAATGTCGATATCTGTTTAGTAGTGTCAGTTGCGCACAATCTTAAGCTAGGATGCTATAAAAAAATCTCCGATTGCTCATTATGTAACTGGCCATTATGAGAATTTGAGTGACATTAGACCAGTGTTCGCAACACCTGTCCTTCACGTTTTGTCATTCTGAGATCCTGTCAGCCCATGTCGGAAACAGGGTATGCCGGGAACGTCTAAAATTAACATCCCTTTATGTAAGCGAGAGTATACCAATGTTAGCATTCAATTTCTCTTTCCATTTTGAGGGTAAACTGTGATAGTCCGTTCTACACATTTAGCCCATTGGAAATTGAGGTTCACTCTCAGTTTCACCATATACGGTCTATTCTGAAAAGTATAGTTTTTTGTGTGTAGTAGCCTACCCTCAAGTGTTTCCAGATCCGTCCTTCTGAGAACAGAATTTCCTCGGAAATTCTGTTCTCACAAGTCTGTCCCTTAGAGACTCATCCTTCCTCCAGGCGATCATCGGGGTTCATCAGGAAAGTGCTCCATCCAAGATGTTATTGGAATTCTTCATTGATCCATGTCCACAGCTCCTTTAGCTGTGTCTTGATTTATCCGAAAAATGGTTGACTGTACAAGGATGGTAGAATGCTCCTTGTGTTTGCCTCTCTGTTTTTCGGTGCCAGAGTTTTCGTTCTGCAAGCTTAAGACAGTCCTCTGGGTATCCCCTGGACTTGAAGAAATTCCACATTTTTTTAGGGAGTTTTCAAAACGGTTATTTTCACTGCAAATTCGTTTGATCCTTAATGCTAAGGAGTAGGGTAGTGATTGCTTCAAGTTTCTTGGGTGCGATGATCCTTTAGCAAGTATTGATGGGCTTTTCCTGGTTTGAAAATGGGTTTTTTGCTCTGTATTTCTCAATCCTTATTCAGGTAAATCACTGTATCCAGGAATGGCACACCTGCACTGCTGTGTTTTGAAGTGAATTTCAGGGATGGGTGTGCTCTTTTTTTTTGCCTAAGTTTTTAATTCTTGCACCCTTTCGTCCCCCCCTATTATCACACAGAAAATGTTATCTATGTATCTCGTGTTATCTATGTATCCTTCTCTTCGTCCCTTTCCAAAGTGCAATGTACCAAAATTTCTGCTACAGCGATGCTCACAGAAGCTCTTATTGCTGTTCCTATCCTTTGCCTGTAGACTATATTAAGTTTAAGGATAGTTTCCCTTTCATAATGTGGACTAGTGTTCTCTGCACTCTTTGGCCACTTTTGCGGCTTCTTGATTCCCAACTTATTCTTCCCCAGTTATTCTTTCCTTTAAGTCTATTTTATCTGCCAAAGGTCTAAAGGGAAGGTGTTTCAACATATCATTGGTGTCTGTGCTGCTGAGCGTGGTCCAGGCCCCTTTGAAAAAAATCTACGAGGGTTCTCAATCACCTTGGTTCCACTCCATCTCAACCAGGTTTTCTTCGCTGCTTCATCTGCTACCTTGTCCAACAGTACACTCTCCAGCGGGTACATTTCCTCTCCCTTGAAGCCTCCCAGCTGTGGTTCTCCATCCTTGTGTCTGTAGATGTTGCAGGGTAGGCCATGTTTCCTGCCAGTACCCCCTCTTTTCTCGTTGTCCTTCTCTGGACAACGTACAGTACAATAACACAGAAGACCAGCACAGTGCTGTAACACAAAAGACCAGTACTGTACAATAATACAGAAGACCAGTACTGTACAATAACACAGAAAACCAGTACAGTACAATAACACAGAAGACCTGTACAGTACAATAACACAGAAGACCAGTACAGAACAATATCACAGAAGACCAGTACAGTACAATAACACAGAAGACCAGTACAGTACAATAACACAGAAGACCAGTACAGTACAATAAAAACAGAAGACCCGTACAGTACAATATCACAGAAGACCAGTACAGTACAATAACACAGAATACCAGTACAGTACAATAACACAGAAGACCTGTACAGTACAGCAACACAGAAGACGTGTACAGTACAGCAACACAAAAGACCAGTACTTCACAATGACACAGAATATCAGTACAGTACAATACCACAGAAGATAGTACAGTACTAACACAGAAGAAAATACCTGTACAATACACAGAAGCCAGCACAGGACAATAACACAGAAAACCAGTACACTACAATAACACAGAAGACCAGTACAGTAAAATAACACAGAAGACCAGTACAGTAAAATAACACAGAAGACCAGTACACTACAATAACACAGAAGACCAGTACAGTAAAATAACACAGAAAACCAGTACACTACAATAACACAGAAGACCAGTACAGTAAAATAACACAGAAAACCAGTACACTACAATAACACAGAAGACCAGTACAGTAAAATAACACAGAAGACCAGTACAGTACAATAACACAGAAGACCAGTACAGTACAATAACACAGAAGACCAGTACAGTAAAATAACACAGAAACCAGTACAGTACAATAACACAGAAGACCCTTTCAGTACAAAACACAGAAGACCAGTACAGTACAATTAACACAGAAGACCAGTACAGTACAATAACACAGAAGACCAGTACAGTACAATAACACAGAAGACCAGTACAGTACAATAACACAGAAGACCAGTACAGTACAATAACACAGAAGACCAGTACAGTACAATAACACAGAAACCAGTACAGTACAATAACAGAAGACCAGTACAGTACAATAACACAGAAGACCAGTACAGTACAATAACACAGAAGACCAGTACAGTACAATAACACAGAAGACCAG
Organism: Cherax quadricarinatus; assembly: GCF_026875155.1. NCBI lineage: Eukaryota > Metazoa > Arthropoda > Malacostraca > Decapoda > Parastacidae > Cherax > Cherax quadricarinatus. Next base: position 51,267,604 of record NC_069406.1, on the reverse strand, counting down.
TACAGTACAATAACACAGTAGACCAGTACAGTACAATAACACAGAAGACCAGTACAGTACAATAACACAGAAGACCAGTACAGTACAATAACACAGAAGACCAGTACAGTACAATAACACAGGGGACCAGTACAGTACAATAACACAGAAGACAAGTTACAGTACAATAACACAGAAGACCAGTTTCAGTACCCAAAAACACAGAAGACCGTACAGTACAATAACACAGAAGACCAGTACAGTACAATAACACAGAAGACCAGTACAGTACAATAACACAGAAGACCAGTACAGTACAATAACACAGAAGACCAGTAAAAGTAAAAATAACACAGAAGACCAGTTTCAGTACAATAACACAAAGACCAGTACAGTACAAAAAACACAGAAGACCAGTACAGTACAATAACACAGAAGACCAGTACAGTACAATAACACAGAAGACCAGTACAGTACAATAACACAGAAGACCAGTACAGTACAATAACACAGAAGACCAGTACAGTACAATAACACAGAAGACCAGTACAGTACAATAACACAGAAGACCAGTACAGTACAATAACACAGAAGACCGGTTTAGTACAATAACACAGAAGACCAGTACCGCACAATAACACTGTATAACAGCACAGTACAATAACACAGAAGACCAGCACAGTAAAATAACACAGAAGACCAGTACAGTAAAATAACACAGAAGACCAGTACAGTACAATACCACAGAATACCAGTACAGTACAATACCACAGAAAACCAGTACTGTACAATAATACAGAAGACCAGTACTGTACAATAACACAGAAAACCAATACAGTACAATAACACAGAAGACCAGTACAGTAAAATAACACAGAAGACCAGTACAGTACAATACCACAGAATACCAGTACAGTACAATACCACAGAAAACCAGTACTGTACAATATACAGAAGACCAGTACTGTAACAATAACACAGAAAACCAATACAGTACAATAACACAGAAGACCAGTACAGTAAAATAACACAGAAGACCAGTACAGTACAATAACACAGAAAACCAGTACAGTACAATAAAAGTATAATAACGACTTATAAAATACTGCGAGGTATTAACAAGGTGGACTGGGACAGGATGTTACAGAGATGAGTCACAGAAGCAACTGGTCACAATTAGAAGTTGAAGACTTAGTTGAGTCAAAGATATGTTAAGAAGTATTTCTTCAGTCACAGAGTTGTTAGCAAATGGAATAATCTGGAAAGTGACGTAGTGAAGGCATAAACCATGCATAGTTTCATGACGAGGTTTGATATAGCTCATGGAGAAGGTAGAGAGACAACTTAGTAGCGATCAGTGAAGAGGCGGGGCCAGGGGCTATGAATCGACCCCTGCAATCACAAATAGGTGAGTACAAACTACACGCACACACTACACGCACACACTACACGCACACACTACACGCACACACTACACGCACACACTACACGCACACACTACACGCACACACTACACGCACGCACTACACGCACGCACTACACGCACGCACTACACGCACGCACTACACGCACGCACTACACGCACGCACTACACGCACACACTACACGCACACACACACGCACACACTACACGCACACATACACACACACACCCACACTACACCACACCACACACACTACACACACACACACTACACACACACACTACATACAACACACTACACACACACACACTACACACACACACACTACACACACACTACACACACACCCCTACACACACACACTACACACCAACACTACACACACACACTACACACACACACTACACACACACACTACACGCACACACTACACGCACACACTACACGCACACACTACACGCACACACTACACGCACACACTACACGCACACACTACACGCCCACACTACACGCACACACTACACGCACACACTACACGCACACACTACACGCACGCACTACACGCACGCACTACACGCACGCACTACACGCACGCACTACACGCACGCACTACACGCACGCACTAAAACGCACACACTACACGCACACACTACACGCACACACTACACGCACAACACTACACACACACAACACACACACTACACACACACACACACACACTACACACACACACTACACACACACCACATACACACACTACACACCACACACTAAAACACCCAAAAACACACTACACAAAAC
>NC_069406.1:51241577-51259077 GCF_026875155.1 Cherax quadricarinatus | reverse complement strand
AAAACCGAGGAAGAAGTGAAGAGGCTCTGAGCGAGCTAGATGCCTCAAAGGCAAGGGGGGCCAGATAACATTTTCCCCATGGGTATTGAGAGAGGGAGCAGAGGCGCTATGTGTACCCCTAACAACAATATTCAATACATCTATCGAAACAGGGAGATTGCCTGAGGCATGGAAGACAGCAAATGTGTCCCCAAACTTTAAAAAAGGAGACAGACATGAAGCATTAAACTACAGACCAGTGTCATGACATGTATAGTATGCAAAAATCATGGAGAAGATTATCAGGAGAAGAGTGGTGGAACACCTAGAAAGGAATGATCTCATCAACAGCAGCCAACATGGTTTCAGGGGCGGGAAATCCTGTGTCACAAACCTATGGAGTTCATGACATGGTGACAGCAGTAGACAAGAGAGAGAGGGGTGGGTGGATTGATATTCTTGGACTGCAAGAAGGCGTTTGACACAGTTCCACACAAGAGATTGGTGCAAAACTGGAGGACCAAGCAGGGATAACAGGGAAGGCACTACAATGGATAAGGGAAAACTTGTCAGGAAGACAGCAGCGAGTTTAAAGTACGTGGCGAGGTATCAGAATGGGCACCTATGACCAGCGGGGTCCCACAAAGGGGTCAGTCCTAGGACCAGTGCTGTTTCTGGTATTTGTGAACGACATGACGGAAGGAATAGACTCTGAGGTGTCACTGTTTGCAGATGACGTGAAGTTGATGAGAAGAATTCACTCGATCGAAGACCCGGCAGAATACAAAGGGATTGGACAGGCTGCAGACCTGGTCCAGCAATTGGCTCCTGGAGTTCAATCCACCAAGTTTCAAAGTTTATGAAGATTGGGGAAGGGCAAAGAAGACCGCAGACGGAGTACAGTCTAGGGGGTCAGAGGGCTACAAACCCCACTCAAGGAAAAAATCTTGGGGTAGTATAACACCCGGCACATTCCTGAAGCGCACATCAACCAAATAACTGGCAGCATATGGGCGCCTAGCAAACCTCAGAACAGCATTCCCACATCTTAAAAAGGAATCGTTCAGGACCCTGTACACCGTGTACGTTAGGCCCATATTGGAGTATGCGGCACCAGTTTGGAAACCACACCTAGCCAAGCACGTAAAGAAACTAGAGAAAGTGCAAGGTTTGCAACAAGACTGTCCCCGAGTAAGGAGGTATGTCCTACGAGGAGAGGTTAAGGGAAATCAAAACCCGACGACACTGGAGGGCAGGAGAGTAGGGGGGACATGATAACGACATACAAAATACTGAGAGGAATTGACAAGGGACAAAGAAAAGGATGTTCCAGAGATTGGACACAGTAAAAAAGGGGACACAGTTGGAAGTTGAAGACACAGATGAATCACAGGGGTGTTAGGAAGTATTTCTTCAGCCACAGAGTAGTCAGTAAGTGGAATAGTTTGGGAAGCGATGTAGTGGAGGCAGGATCCATACATAGCTTTAAGCAGAGGTATTTATAAAGCTCACGGTTCAGGGAGAGTGACCTAGTAGCGTCAGTGAAGAGGCGGGGCCAGGAGCTCGGACTCGACCCCGCAACCTCAACTAGGTGGTACAACTAGGTGAGTACTGTCACACAAGAAGACTACCAAAAACCGACCTGCCCTTTCCCCACTCAAACCAGAAATAACCCATCCCACCTCCCAGAATACAGCTCTAGAAAGGAAGCAAAAAGTATGGCACACCATCGCAGATAGAATTACAAATAAGAATGAGGAGTGGCAGGAAATAATCACTGAGGCTTCGCCAGACATCATAAGAACCACAGAGACAATGCTCACATAAGTTATAACAGATGCTCTCTTCCTGTCTGGATATCAGATCCTGAGGAAAAACAAGGGGGGAACAGATGGGAAGAAGTAGTTTTGAAGAGATTGAAGGACTAGTCAGAGGAGGAGCGGATGACTAAATAGTAGGAACGCTTCATACAGGGGCCCCAAAAATGGTGATAGCAGTGATGTATAACCTGCCACTGAATAGTAGGAGACCAAGACGGGAATACGATGAGAGCAACCGAGTGATGGTGGACACACTAGCCGAAGTTGCCATAAGAGCCTACATGGGTGATTTCAACCATAAGGGGAATGACTTGGAGAATCTGGAGCCAGATGGGGGAACAGAAACATGAAGAGCCAAGATACGAAAAAACGTCATGTGCCAACCTCTTAGGGACACAACCAGTGAGAGAGGAGACTATGAAGCAACCAGGCTGGACCTCGTATTCACCTTGAACAGTTCGGATATAAGAGATATCACACACAAAATTCTCCGGTGCGTTTGTGTTTCCAATACAGTGTAGAGTTAACAATGGAGAGTGAAGCAGTACGAGAGGGAGAAGCCAAACTTCCATAAAGGGGACTACACATGAGGTGCAGTGGGTAAGTGAACTAGAGGGGAAGACAGTCAACGAAATGATGGACTCTAGCGGGTTTAGCGCTTGGTTTTCATAATAATAATAATAATAATAATAATAATAATAATAATAATAATAATAATAATAATAATAATAATAATAATAATAATAATAATAATTGAACTTATTAAACTTTGTATTGTTGATTCAAAGGTTATGTTTAATGGAGTTTTACACTCAAAAGTTATGTATGGCAAATGGAAATCCTCTTTCATCTGTCCCTTGCAATCTGTACATGTCATATTTTCCATGTATATTTTGAAACAAGACTGCGTAACAAAAATCCTTCCCAGAAGAACTAAGTGGAAAAGATGTGTTAATGTTTTGTTTAGTGCCGAACAATACGGATATAAACCCCTTTTGTGTTTAGTGCCGAACAATACGGATATAAACCCTTTTTGTGTTTAGTGCCGAACAATTGGATATAAAATTTTTGTGTTTAGTGCCGAACAATACGGATATAAACCATTTTTGTGTTTAGTGCCGAACAATACGGATATAAACCATTTTTGTGTTTAGTGCCGAACAATACGGATATAAACCATTTTTGTGTTTAGTGCCGAAAAAATAAAGGATATAAACCATTTTTGTGTTTAGTGCCGAAAAATACGGATATAAACCCTTTTGGGTTTAGTGCCGAACAATAGGATATAAACCCTTTTTGTGTTTGTGCCGAACAATACGGATATAAACCTTTTTGTGTTTAGTGCCCAACAATACGGATATAAACCCTTTTTGTGTTTAGTGCCCAACAATACGGATATAAACCATTTTTGTGTTTAGTGCCGAGCAATACGGATATAAACCATTTTTTTTGTTTAGTGCCGAACAATACGGATAAAACCATTTTTGTGTTTAGTGCGAACAATACGGATATAACCATTTTTTGTTTAGTGCCCAACAATACGGATATAAACCATTTTTGTGTTTTGTGCCGAACAATACGGATATTAAAACCCTTTTTGTGTTTAGTGCCGAAAAATACGGATATAAACCATTTTTGTGTTTAGTGCCCAACAATACGGATATAAACCCTTTTTGTGTTTTGTGCCCAAAAAATACGGATATAAACCATTTTTGTGTTTAGTGCCCAAAAATACGGATATAAACCATTTTTGTGTTTAGTGCCGAACAATACGGATATAAACCATTTTTGTGTTTAGTGCCGAACAATACGGATATAAACCATTTTTGTGTTTAGTGCCGAACAATACGGATATAAACCATTTTTGTGTTTAGTGCCGAGCAATACGGTATATACCATTTTTGTGTTTAGTGCCGAACAATACGGATATAAACCATTTTTGTGTTTAGTGCCGAACAATACGGATATAAACCATTTTTGTGTTTAGTGCCGAACAATACGGATATAAACCATTTTTGTGTTTAGTGCCGAACAATACGGATATAAACCATTTTTGTGTTTAGTGCCGAACAATACGGATATAAACCATTTTTGTGTTTAGTGCCGAACAATACGGATATAAACCATTTTTGTGTTTAGTGCCGAACAATACGGATATAAACCATTTTTGTGTTGAATTAAACAGTGTAGTTCATTCCGTAAATTTTACTGTTGAATTTGAACAAAATAACTCACTGTCTTCTTTAAATGTCTTATTTATTAAGGGTAACTGTGGTTTTAAATTCAAAATATACACAAAACCATCAAATAATTGTTCTAATGTGAACTATTATTCTTCACATCATGATAGTTAAACTTTCTGTATATTGATCTTGGTTTTTGAGAACTTCAGGTATTTGCAGCTCAGCGTCTTAGACGAAGAAATCTTGAGGATTTATGAAATATCTAAAATACCCAAAATACTTAATTGATTAGAATTGGTTAGAATGGGTTTGGAAAACTCACGTAAGTCTATGAAATATAATTAAGCACAAACAAAGAGATTAAAAAATGGTCATGACACATTTTGCAAGACATTTGTGAAGTATATCTCGGAAACGTTAAAATCTGCATAAATGACACTAATGCTGCCAGAATGAGCTGAATTAGGAGTCAACATTCTAAAATTATTTTTGTCTTCTGAATATCTATCACAAGTCTTATGTTGAGTTACTCTAATGATTAAATTTATACCTGTTTGTCTTGTTAACCTGTCACACTCAAGATACTTTAGCGCTTTTCCAGCTTTTTTTTTTGTAACCATTCCCTTAGTATTAACTGGTTGTGGGTACCACTCTCCTGTCTGCCCTTGTCATTCCCATTCTAGAGCTGGTTGAAGCACGGTCTGCTCTCTAGTGGCTTCTATTCTGCCTTGCTTACCGTGGAGTGCACTAATACCTATTGTTGTACATAGTGTATATAGTGTACATAATTCTTTACTTGGTGAAGGATAATACAAGTCAAAAGTTTTTCTGCTGTGTATATTTTGCTCCCATTACACCCAGGATAACAGGTTCTTTGGAATTCCTGGGTTGTAATATATACAAAGAGTGATGCAAGCTCTCAGTGTTATATATATGAGTGATGCAAGCGCTCCAATATATTTATATTTATATATATAGATATATATATATATATATATATAGATATATTTATATATAGTATATATATTATATAGAGATATTGAGAGTGATGCAGCTCTCAGTATATATATAGTGAGTGAATGCAGCTCTCAGTGTTATATACTGAGAGTCGGTGCAGTTCTCAGTGTATCTATACTGAGTCAGCACCTGTCGTGTATATATATTGAGTCATGCACCTCTCCGTGCTAAATTATACTGAGGTAATGCACTCTCAGTGTTATATATATGAGTCATGCACTTAGTGTAATATATGAGTCTTGCACTGTCAGAGATATACCTCTGAGAGGTCATGACTCAATATATATACTCACTATATAATACTCAGTGTATATATACTGAGAGTCATGCACCTATCAGGGAATATATAATGGAGTGATGCAGGTCTCCAGTTATATATAACTGATGTCAGGTACTCTCAGTGTATATATTCGTACAAGTCATGCACCTCTGAGTTGTTTTATACTGAGAGTCGTTGCAGCTGTGTATATATAATGATTCATCTAGCTCTAAGTTGTATTTTATACTGAGTTCTACCTTGTAGTGATATATGCTGAAAATCTTGCGCCTGTCATTGTATATTATATTAGAGTCGTGTACTCTCAGTTGTATATATACTGAGAATGATGCACCTCTCTGTGTTTATTATGAGTCATGCACATCCTCAGTGTTATATTATAATGAGTTCATGCACCTCTTAGAGTATTTATAATGAGAATGATGTCTTCTCAGTGTATATTATGGGGAGTCATGCAGCTCTCAGTATATAACTGAGTATGCACCTCAGTATATATATATATATTATTATGTACGAGACATGCACCCTCTCGGTGTATGTATAGTGAGTCATGCACCTAGTGTTTAATATACTGAGTCATGCACTCTTCAGTGTATTTTATATGAAGAATGATTGCACTCTCAATGTATATATACGAGTCATGCAGCTCTTCAGTGTATATATACCGAGTCTTGCAGCTTCAGTATATACTGGTCGTGAACCTCAGTATATATATATATATATACTGAGTCATGCACCTATCGGTGTTGTATAGTGAGTCAGCACCTCAGTGTATATGATACTGAGTCATGCACCTCTCAAGAGGATATATACTGAGAATGATGCACTCTCAGTTTATATATACCGAGTCATGCAGCTTCAGTGGTATATTTACGAGTCATGCAGTCTCAGTATATATGAGTCGTGCACCTCAGTATTATATATACTGAGTCTGCACCCTCTCAGTGTTTGCTTAGTGAGTCATGCACCTCAGTGTAGATATACTGAGTCATGCACCTCTCAGGTATTGTATAGTGAGTAAGCCACCTCCATGTGTTGTATACTGAGTCATGCACTTCAGTGTATATAGATGAGTTGTGTATCTCTGTGGATATATGTATTTATTCTGAGAATGATGCAGCTTTCAGTTGTTGTATTTACTGAGTCATGCACGGTCTCAGTGTAATATTACTGAGAGTCTATTGCAACTTCCGTCGTATATATGTGTGTCAGTGCACTTCTGGGTACAAATACTGAGAGTGATGCAGCTCCCATTTTATTTATACTGAAAGTGATGAACTTCAGTGTATATATACTGGGAGAGTTAGTCATGAGCTCTTAGTATTATATATCTGAGAGTTATTGCAGCTCTTCAGTATATATATAACTGAGTCATGCATCTCTAAATGTATGTATAATGAGTGTGATGCAGCATTCAGTTGTTAATCTACTTAGTCATTCAGCTTTCAGTGAATATATTTACTGAGTGATGCACATCTCAGTGTGTATATACTGAGAGTGATGCAATTCTCAGTGTATATATCCTGGAGTCATGATTTCTCAGTGTATATATAGTTAGAGAGAGAGCAGCTCTCAGTGTACATTTCTGAGAGTATGGCCATCTCTGTGTTAGATACTGAGATTCATGCAGCTCTCCAGTATATTTATATATATTATATATATATTATATATATATATATATATATATATATATATTTATATATTATATATTATATTTATATATATATATAAATATCTATGTATATATATATAAAAAAATTTGTATTAAACAAATACATATAATATATTATATATATATATATATATTATATATTTATATATATTTAAATATATATATACATATCATTATTTATATATATATATATATTATATATATATTATTATACATTTATATATATAATAATATAATATTTATATATATTATATAATATAAATTATTCTATATATATTTATATATATATATGTATTATATTTATAATATATATATATATATATATATAATATATTATCATTATATATATATATATATTTATATATATATATATCTATATATATATATATATATATATATATATATTTATATATGTTTATATAATGGAAGTCATGCACTGCAGCTTATTGTGAGGTGTATTGCAGCTTTCAGTGTATTATATAATGAGTTGTCACTCAACTCTGTGTATATTACTAAATTAGTGATGCACCTCTTCAGTGTGTATTTACTGAGAGTGATGGCAGCCGTCAGTGTATGTGTACTAAGAGTGATGCAGCTCTCAGTGTATATATTCTGAGAGTCATTTGCACTCTAAGTGTATATATACATTTGGAATCATGCACCTCTCAGTGTATATATATGGGAGTCATGCACCTTCTCAGTCTATATTAGTAAGTGGATGCAGCTCTGAGTGCTCTACTATGAGAGTCATGCAGCCTCTCAGTGTATATATATACGAGAGTTCATGCAACTCTCAGTGTATCTATACTGAGATTGATGCAGGCTCGCAGTGTATCTATACTGAGTATTGATGCACCTCTCAGTGTATCTATACTAAGTATTGATGCACTTCTCAGTGTATTATACTAAGGAATGAATGCACCTCTCAGTGTATTATACTAAGAATGATGCTCCTAGTGTTTTATCTAAGAATGATGCACTCTGTGTATATATACGGAGTCATGCACGCTCTCAGTGTAACTATCCTGTAGATAAAAACTGCACTACACTTTCCAGGTAATTGAATTACTGCCGACTTTAATTTATCTCCGTAAATGGTAATGTACAAAATAAATAATTGGGAAACGACTGAGAAAAATAATAATATTTATTTTAATTAATAATAATAGCTACGGTATATTATTATTATTATTATTATTATTATTATTATTATTATTCTTTATTATTCTTTCTTGTTTACTTTTGAAAAAAACTGTTCTTTCCATGAATCATTATTCAGCAGCCGATTGTGACTGATATCATAGGCAGAATAATGTTCAAAGTGGAGAAAAGTGTTATAAAGGAACGGTATAAAAGTAGATGGAAGAAGCTGGTTATTTTTTATAGATGTGATGAAGATGTAAAAAATGGTTATTGATGCAATGCTGTTGTGTGTTGAGTGTGTGATGAACATCATACTGGTGATGGCAGAGTGCTGAGTGTGTGATGAACATCATACTGGTGATGGCAGAGTGTTGAGTGTTTGATGAACATCGTACTGGTGATGGCAGAGTGTTGAGTGTGTGATGAACATCGTACTGGTGATGGCAGAGTGCTGAGTCTTTGATGAACATCGTACTGGTGATGTTGTGTGTTGACTGTGTGATGAACATCGTACTGGTGATGTTGTGTGTTGAGTGTGTGATGAACATCGTGCTGGTGATGTTGTGTGTTGAGTGTGTGATGAACATCGTACTGGTGATGTTGTGTGTTGACTGTGTGATGAACATCGTACTGGTCGATGTTGTGTGTTGGACTGTGTGATGAACATCATACTGGTGTGTTGTGTGTTGACTGGTGTGATGAAAACATCGTATGGTGAGTTTGTGTGTTGACTGTGGATGAAACATCCGTACTGGCGTTGTAGTTGTGTTGAGTGTGTGAATGAAACATCGTACTGGTGATGTTGTGTGTTGACTGTGTGATGAACAATCTACTGGTGATGTTGTGGTTGAGTTGTGTGATGAAACATGTACTGGTGTGATGTTGTGTGTTGACTGTGTGAGAACAATCCGTTACTGGTGATGTTGTGTTTTTTTGGGTTTTGAATGGTCGTGATGAAACATCGTACTGGGTGATGATGTGTATGTGACTGTCGTGATGAACATCGTACTGGTGATGTTGTGTTGTTGACTGTTGTGATAATCATCGTATGGTGATGTTGTGTGTTGAGTGTGTGATGATTCGTATAGTGATGTTGTGTGTTTGACTGGTGGATGAACATCGTACTGGTGATGTTGTATGTGTTGACTGTGTGATGAACATCGTACTGGTGATGGCAGAGGAGATGTTGACTGTGTAGATGAACATCGTACTGGTGATGATTGTCGGTGTTGAGCTGTGTGATGACATCGTACTGGAGTGTTGTTGTGTGTTGACTGTGTGATGAACATCGTACTGGTGATGTTGTGTGTTGACTGTGTGATGAACATCGTACTGATGATGTTGTGTGTTGACTGTGTGATGAACATCGTAATGGGTGAGGCCAGAGTGTGACTGTGTGATGAACATCGTACTGGTGATGGCAGAAGTGTTGACTGTGATTGAATGAAAATCGTACTGGTGATGGCAGCAGAGTGTTTGAGTGTTGATGAACATCGTACTGGTGATGTTGTGTGTTGACTGTGTGATGAACATCGTATGGGTGATGTTGTGTGTTGGACTGGTGATGAAACACGTATGGTGATGGCAGAGTGTAGAGTGTGTGATGAACATCGTACTGGTGTGTTTGTGTGTTGGTGTGTGAGGACCATCGTACTGGTGATGTTGTGTGTTGACTGTGTGAATTGAACATCGTACTGGTGATGTTGTGTGTTGGACTGGTGTGATGAACCATCGTAATTGATGATGTTGTGTGTTGACTGTGTGATGAACATCGTACTGGTGATGGCACAGAGCAGAGTGTTGACTGATGTGATGAACCATCGCCCTACTGGTGAAAGCAGAGTGTTGATGGTTTGATGAACATCGTACTGGATGATGGCAGAGTGATTGAGTGTGTGATGAAACATCGTACTGGTGATGTTGTGTTTGTACTGTGTGGATGCACATCGTACTGGTGATGTTGTGTGTTGCTGTGTGATGAAACATGGTACTGTGATGTTGTGTGTTGATGTGTGATGAACATCGTTTACTGGTGATGTTGTGTGTTGACTGTGTGATGAACATCGTACTGTTGATGTTGTGTGTTGGAATATGTGATGAACATCGTACTGGTGATGTGTGTGTGGACTGTGTGGTGATGAACATCGTATGTGATGTTGTGTGTTTGGACTGTGTGGGATGAACATAGTAATGGTGATTGTTGTGTGTTGACTGTGTGATGAACATCGTACTGCTGATGTTGTGTGTTGACTGTGTGATGAACATCGGTACTGGTGATGTTGTGTGTAGACTGGTGTGATGAACATCGTACTGGTGATGTGTGTGTTGACGTGTGAAAATCGTTCTGGTGATGTTGTGTGTGACTGTGTGATGAACATAGTACTGGTGATGTTGTGTGTTGACTGTGTGAGAAATCGTAACTGCGTGATGTTGTGTGATGACTGTGTGATGAACATCGTACTGGTGTGTAGTGTCTGACCTGTTGTGATGAACATCGTACTGCTGTTGTTGTGTGTTGACTGTGTGAGGAACATCGTAATGGTGATGTTGTTGTCTTGACTGTGTGATGAAACATGTACTGGTGATGTTGTGTTGTTGACGGTGTGATGAAATCCTTTGGTGAGTTGGTGATGCTGTGTGATGAACATCGTACTGGTGATTGTTGTGTGTTGACTTTGTGATGAACATAGTACTGGTGGATGTTGTGGTGTTGACTGTGTGATGAACATCCGTATGGTGATGTGTCTTGACTGTTTGATGAAAACGTATGGTGATGATTGGTGTTGCTGTGGATGAAATCGTACGGTGATGTTGTTGTGTTGACTGGTGATGGAACACGTACTGTTGATGTGTCTTGACTGTGTGATGAACATCGTACTGGTTGGATGTGTGTTGACTGTGTGATGGAACATCGTACTGCTGAGTTTGTGTGTGAACTGTGTGATGAAACATCGGTTACTGGTGATGTTGTATGTGATTGTGTGACGAACATCGTACTGGTGATGTTGTGTGATGTCTGGGTGATGAACATCGTACTGGTGATGTTGTATGTTGACTCCCCGTGTGATGAACATCGTACTGGTGGATGTTGTGGTGTTGATGTGTTGATGAACATCGCACTGCTGATGTTGTATGTTGACTGTGTGCATGAAAACATGGTACTGGTTGTTGTTGTATGTGGATGTGTGATGAAACATCGTACTGGTGATGTTGTGTGTTGACTGTGTGATGAACATCGCACTGTGATGTTGTATGTGACTGTGTGAGAACATGGTACTGGTGATGTTTTTTTTTTGTATTGTAGACTGTGTGATGAACATGGTACAGGTGGATGGCAGAGTCGAGTGCCAGACGTGACTGGAGATGCTTAGTGAGAATGATGATAAATTTTGAGAAGAAAAAAAATCGCTGGAAAATAAGAGAACGATAATAGAGAGTAATAAAGATTACGAAATGAATTGTGAGCGACCACTTGAACACCAAAAAAAGCTTTTTGATAAATTATAAGAAGAGGATAGAAAGGTGGTAAATGGAATTATTAAGATCCACGAAGAATTGGAAGTTGAACAAAGGAAGATGAAAACTATATTTCAAGAATATTTACTCAATGCCAGTAGATAAAAAGAATGCAGAAAAAAAAATCGTATTCAACGTAAATAATTTACATGCTATTAGAGGGCGTGGAGAGTCGAGGACGTGTGTGAAGTGAGCCGGGGAGGGCGTGTGTGAAGTGAGCCGAAGGCGTGTGTTGAAGTGAGCCGGAGGGCGGGTGTGATGTGAGAGGAACAGCAGAATGTGATAATGTAATAGAAGAATACAGCTTTTGGTAAATGAGATTAAAACTGAGAAAGAAACTGCAAGCAGTGTTAAGGAGGGTAAAATCTGAAAAATTATTGTTGTATTTGTTCGGTGTCAGTATGAAGGAGGGGACACGAGACAAAGGATTACCATGAAGTTCATGTATTTCTTTGTACAAGAGGTAAAGGAACATGCGAAAAATATATAGGATTATACGGGATACTAAAAACTGTTTTACTTATCTGAAGTAAAGCGCAATGCAGTATTTATGTCTGTAGTAGTGATTATAAAGACAAACTATATTTACAAAAGAGGAGATTTAGAAACTGAAAAACAATGACTTCGAGGCGTTTTCATTGAAGAACAACGTTAATTATATAGTTAAAGTAGTGCCATTGTGGAATTGGAAGATAAAAATATGACTGGGGTGATACAGGGAACGATGTGGAAAATGTTGCAATTATATGTAGAAGGTTGTATTACTTTTGACATCTGTAACGGGTTTTCATGAGATAATTTAAAGTACTTAAAAATGTGGATCCATGAAATAACACAGAAATCACTGCCTATCGACAGCAGAGATCGGCAGGGCACTGGTAACACTCGGCAGGCACTGTAACACACACCCAGGGTGAAAAGTTTAACGGGCGCCACCAAAGCGAGTATGACCCACAGCCCGGTACATCAGGTACTGTCTTTAAGTGCCTGTCCAAAACGCCTTCTTAAAAGTCAGCATGGGGTCTATTGTAATTTCCCCATTAAGTATCCGAGAGGCAGTTGAACAGTCTTGAGCCCTTCACACTTATTGTGCTGTCTCTTAGTGCACGCGATCGGCACCACTGCTTTTCATTTAGAAATGGTTTGCATCTCCTGCTGTAGTGTTTTGCCTATGGTAGGGAGTGATTTTCGTGTGCAAGTTTGGTACTAATTTACCTAGGATTTTCCAAGTGTATATTATCATGTATCTTTCTCGCTGCGTTCCAAGGAATTACCAAATCATGGGACTTCAACCATTTCCTGTAATTTAGGAGCTTATCGTACTTGTGTGTGCATGAAATTTCTCTGTACACTTCCTCCAGAGCCATCAGTTTCGCTTGCTTGAAGGGGGGGCAATTAAAGTACAGGCTGTATTCAGCCTCGAGAGAACAAGCAGATTTGAATGAGAATCATCATGGGCTTGGCATCCTAGTCTCAAGGTTCTCATAATCCATCCTTTCATTTTTCTTAGCAGATGAGATAGATACATTGTTGTGGTTTGGAAGGTGACATCATCTTCTCCCAGGTCCTGCACATTAGTTTTTCTTCTATTGTCTAACTTAGAACTTGTTGTATTCCTGTTACAGTTTTTATTTCCTTCAAGTTTTTCCATATTTTGAGTAGTGATTATTTCTCTTCAATTGAATGAATATGTTTTCTGCGGTCTATTAAAGATTTGGGTTTTGTTGTCACTTGGAGTCTTGCAGTGCCTACGATGGAAGACCATTCATAGCAATTCGGGGGGTCATCTGAAAGGAAGACATGGAGCTATGGCTTTACATCTCTGCCTATGTCAGATATGAGGTGGGGGAACAGGATAGGAGCGAGTACAGTGCCTTGTGGAACAGAACTTTACTGTAGCTACCTTAGACCTTGGACTTCTTTATATCATTCTTTGTGTTCTATTTGTTAGGAAGTCTTGGATCCATCCACCAACTTTTGCGCGCTATTAACGGTGGCCACACTTTTCGAACGTTTCGCCAAATCTAGTGAATTACTACATATGCATTTTGGTTCCAGTAGCTGGGACAGGCAGGAGCGACCTCCTTTATACTGTGTTTGCCATGGGTTGCGTTATCTGATGAATATGTCGTGTGTTGAGAATTATTGCTTCTTAGAACCCTTTCAGAGATTTTTTTTATATGGGTTTTGTGCAGTGCTATCGGTCTGTAGTTCTTTGCAACTGCTTTGCTGCCTCTTTGCGGACATGGGGCTATGTATGTTTGTTTTTAGTGACTGTGGGAGGACCCTGTGTCCATGCTCCATCAATAGACGATCTGTGAACGGCACGTATTATTATTATTATTTTAATCAAGGGGGAAGCACTAAACCCGTAGGATTTACAGCGGCCTTATGGGGGGATGGAAGGCATTTCAGGCCTTAATTCAGGGGAACTGGAGCACAATCCAACTGGAGCACGATCCAATTCCTAGATCAAGAGCCCTCTACCAGCGTCAAGGAGCCTTACTTGAGGGTTGAGGCACGGTAACAGAGGCTTATTGCAGTTCTTGATGAACACGGAGCTCAGAACCCGAGGCCTGGTGCAGAGGCTGGGCTATCGACTAACTGCCTGTGAAAGTCCAGGCCCTCGCACGCACAAAACTCCTTCACCCCTCCCTACAGCCTTTCCTGGCTGACCACTACACCGCCTCACAGGTCAATTAGCAATTTCAGTAAATAAATTATTTATAATAATTTTTCTAATGAATATACAAATTTCGGTAGAGTTTTGGGCGTGTGTACAGAACATGCTATAATTGTCTTCCAGATCAATGAGAAATTGGTTAATGGTGGCGGTGAGACCTCCAATGAGAAGTGATGAATACTTGCCCCCAGATGCAGAGGCTGTCGGGTTGATGAGGAGTGGAGACAGAGTCATCCAAAAAAGACTAAATTAGCCCAGAGAGAGAAGGTATTACGGTCGAGGAGTACGTGTGATGATGATTCTTCATGATGAACTTACTCTTCAAGCGGTCAATTTTTATTTTAATCAAGGAGGGGAAGCGCTAAACCCGGAGGAATTATACAGCGCCTGGGGGGGGGGATGTGGAAGGCTTCTGGGCTTTTTTCGGGGGGGGAACTGGAGCACAGATCCCATTCCCTAATCAAGAGACCTCACCAACATCAGGAACCTTCTTGAGGGGTTCAAGCTGTTCAAGCTCAGACACAATGGTGCACAAAAAAAAACAGCCCAAAATGACTCTTTGATTATAACCAACATGATAAGCCTCTTGAAAATTATCTGTGCATTTGATAATTTTAGCAAAGGTTTTTATCAGGGAATGAGATAGACAACATCCACATAGCAAAATTTGAATGCCAATCACAAAAATATAGATACTACTTTTGTAATGATTCTGAAGAAATCATGAAAGGTCATAGGTTTTCTGTACATACCCATGGGGTATTTGTCCATACCCAATCCATAGAAAACTATTGGGCAAGTTAAACCAAGGTACCCCAGGTTACAGAAGTCATGTCATATAAGGGTTTAGGTTTGCTTAGGCGTACAATTCCTTTCAGTGATATCAATCCATAAGGATTATGACAGGATCCACCTGAGATGTTGACAGCTGAGACAGGTGTCAGCTGAGCTTGGTCAGCTGTAGATGGAGACAGCTGACGGGTCATGCTGAGCTGTGGTCGCTGAGATGGTGGACAGCTGAGCTGGGGGTCAGATGAGCTGGCACGTAGTGCCAAATCTGGGGTGGCCATGTCAAGGGTCGGCAACATCTGGGTATGTCCATGTCTAGGGTGGGCCGCAGGAAATATGGTCATTTGTGATGTAGTGTCACATATGTAACACAGGTGTGGTTCAAAACAGATGTATATATGGGTAATGGGTGGTCACTGTGGCCACAACGGTCGGTGGTGGCCAAGATGAGTCACAGTGGTTCACGGCCTTCAATCTTCTAGGTCTGGCAACGGCCTCAGTGGGTGGGCCACATTCTGGGAGGGCAACAGTGCTGCTGCCGGCATCTGGGTGTCCATGGAGGTGCTGGCTACACAGATTTCATCTTAACCTCTTCGCTTTACTTTGTTCAAACAAAGTGACTGGTCTTCAAAAATAAGTATTTCCCCAGCAGTAAACTGTGTGTTGTGTTGACCAGTGTTATAGTGATGGCAGCCACGAGTCTGCTACTCTACCTGCCGCTGCTGCCTTCATTTCTTTAGCTTTTTTCATAATTTCTAATCGCTTCCGGCTGATGGCATGCGAATACTGTCTCTTCGGGCGAGGCATTGTGTATGAAATTTGTACAATATATGGCAAAATTACGGGTCACTTGGGTCTGCTGGTCACTCAGAGCAGCTCACCCCCTCTCCCTGTCGACTGTTAGTCAACACTGAGAGACTTGTGGTTGAAGCAGCTCAAACTGCAGCCACTCAGAGGGTTACCAATTTGTATTTTGTAGCATTTGGCACTGAAATATGAGCAAAAAAATGACGAGAAATGTCTAGAAAATGTCAACAAATATACTACAGTTATGGTATACGTCACAACAATTACGCATTTACCGCATTTATTATAATTACGGTAACCTTTTAAGAGAATTATCGTACAGAGACGAGACATACACCAAAATGTTATCAGATTCTTCAGCTCTTTCTCGGTAACATTAACTCATTTTTCAATTCTTTTCATATTTTTCGTATAATTCAACGCTTGACGCGTCACGCGCCGCTAACGTTCACACAACACTAATCTACGAACCTAAATAAGTTCACAAAAGCACTTATACAACTAAATAATTAATCAAGCTAACAATTAACATAGGAACAATATTAAAAATAAATATATGTTCCAGATTTTCACTAGTGGCCAGTTCTTGGTGGACGAACTGTGATAGAGATCTCTCATGTCTCAGGTAGTCGACGTTCGAGTCTGTCCAGGAGGATGTTATTACAGAGCGCAGATTATCTGCGTGTCCTCCTCTGTAATAACATCTACCTTCGTATACTGATATTAATACACTTGTGTAGTAATATCATATATGGACAGTACTTCAAGGCTGGCTGAAACTGCTGACCTCAGGGAAGTGGTGAAGGGTGAATACCTGGATCTACGGACCTGGGGTGGGACTTGCTGACCTCAGGGAAGTGGTGAAGGGTGAATACCTGGATCCACGGACCTGGGGTGGGACTTGCTGACCTCAGGGAAGTGGTGAAGGGTGAATACCTGGATCCACGGACCTGGGGTGGGACTTGCTGACCTCAGGGAAGTGGTGAAGGGTGAATACCTGGAACCACGGACCTGGGGTGGGACTTGCTGACCTCGGAAGTGGTGAAGGGTGAATACCTGATCCACGGACCTGGGTGGGACTTGCTGACCTCAGGGAAGTGGTGAAGGGTGAATACCTGGATCCACGGACCTGGGGTGGGACTTGCTGACCTCTGGGAAGTGGTGAAGGGTGAATACCTGGATCCACGGACCTGAGGTGGGACTTGCTGACCCAGGAAGTGGAAGGGTGAATACCTGGATCACGAGACCTGGTGGGACTTGCTGACCTAGGAAGTGGTGAAGGGTGATACTGGAACCACGACCTGGGGGGACCTTGCTGACCTCAGTGAAGTGGTGAAGGGTGAATAACCTTGAAACGGACCTGGGTGGGAACTTGCTGACCTCAGGAAGTGGTGAAGGTGATACCGGATCCACGGACCTGGGGTGGACTTGCTGACCTCTAGGAAGTGGTGAAGGTGAATATCAGGATCACGGACCTGAGGTGGACTTGCTGACCATGAGGTAGGAAGGTGTAGGAACACAGGAATTGAAGGGAGAATTCCGGGGGACACGATGAATCCTGGAACACACGAACTGGGGGAAGGATTAGTGTGGGAAGATGGGAAGGTAAATAGG
>NC_069406.1:51212018-51241077 GCF_026875155.1 Cherax quadricarinatus | reverse complement strand
GCGGAAATGCCCGGGTTTGTCACGTTTTTTGGGTTGGGAAAGGGTCGAATCTTAGTCCGGGCCCTTTTAATCCTCGCTGGTCGTTACTAGGTTCATCCCCTGGTTCGAGAGCGTTATTTATTTTTTAAAGTATGTAAGGATCATGCCTCTACCACTTTCTTCCCCAGGTCGTTCACTTCTGATGCTTAAGAGTGGAACATACTTAATTTTTATATCTGTGATGGTGAGTTTTCAACTCCAGCTGTGCCCTCGCATTCCTGTTTCCCGACTCTAAATTCTGTCCTTCTCTACCCTATCAATTCCGCTCAGTAATTTGTTCGTTATATTACTCTTTAGTTCACCTTTCCTTAGTTTCATTAGGGTCGTCAGGAGTGTAGTGTGTGTGTGTGTGTTGTGTTGTGTGTGTGTGTGTGTGTATGTGTGTGTGTGTGTGTGGTGTGTATGTGGGTGTGTGTGTGTGTGTGTGTGTGTGTGTGTGTGTGTTTTGTGTTGTGTGTGTGTTGTGTGTTGTGTGTGTGTGTGTGTTGTACTCACCTATTGTTGCTGCAGGGGTCGATTCCAGCTCCTGGCCCCCCCTCTTCACTGGTCGTTTACTAGGTCACTCCCCCTGAACCGTGAGTTTTTATCATACCTTGCTTAAAGTTTCGTGTTATCCTGCCTCACTACATCACTTCCCAAACTATTCCATTCCTGACTACTTACGGCTGAAAAAAATACTTCCTAACATCCCTGTGATTCATATGTGTCTTCAACTTCCAACTGTGTCCCCTTGTTTCTGTGTCCATCTTGGAACATTCTGTCTTTGTTCCCCTTTGTCAATTCCTTTCGTATTTGGTTGTCGTTACCCATGTCCCCCTATCTCTCCTGTCCTCCAGTGCGTCAGGGCGATTTCCCTTAACCTCTCCTCGTGGGAAACATAACTCATAGCTCTGGGATTTAGTCTTGTTGCAAACCTTTGCACTTACTCTAGTTTCTTTACGTGCTTTGGCTAGGTGTGGGTTCCAAACTAGTGCCCGCATACTCAATTGGGCCTAACAATCACGGGGTACAGGGTCCTGAAGATTCTTTTAAAATGTCGGAATGCTGTTCTGAGGTTTGCTAGGTGCCCATATGCTGCAGCAGTTATTTGGTTGATGTGCTTTCAGGAGATGTGCCTGGTGTTATATAGCCCCCAAAATCTTTTTCCTTGAGTGAAGTTTGTAGTTTTGGCCCCTAGATGTACTCCGTTTTGCGGTCTTCTTTGCCCTTCCCCAATCTTCATGGCTTTTTTTCACTTGGTGAGGTTGAACTCCAGGAAACCCGTTGCTGGACCAGGTCTGCAATCTATCCAGATCCCTTTGTAGTTCTGCCTGGTCTTAACCAAATGAATTCTTTTCATCAACTTCACGTCATCTGCAAACAGGACACTTTGGAGTCTATCCCTTCCGTCATGTCGTTCACAAATACCAGAAACAGCACTGGTTTCCCAGGACTGATCTCTGTGGGACCCGCTGGTCACAGGTGCCCACTCTGACACCTCGCCAGTACCATGACTCGCTGCTGTCTTCTGACAAGGTTTCCTGACCAATTGTATTTTGTTTGTTTTGTGTGTGTGTGTGTGTGTGTGTGGTGTGTGTGTGTGTGTGTGTGTTGTGTATGTTTACCACTCATATATGGTTTCCAGGGTTTGATTTGCTGCTATGTTTTGATAATCTATGTAACGGTATTTGTGTATACCTGAAATAATTACTTGCCTCTTCTAAAATCTAAATCTTTCCGGCACAATAGCCTTACCGTACCTAGTTGTACAGCTATGTATGGATTCCCTCCACATCACTCTCCAGGTTGTTCCACTTCTTGACAACTCTACGGCCGAAGAAATGCTTCCTAACATCCCTCGACCCATTAAGTTTTCAACCTCCGGTTATGCTTTTTTTTTTAATCCTATTTCCCATTCTGAATCATTTTGTCCCTGTTCACCTTGTCAGTTCCCCTGAGTATTTTGATTTGGTTTTTATATCCCTTTATAGTCTTCCTGTTTTCCAGTGTTGTCACGTGAGTGTCCTTATCCTCTCCACAGCACATACTCTTAGCTCAGGGACTAGTCTTTTTTACAAACCTCCCTGTGTAGGTGTGCATGGTGTGTGTGTGGTGTGTGGTGTGGGGTGTGTGTACTCACCTATTTGTACTCACCTATTTGTGGTTGCAGGGGTCGAGTCTTAGCTCCTGGCCCCGCCTTTTTCCCCGGTTGCTACTAGGCCCCTCTTCCCCGCTCCATGAGCTTTATAAAACCCTCGTCTTAAAACTGTGTATGGTTCCTGCCTCCACTACGTCATTTTCTAGGTATTCCCCCTGCCTTACAACTCTATGACTGAAGAATACTTCCTAATTTTCTCTCTGATCACTTGTGTCTTCAACTTCCAATTGTGGCCTCTTGTTTCTTTTGTCCCCTCCCTGGAACATCCTGTTTTTGTCCACCTTGTCTATTCCACGCAGTATTTTTATGTCGTTATCATGTTCCCCGACCTCCTGCCCTCCAGTTTTCGTCAGGCGATTTCCCTTAATCTTTCTTCATAGGACATTCCCCTTTTGCTCTGGAACTAACCTTTTCGCAAACCTTTGTACTTTCTTTTATTTCTGACGTGCTTTATCAAGTGCGGGTTCCAAACGGGTGCTGCAAAACCCCAGTATGGGCCTGACATACACGGTGTACAGTGTCTTGAACGATTCCTTACAAAGGGTTTATCGAATGCTGTTATCAGGTTTCCCCGGCGCCCATATGCTGCAGAAATTTATCTGATTGATGTGTGCTTCCGGAGACATGCTCGGTGTTATACTCACCCCAAGATCTTTCTCCTTGAGTGAGGTTTGCAGTCTTTGGCCCTAGCCTATACTCTGTCTGTGGTCTTCTGTGCCTTCCCTATCTTCATGACTTTGCATTTGGCAGGATTAAATTCGAGAAGCCATTTGCTGGACCAGGTGTCCAGTCTGTCCAGGTCTCTTTGAAGTCCTGCCTGGTCTCATCAGATTTAATTCTCCTCATTAACTTCACATCATCTGCAAACAGGGACATTCTGAGTCTAACCCTTCAATCATGTCGTTCACATATACCAAAAATAGCACTGTCCTAGGGACCGCCCCCTGTGGGACCCCGCTCGTCACAGGTGCCCACTGTGATACATCATTACGTACCATGACTCGTTGTTGCTTCCCTGTCAGGTTTTTCTCTGATCCTTTTGCAGTCCCCTTTCCCTGTTATATGCGCCTGATGCTCTAGCTTCGCACTAATCTCTTGTGAGGACCTGTGCCCAAAGGCCTTCTTGCAGTCCAAGAAGATGCAATCAACCCCCCCTCTCGTGTCTTACTTTGTTATTTTATCATAAAACTCCAGAAGGTTTGTGTGTTGTTTGTGTGGGGTGTTTGTGTGTGTTGTGTGTTGTGGTGTGTGTGTGTGTGTGTGTGTGTGTGGGGTGTGCTTATGTTATGATGTCTTTTTGGTTTTGTCTTATGTATGTGTGTGTGCACGTGTGACTGGCAGAATTCGAAACATGCTTCACTATACCGCTGCCGCTACCGTCTTCTACGGTCGAATACAGGAAAACAATAAAAACAATAAAAGAAGCAGTTTTGACGTTATCAGTCCTCAGTCTTCGTAAGAGGTGATCGTCCTCCTTTCTTAAACATGTGTGAAGTTGGTTAGTTACTGGAGCTCAAAATCTCCCGACCAAAATACTTTAATTCCTAAGTTTGATTTGAATATATAAATGGGGAAAAAATGCACTGTTTCGTAAATATATTCCCTTGTAGCCTATAGCATGGGTTGTTTGGGTTTGAAGATTAAAAACCTATCAACTATACTAGGGTCATGAAGGCTGCTTGGTAAGCTCTCCATAACAGTCATAAAAAATTCAATCACTAAAATAGGCATTAAAGAAAATGTCTCAGCATGTATAACTCTGGGAGAAATACAACACTTAAGTATATACTCTGTGTTGCATAGCCCATATGCCAGAGCTTAAACACTAGACAAGAAGTAGGTTTACAACACTTGGAGTTGACGTCACGGATGAGTGACGTCACGGGTGAGTGAGGATCATTAGTGGAGTCAGACGTGACAAGGGTTTAGTAAGAACTTTGGTCAGTGAAGCTATAGTTATTTAGATTAAAATTCGTAATATAAATAAAAAATGGACTGTTAATAAATAAAACATCTTCAAATAAGTAGCTAATATATGTCTTGAGCATAACAGCTCGTTAAAGAAATTTAACAAAACACTTAACGGTGAAACCAGTGGTTCTAAATGAGCTGGTTCAGTCGCTCTGCCTCAGTTTTACATGTCAGTGACTGTGATCAGTTTAGTGTTGGGTGAGGTAGTGACAGCATGTGTGTGCTACGGTGCGCAATATTACGTGTTAAGTGTTAGTGATACAGAAAAGTGTGCAGTGTGAAGGTAATTTGGAGTTTCAGTTTTTTTTTTTTTTATTTCAACTTTTCCTTTCTCGCTCATAACGCGAGAAGCCTCATCAGAGATGTTTGTGATTTTCAAGGCTTGTTTAGCGAGTGCACGTCATCACTGTTGTGGAGAAATTTTCTCCAGGAGGGGGGTATCAGCCCCCTTCAGCCCCTTTCAGCCCTGAGGGGCCCAGCCCTCTCAGAAGGGGCAAGCATCTTGTTTACTGCTACAGTGAGTAATTGATCCCAGATGCAGTACCAGTATGCGACGTGGCTCGACGCTCTTTGCGGTCCAGTGTTGCAAAGTGTTGTTTAATAAAAGACAGTCCATCTCTTACCTTAGCAGGACAATTAAGGAAAATCCTGCTCCCACTTTATTACCCTGGTAAAGATAGTGTACATTGTTGTCTATGCTTAAGACAGCAAGAATCAAACATTCTGCTTTGCTTCACAAAGGAAGTGGCAAGGAAGAAAAAGTACTAGGTCAGCTTTTCCTTTATGTGCTAGGGGCAATGACGGTGTGGGACGTTGTGACGTCTTCAGATTACTTTTGACTCTACTGAGAGTCACACTGACGCCAGGATAACCAACAAAGAACACTGATCCGTGCGTTAGTGTGAACAAAGTGTCTCACAAAACACAATAAACACTTAAGAGAGGTGTGATCAGCTTCTTCAGTGATAAGATTGTGAATAATAAAGGCAAATCTTGTGGAACATAGTGCACCAGTGTGCATATTCCTAGACTATGGAAGACGTGGACATCCAAGGACACTTCAGGTTCTATCAAGTCACCGATACCTGTCGAAGGTGTGAAGAACACCATAGCTCACGCTACAAGAGCAAGGTAGGTTACGAATTTCTTGTAGTATGGGGGACTGCGCAGTTCTTGAGTCACAAGGAGTTTGTAATCAACCTATAGTCGGCAGTGAGGTGTGGACTTTTGAGTCCACACAAGTAAGTTTGTCAGCCATCAGTGAATGAAATATGCTGACATAACACCCCCTAGGGGTAATTTTTTTTGTTTAATAATATGATCAAATTACAGCGCGTTGAGAGATGATCATGACAACAATTAAAGACCTCGTCTGCAGGGGCGGCTGTGTAGAGGATTTGCTGTCTTTTATCAGCTAAGTATTCCCTATATTTAACTATATCTTAGCTGGTAAACCATTTCTCAACATTTTGGTCCTTCAAACTGGATAAAGGCCACACTGTGGTCCAAATATGTTGTACTACAGTGTACAAATAACCTACGACCCAAAGGTCCTTCGAAAAGAAAAGCTGTAAAACTAGTGTTTTACAATATAAATCAGTGTAAATGAGTCCCTCCAGACTCAATCACAGAGAATGGGCAGCCAAAAAAAAAAACGGGCGCTCACCCAGCGTTCACCCAAAGAAAACGGGAGCTAGGTGACTCACCCAACAAGAAAACGGGCACCCGGCATCCACTGCTCCAAGCTCGAAAAACGCTGACTACAGCAACAACCCAACTGATGTTCAGTTTGAGTGTATATACACATAGTGTTTATAATGTTTATAGACAGAGGTTAAGAGACGAGATTGTGTTTAAGTTTCTTATAGATATACATGTTATATCAACATTGACATTTATATATGTGTAAGTAATATTCACGTGTGATTTACAGTTATACAGTGACATTTATAGTGAATAGTGAGTGAATTGTATAACATCGTTATTTACGATTAATTATCGTGGTCAAGCTGACACAGCAAACTCAAGCCATAAACACCAGCCTTCATGGTCACTGACCCTGAGGTTAAGCTTACTGGGTCATTAGTGTCTGACTCGATTACTGCTGACTTAAGCATAACAAAACTCAGCTGTATAGCAGTACAGTATTTTTTAAAAACTCTAAGTGTGGTGCTAGAATTTTCAGTATACCATTAAAATGGCTTGTTTAAAAACTCAGTTTCAGTCTTTACAGACTAAGATTACACAATTAGAAAATCTAATTTCAGTCTGTATAGGATTAACTCAAGATACAAACATAGATTTTGATGATCTTGAGGTCAAATTTGAATTACACAATGTCTGGAAATAATTAATTCAGACTATACACATTATGAAAAGGATTTTCTTGAATCAGATCCATCTGAGGATGAAATTAAAAATGTTTGTGGATACTTTTAGAAATCAACAATTAAGGTGGACGGGGAGTACAGGCTTTCTGCCGTAAACTCTGGCACAGAGACCTACTGTAACTAGTGGAAAACCACCTGTTACACCTGTAAAAAACAAAAAGTGTACATTACCAAGTTTACCTACCTTGTCATTACCTTTTTTCCCAAGGTCAAATTTGAAGAATTCATTAGTGGTTTTCAATCCATAGTAAATTCACGAACTGCTAAGTTCAATTATCTAAAATGTCTTGTGAAGGGAGATCCCTATGAAAAATTAAGTCATTTCCGGTGGTTAAAGAATTATCAAATAGCCTTACGTGTCTTAGCAGACAATTACTTTGATGCTGACAAGGCTAGAGTTAGACATGCAGTCTTAATATCAAGCTTGAAGCCACCCAACATTGTTTTTCAGATTTACGGGCATTTAAATACTTAGAAAATAGTCTAAGATCTAGGTGCTAAAATACGACCTAAGACAATGTGTTTGGGTTTTTATCAGTTTTATTGTAAAAGGATAAGTTGTCACCACAAACTATTGAACGATTAAATATTATGTTCAATAAACGCTATTTCACTTGTGAAGAATTAGCAATGGTTTACAAACAATAGTTTCATGCATGCAAGCACGAGACAAGATGAAAAATCCACAAACCCGGGATAATAAACCTTCAACTCAGTATATCAAGAGTATACCTACCCCCACTAAACCACAGATGGGAAATCCCATATAGGCATTTATCAAGCTGTGAATACAACAGACAGTAAACAAATGTCACACATAAAGTACTCCAAAATGTGTATTTTTGTGATGGAACACTTTGGGGCACATTTACTGTATTCGATACACTCAAGGAGGCACGTAAACAACGTGTTTCATCAGCTGAAAAGGTGAAATCAAGTGTTAGGTAAAACACAGGGAGGAAAATGCTCACTGAAGAAGTTTTTTAAATGCGAGGGTATGCATCATACAGCATTATGCCCAAATACTTTTGCTGAACAACAGAACTTCCACAGAATCAGGAAGTCAAAAAGCAACAGCATTAAATGTGAGAGATAAGTTTAAAGCAACTGCTCCCCCCGATAGCTCGAGTTGAGTTATCTAATAAATTTACACAAAACCATGTGCTAACACTATTTGATCAAGGCTCACAAAGGTCCTTCAAAAGAAGAACAGTTTTGGGCAGAAACTGAATAAAACAACCCTATGCCAAAATACAGTTAGTATAGCTGGTTTTTTTCCAAATTTGGTAAACAACATATGACCTAGCCAGAATCACTGTTGGTCTAGGAAACAGGAAAAAAAAAACAGTAAAAACTGTGGTAGAAGATGATTTGCCTAAGACTGTGCAGATCAATGATTAAAAGAAACAGTTGCAGCACTGAAAAAGTAAGGTCAAGTTAGCCTGTCCTGACATACAGACGGACACAATTATTTTAAATTGTTTTAATCATTGGAAGTGATTATTATCATGTTTTGTGCAAAAATATAGTAAGTAAACATGATGTTCACTTGCTGAAAAAAAGCAGGAGGCCACATGATATGTGGTCCCATTCCCTCTCAAAGTGGGAAAAAGAGCTGATATTGATTCAGTGGAAAATGTATAGTTACGAGAATAACCGCTGATCATGAACCCAGCAAAATGATCCTTACTGGAAGAATGAATAAACCCAGTTGATAAGTTGTGGGATTTAGATGCGATAGGTATTGATGTAAATAAACCCAAACCCACAAGAGTCTCAGACTTATAACCAATATTTGGACACTGTCAAATATAAATATGGACAGTATTGGGTTAGGTTACCATGGAAATTAAATCTACCAATTGCCTAGCAATTATCGCATGGCTTTCGGACAGATGAAAGCACAAATACATGAGCTCGGAAGAATCCAGAGCTACTGACTGTTTATGATAATATCATACAAGAACAGTTGGACAAATAATTCATTGAGGAAATGTCGAAGACAAGTTGAAGACAGAAGCTCATTTTTCTCCCGCACCATGGAGTCAGAAAATATTCTGAAAACCCCTCCACTACGTGTTGGTATACAATTGCAGCGCACGTGCAAATAAAGATGTAGCAAGTCTTAAGACTGTCTGATGACCGGACCTCACTAACTGAGAAGCTTGGAGAGTGTTTATGAAATTTCGCACAAACCCATATGCCTACACGGCTGATATTTCCAAAGCTTTCTTAAGAGTAGGACTACAAGAAACAGATAGAGATTATACTCGATTCTTGTGGCCTGGGAAAATCCCCATGATCCTCAAAGTCCTGTGAAAAATTATCGTTTCAAATCAGTATTATTTGGTGCAACATCCCCTCCCTTCTTACTAGAAGCTACTCTAAATACACATTTGAAGAAATATGAAAGTCCCTTTAAAGAATCTTAAAGAAAAGTTTCTATGTGGACAATCTTCAAGGTACTGTGAATAAGGAGGAGGATTTGAAATCCTTATACAGAGAAGCTAACAAGGAAAATGAAGGAAGCAAATATGCCTCTAAGGATGGGGAATACTAATTCAAAGCAATTAAGGGAATTATCAAAGAAGATTTCCTGAAACTGAAATTCTTTATTGCAACAATATGCTGGGACTTAATTGGAAAAAACACGGAAGATACTTTGAGTCTCAAAATGATAAACAATAAATCATGCAGTTTCACTCACTAAACGTAGTTTACTGTCAGAGGTTCACAATGTTTTGATCCCTAGGACTCGTCTCACCCAAATTTCCTAAAAGGTAAAATGCTTATGCAAGATGCATGGAAACTCAAAATTGGATGGGATGAGAACTTGCCTCTAGAATACACCCATCATTCCCCTTCAATAATTTTTAAGTCGTACAATGAAGTGAGTTGATGTGCTCGAGGGGTTCTTAGAGGTTCGTACCTTCCATTATTCCTTAGTAAACTGTTCATCTTATCAGAATATTCAGCTTCATCTAAAATTACAAAACTTGTTAGATTTATCGGCTTTTGTAAGATGCAAGGTCTGATTCATTACTAAGATCGTATATGCTTTCTAAATCGCAGGGGGGCAGTTAAGAAGCATTTGGATGGAGTAAGGACCATTTGACCATCCCTTTGCAGATATTAAAGGTATTTTGAGTGAGGTCAATATGTTTTTCCCAAGATACAAAACGGCTTAGCTAGATCTACATAATTAACATTACTTTTTTGTGAGTGAAACTTAATCCCAAAAACAGAAATCATTTAGCCCAACATCAGTACTCAGTACAGAAGGCTCAGGAGTTGAATGCAATTTTTAAGCTTTTAATACTTTCAGTCATCCGCTGGGGTTTGGGGGCCCGACCAGGTCATTGGGACCCAATAGTTTCATTACAGAAAGGAACATAATTGAATCCTCTCTCATCAAACATGATAGGAATGTCTTAAATATTCAAGCGATGGAATATACCCAAATTTTGACAGCTGTTTAGTAGAGCCAATTGTACACAATCTTAAGCAAGGATGTTATACAAAATCCTGGATTACTCACTTTGGAACGGGTCCACATTAAGGATTTGATGACATTTAGCCAAGGTTTCCATACGTGTCTTGCAAAGTTTCAACCATCTGAGATTTTGCCCATCTGTGACGAAGTAAATAGGTGCAATGTACAATGTCGATATCTGTTTAGTAGTGTCAGTTGCGCACAATCTTAAGCTAGGATGCTATACAAAAATCTCTGATTGCTCATTATGTAACTGGCCTTATTTAGAATTTGAGTGACATTAGACCCGTGTTCGCAACCCCCTGTCCTTCAGTTTTGCCATTCTGAGATCCTGTCAGCCCATGTCGGAAACAGGGTATGCCGGGAACGTCTAAAATTAACATCCCTTTATGTAAGCGAGAGTATACCAATGTTAGCATTCAATTTCTCTTTCCATTTTGAGGGTAAACTTGATAGTCCGTTCTACACATTTAGCCATTGGAAAAATTTAGGTTCACTCTCAGTTTCACCATATCGGTCTATTCTGAAAAGTATAGTTTTTGTGTGTAGTAGCCTACCCTCAAGTGTTTCCAGATCCGTCCTTGTGAGAACAGAATTTCCTCGGAAATTCTGTTCTCACAAGTCTGTCCCTTAGAGACTCATCCTTCCTCCAGGCGATCATCGGGGTTCATCAGAAAGTGCTCTATCCAAGATGTTATTGGAATTCTTCATTGATCATGTCCACAGTCCTTTAGCTGTGTCTTGATTTCTCCCAAAAATGGTTTGACTGTACAAGGATGGTAGAATGCTCCTTGTGTTTGCCTCTTTTGTTTTTCGGTGCCGAGTTTTCGTTCTGCAAGCTTAAGACAGTCCTCTGGGTATCCCCTGGACTTGAAGAAATTCCACATTTTTTTTAGGGAGTTTTCAAAACAGTTATCTTTTACTGCAAATTAGTTTGAAACCTTAATGCTAAGGGGTAGAGTAGTGATTGCTTCAAGTTTCTTGGGTGCGATGATGTCCATAGCAAGTATTTATGGGCATTTTCCCGATTTGTAATAGGTTTTGCTGTGTATTTTTTCTCTCCTATTCAGGTAAATCACTGTATCCCGGAATGGCACACCTGCACTGCTAGTTTTGAAGTGAATTTCAGGATGGGTGTGCTTGTTTGCCTAAGTTTTTAATTCTTGCACCCCTTTGTCTCCCTTTTATCACACAGAAAATGTTATCTATGTATCTCATGATATCTATTTTATCCTTCTCTTCGTCCCTTTCCAAAGTGCAAATGTACCAAAATTTCTGCTACAGCGATGCTCACAGAAGCTCTTATTGCTGTTCCTATCCTTTGCTGTAGACTATATTAAGTTTAAGGGTAGATTCCTTCATATGTGGACTAGTGTTCTCTGCACTATTTGGCCACTATGGGGGCTTCTTGATTCCCAAACTTATTCTTTCCCCAGTTATTCTTTCCTTTAATTCTATTTTATCTGCAAAGGTTAAAGGGAAGGTGTTTCAAACATTCATTGGTGTCTGTGCTGCTGAGCGTGGTTCCCGGCCCCTTTTAAAAAAATCTACGAGGGTTCTCAATCAAACCCTTGGGTTTCCCCTCCCTCTCAACCAGGTTTTCTTCGCTGCTTCATCTGCTACCTTGTCCAACAGTACACTCTGAGGCGGGTACATTTCCTCTCCCTTGAAGCCTCCCAGCTGTGGTTCTCCATCCTTGTGTCTGTAGATGTTGCAGGGTAGGCCATGTTTCCTGCCAGTACCCCCTCTTTTCTCGTTGTCCTTCTCTGGACAACGTACAGTACAATAACACAGAAGACCAGCACAGTGCTATAACACAAAAGACCAGTACTGTACAATAATACAGAAGACCAGTATACTACAATAACACAGAAAACCAGTACGGTAAAAAATATACACCAGAAGACCTGCACAGTACAATAACACAGAAGACCAGTACAGTACAATAACACAGAAGACCAGTACAGTACAATAACACAGAAGACCTGTACAGAACAATAACACAGAAGACCAGTACAGAACAATATCACAGAAGACCAGTACAGTACAATAACACAGAAGACGTGTACAGTACAGCAACACAGAAGACGTGTACAGTACAGCAACACAGAAGACGTGTACAGTACAGCAACACAAAAGACCAGTACTGCACAATGACACAGAATATCAGTACAGTACAATACCACAGAAGATATGTACAGTACAATAACATAGAAGACCTGTACAGTACTATAACACAGAAGACCAGTACTGTACAATAACACAGAAGATCAGCACAGTACAATAACACAGAAAACCAGTACACTACAATAACACAGAAGACCAGTACAGTAAAATAACACAGAAGACCAGTACAGTACAATAACACAGAAGACCAGTACAGTACAATAACACAGAAGACCAGTACAGTACAATAACACAGAAGACCGGTTTAGTACAATGACACAGAAGACCAGTACCGCACAATAACACTGTATACCAGTACAGTACAGTACAATAACACAGAAGACCAGTACAGTACAGCAACACAGAAGAACATAACAGTATAATAACACAGAATACCAGTACAGTACAATAACACAGAAGACCAGTACAGTACAGCAACACAGAAGAACAGAACAGTATAATAACACAGAATACCAGTACAGTACAAAAAAATACCCCAATAAAACGAAGACCAGTACAGTAAAATAACACAAAGACCAGTACAGTAAAATAACACAGAAAACCAGTACACTACAATAACACAGAAGACCAGTACAGTAAAATAACACAGAAGACCAGTACAGTACAATAACACAGAAGACCGGTTTAGTACAATGACACAAAGACCAGTACCGCACAATAACACTGTATAACAGTACAGTACAATAACACAGAAGACCAGTATAGTTCAGCAACACAGAAGAACAGAACAGTATAATAACACAATACCAGTACAGTACAATACCACAGAAAACCGTACAGTACAATAAAAGTAATAAATAAGAACTTATAAAAACTGGCGAGGTTAAAAACAAGGTGGATAAAAAAGGAGTTACAGAAAAAGTTCACAAAAAACTGGGTTACAATTAGGGGGGAAAATTTGGGAAGAGTAGAAATGGTCAAATAGAAAGTTGAAGATTTTTAGTCAAGATTTGTTAGAAGCTCAGAAATTAAAGTGGACGGGGGGTTTGTGATGGCATGAACCATGCATAGTTTCAGACGAGGTTTGATATAGCTCATGGAGCAGGAAGAGAGAGAAATTAGTAGCGATCAGTGAAAAGGCGGGGCCAGGGGCTATGAATCGACACCTGCAATCACAAATAGGTGAGTACAACACACTACACGCACCACTTAAAAACCCACCACCTTCAACACACACTACACACACGCACTTCACACACCACTTACACACACCCCTCACACACACACAAACACACACACACAACAACACAAAACTACACACACACATACACACACACCCCTTCACACACACACTACACACACACACTACACACACACACTACACACGCGCACAACACACGCGCACATACACACGCGCACACTACACACGCGACACTACACACCGCACATAACACGCGCACACTACACACGCACACACTACACACACGCACTTCACACACACTACACACGCGCACACTACAAAGCCACATACAACGCCACATACACACCACACACACTACACACCACACAAACACACAAAACTAAAACACACACACACTACACACAATGCACTACACACACACACACACCATACACACCCCCGCCCCCAAAAAACAAAAAAAAACAAGCACAACAAGATACACACAAACCACACACTTCACACACACACGCTACACACATCACACCACACACAGACACTACACACACTACACACAACACTACACACACACAACTACACACACACACACACACACACACACTACACACGCACACACTAACACACACACACTACACACCCAACGTCACACTTCACACACCACACTAACACACACGCAAACACACACTACAGACACACACACACACACACACTTCACACACACACTACACAACACACACACTTCACCACACACGACACTACACACACACACACTACACACACACACACACTTCAACACACACAACACTCACACCCACACTACACACACACTACATGCGCACTCCATATGCACACACTACACGCACATGACCACACGCACACACACTCGCGCTACATATACACACATTACCCACACACACACACACACACACACACACACACACACCACACACAACACACCCCACACACCCACACATACACTACCCAGCACACACACACATACACAAACCCAGCCACACACAACACATACACATACCCAGCAGCACACGACACATACACATCCCCCAGCACACACACTAACATCGAACCTTACACAAGCCTCCCCACACATAACACCTTCACATTCGCTCACAGACATTAACACCCCTACCCACACACAGCACACACAAAGACACCCACAACACATGTATAACATAACTAACTTACAACACATAAAACCACCCCCACACATGTTTAACACCCCCATACACACACAAGTCATGACGAAGGAAGCAAGGGTGGAGTGAAACAACAGCAGAAAAGCGAGGGAACTGAAGATGGGAAAATTGAAAAAGAAATACCTTGAGGAAACAATACCAGGCCACTGTGATAACGGGAGAATAATAAAGGGAGACAACGAAGGAATACTTAATCAGACTCCAAAGATACGGAGGGAAAAAATGGAAAGAAAGTGAAGTAGGAACTGTCATGATACAATGAGTGGAGGGGAAGACTTATGAGATGAAAGAAAGACAGGGAAAAAGGTAAGAGAATTAGTAGAATCATTGTCGGTTACAGGAGAGCAACGACCCAGGCCCTGACAGATTTTTTAGAGACTTGGGTAGTATTCGAGGGGAAAAGAACTGCCCAATCAAATTTGACATTCATGTCAGAAAGGTACAAAACAAAATCCAACAGGGGAAACCTATTGTAAAAAAAAGGTTTCCCAAAATGTTATGTTTTGTTGACTGCAACATAAACACAAGTAAGAAAGGGAACAAGAATCAGAAGGTAACCATAAGCAGGAAGGGGGACAAGGCATGTACTGATAGATAATGAAGCTCCAACCACTAAAATAACGCAAGCACAACCACCCACATAACCAACCCACACACATCTCCTCTACCCGTCCTATCCCATACTAACTAACACAATAACCAGAGCCGCGCCACACTCCACAACTTTGCAGGTTACCCTCCCCCCCCCCCCCAAGCACCAATACTGGTCACACACAAGACTACCAAAACAACCAGACCTGCCTCTTCCACACTCAAAACCAGAAATAACCCATCCCTCCCCGCAGAATAACAGTTCACTAAGAAAGGAAGCATAAAGTATGGCACACATCGCAGATAGAATTACAAATAAGAAATGAGGATTGGCTGGAAATAATCACTGAGGCTTCGCCAGACATCATAATGAATCACAGAGACAATGCTCACTAAGTGATAACAGATGCTCTCCTTCCGCTGTCCCTGGATATCAGATCCTGAGTGAAAAAAAGGGGGGAACAGATGGGAAGAAGTAAGTTTTGAGAGATTGAAGGACTGGTCGAGGAGGAGCGTGGATGACTAAAATTAGCAGGAACGCTTCATACAGGGGCCCCAAAAAAGGTGATGAGCAGTGATGTATAACCTCCACTGCATAGTAGGAGGCCAAGACGGGAATACGATGAGAAGCACCCGAGTGATTGGTGGACACACACCGCAGTTATGTCATAAGAGCCTACATAAGCAGACAAGATACTTTCATTGGGTGCTTTCACCCATAAGAGGGAATGACTGGGAGAATCTGGAGCCAGATGGGGGAACAGAAACATGAGAGCCAAGATAACTGAACAAACGTCATGTACCCAACCTTTTAGGGAACACAACCAGTGAAAAAGGAGACATGAAGCAACCAGGCTGGACCCGTATTCACCTTGAACAGATTGGATTTTCAGAAGTAAGAGATATCACACACAAAATTCTCGCAGTGCATTTGGTGTTTTCCAATAAGTGTAAAGTTAACAAAGAGAGTGAAGCAGTACGAGAGGGAGAAAGCCAAAACTTCCATAAAGGGGACTACACATGAGGTGCATGTGGTAAGTGAACAAGAGGGGAAGACAGTCAACGAAATGAAGGACCTCTATGCGGGTTATAGCGCTTGGTTTCATAATAATAATAATAATTGTAACTTATAAACTTTGTATTGTTGATTCAAAGGTTATGTTTAATGGTGAGTTTTTACACCAAAAGTTTATGTATGGCAAATGGAAATCCTCTTTCAATCTGTCCCTTTCCAATCTGTACCTTGTCATATTTTTCCATGTTATTGAAACAAGACAGTGCGTAACAAAAATCCTTCCGCAGAAGAACTAAGGTGGAAAAGATATGTTAATGTTTTGGTGTTTTAGTGCCGAACAATACGGATATAAACCATTTTGTGTTTTGCCGAACAATACGGATATAAACCATTTTGTGTTTAGGTTGCCGAACAATACGTATAAAAAACATATTTGTGTTTAGTGCCGAACAATACGGATATAAACCATTTTTGGTGTTTAGTGCGAATCAATACGGCTATAAAACATTTTTGTGTTTAGTGGCCGAAAACAATTCGGATATAAACCATTTTTGTGTTTAGTGGCCGAACAATAAGGATATAAACCATATGTTTGTGGTTCAGTGCCGAACACTACGATATAAACCATTTTTGTGTTTAGTGCCGAACAATACGGATATAAACCATTTTTAGAGTTTAGTGCGCGAACCAATACGGAATACTAAAACCATTTTGTTGTGTTTAGTGTGCCGAACCAATACGGATAATAACCATTTTCCCTTGTTGAATTAAACAGTGTAGTTCATTCCGTAAATTTTACTGTTTGAAATTGAACAAAATAACTAATAGCTTTAGATGTTCCATATTTATAAAGGAACTGAGATTTTTAAATTCAAAATGTACACAAAACCATCAAATAATATGTTCTTATGTAAACTATTATTCTTCACATCATGATAATTAAACTTCTGTATATTGAATCTTCGTTTTGAGGAACTCAAGGTATTAGCAGCCCACGTCTTAATACGAAGAAATCTTGGAGATTTATGAAATAACTAAGACCCAAAAATACTTAATTTGATTTATCCTTTAAAATTCCTAGAAACATATATATTGTGACTGTTGTCTATAAGAGGTCTCTGCAGGAACATTGAACTGATGTTAAATGACCTCTGGGCAGGAAAAAAAATTAGGGTGGCAACTGGGGTTTTTGTGTTTATGACCTCATGCAGAAACATTGTGACATTGTTATAAGACCTCATGCAAGAAACATTGTTGACTGTTGCGTATATACCTTGCAGAAACATTGTGACTGTTGCTAAGTGACCTCTGCAGAAACATTGTGACCTGATGCTAAATGTGACCCTCTTGCAGAAACATTGTGACTTGTTGTTATATGACTCTCAGAATACATTGTGACCTGTTGCTTAGTGACCTTCTGCAGAAACATTGTTGACTGTTGTTAAATGAACCTCTGCAGAAAACATAGTGACTGTTTGCTATGTGACCTCAGCAGAAACATAGTGACTGTTGCTATGTGACCCGTCGCAGAAACATTGTGACTGAGCTATGTGACCTCGTGCAGAAACATTGTACTGTTTGATGCTATGTGACCTCTGCAGAAACATTAGCTTAATTATCAAAACCTCACAGCTTTAATCAAATTATGATCACTTTAATAAGTTTTATACTGTTCCATGAAGAATGTTTAAGAAAACATTCGTCTTGTCATGATACATTACAAACACACCAGCAGCAAAACAGTATATTTTATACCAGACTTCCTTCACAAACACACTATATTTATAATTGATTATGAACTGAGTTTTTTTTCTTTACATATATACAGGTAACATACAGTAGACCAGAAGATCAATTTGCATGAGATATCAACAACTAAAAATAAATCCACAATTAGGAAGAGTCACAGAGGATAAAAATATATGATCATAGTGGTTAAAGCTTCAGGTTGGAAGATAATCAAGACTCCGACAAGGAAGAAACGCCATTGTGAGAAAGTCTACCCGACAAGTTATACGCCAGTGAGTATGTCAACCCGACAAGGTAAGACCGCCAGTGTGTATTTCATAACCCGACAAGGTAGACTCCAGTGTTGTATGTCTAAACCCGACAAGGTAGACGCCAGTGTGGTATGTCTACCCGACAAGGTAGACACCATTGTGTAATTCTACCCGAACAAGGTAGACGCCAGTGTGTAATGTCTATATCCCTACAAGTGGACCCAATGTGTAAATGTCTTCCCACAAGGTAGACGCCAGCGTGTAATCGTCCCTACTCCGACAGGTAGACGCCGAGTGGTATGTCCTACCCACAAGGTAGACGCCAGTGTGTATGTCTACCCGGACAAGGTGGATGCCAATGTGTATTTCTACCCGTACAAAGGTAGACGCCAGTGATGTTTTCTACCCGACAAGGTAGACACCAGGTGTATGTCTGACCCGACAAGGTAGACGCCAATGTGTATGTTCAACCCGACAAGGTGGACGCCCAAAATGTATGTCCTACCCGCAAGGTAGACGCCAGTGTGTATAGTCTACCCGACAAAGGTCGACTCCAGTGTAGTATGTCTACCCCGACAAGGTAGACGCCCGTGTGTATGTCACCCGACAAGGCGGACGCCCAAAGTTTATGTCTACCCGACAAGTGTAGACGCCAGTGTGTATGTCTACCCGACAAAAGGGTAGACGCCAGTGTGTATGAATACCCGACAAGGGGACGCCAATGTGTATGTCTATCCCGACAAGGTAGACGCCAGTGATGTAATGTTCTCACCCGTCAATGTACGAGCAAGTGTGTATGTCTTACTCGACAAGGAGACCCAGTGTGTAATCACCCCGACAAGAGCTAGACGCCAGTGTGTATGTCTACCCGACAAGTGTGAGCTTCCAGTGGTATTGTCTACCCTACATTGTAGACCCAGTGTGTATGTCTACCCGACAAAGGTAAGGACTCCAGTGTGTATTTCTCAACCAACAAGGAGACGCCAGTGTTATGTCTACCCGACAAGGTGGACGCCAATGTGTAAGACTAACCGACAAGGAAGACGCCAGTGTAGTATGTCTACCCACAAGGTTAGACGCCAGTGTGTATGTCAACCCGACAAGGTAAGACGCCCATGTGTATGTCTACCCGACAAGGTAGACGCCAGTGTGTATGTCTACCCGACCAGTGTTGACGCCAGTGTAGTATGCAACCCTACAAGGTAGACGCCTAATGTGGAATGTCTACACCTACAAGGTAGACGCCAGTGTTGGTAAATGTCTAGCCCGACAAGTTAGACGCCAGGTGATGTCACCGACAGAGGTAAAGCCAGTGTGTTAAATGTCTACCCGACAAGTGTAAGACGCCAGTTGTTTATGTCTAACCCTACAAGGTAGACCCGGCAGTGTGTATAGTCTACCCGACAAAGGTAGACGCCAGTGTTGGTATGTCTACGCCGCGCAAGGTAGAACTCCAGAGTGAATGTCTACCAACAAGGTAGACGCCGAGTGTGTATGTCACCCCGACAAGGTAGACGCCAGTTGTATGGCTATAACCCTAACAAGGTAGACGCATTGTGTATGTCAACCCGACAAGGTAAATACGCCAGTGTGTATTCATACCCACAAGGTAGACGCCAGTGTGTCGTCCTACCCGACAAGGTAGACGCAGTGTAATGTCTACCCGACAGGTAAGACGACAGTGTGTCTGTCCTACCCGACAAGGTAGACGCAGTGGGGGTGTAATGTCTAACCCCTACAAGGTAGACGCCAGATGGTGTATGTCTACCCGACAAGGTCGCACGCCAGTGTGTATGTCTACGATCCCGCCAGGTAGACGCCAGTGTGTAATGCTACCGCCGACAAGGTAGAAGTCGCCGTGTGTAAATTTCTACCCACCAGGTCGACGCCATGATGTATGTCTACCCACAAGGTAGACGCCAGTGTGTATGACTACCCGACAAGGTGGACGCCAGTGTGT
This sequence comes from Cherax quadricarinatus, assembly GCF_026875155.1. NCBI lineage: Eukaryota > Metazoa > Arthropoda > Malacostraca > Decapoda > Parastacidae > Cherax > Cherax quadricarinatus. The sequence continues at coordinate 51,220,942 of NC_069406.1, read as the reverse complement.
ATGTCACCCGACAAGGTAAGACGCCAAGTGTCATGACTACCCGACAAGGTAGAAAAACGCCAGTTGTGTATGTCTACCCGACAAGGTAGACGCCAGTGAGTATATGTTTTATGTCAACCCGCAAGGTAGACGCCAGTGTGTATGGTCTACCCGACAAGTGACGCCAGTGTGGTATGTCTACCCCGAAAGGTAGACGCCAATGTGTATACTACCCGACAATGAAGTCCCAGGTGTGTATGTCTACCCGACAAGGTAGAAACGTGCCAGTGTGTAGTCTAAACCCGACAAGGTAGACGCCAGTGTGTATGTCACCGCGACAAGGAAGACTCCAGTGTGTCTGAGTCTACCCGACAAGTGTAGACGCCAGTGTGTATGTCTACCCGACAAGGTAGACGCCTATTGTGTAAGTCTACCCGACAGGAAGCGGCCAAGTGTATGTCTGAGCCGACACGAGGTTACTCGCCGTGTGTATGTCATACCCGACAATGTGGACGCAATGTGTATGTCCTACCGACAAGGTATCCGCCAGTGTGTATTCTACCCCGACAATGTAGACGCCATGTGATGTCTACCCGACAAAGGTAGACTCCAGTGGTGTATGTCTACCCGACAAGGTAGACGCAGTGTGTATGTCTACCCGACAAGTAGACGCGCAGTGGTGTAATGTCTACCCGACCAGGTGACGCCAGTGGTGTAAGTCAACCCGACAAGGTAGACGCCAGTGTGTATGCAACCCGACAAGAGTGGACGCCAGTGTGTAATGTCTACCCGACAAGGTAACCGCCAGTGTGTAATGTCTAACCCGACAAGGTAGACGCCAGTGTGCTCATGTCCTACCCGACAAAGGTAGACGCCAGTGTGTATTCAAACCCGACAAGGTATACGCCATTGTGTAATGTCTACCCGACAAGGTTAGACGCCAGTGTAGTATGTCTACCGAAAAGGTAGAACGCCAGTGTGTGTATGTCTAACCCGACAAGGTAGACGGCCATTGTGTATGTCTACCCACATGGTAGACGCCAGTGTGTATGTCTACGCCCTACAAGGTAAGACGCCAGTGTGTATGTCTCCCGCGACAAGTAGACGCCAGTGTGTATGTCTACCCACATCGGTAGACGCCAGTGAGTATGTCACTCCCCGACAAGGTAGACGCCAGTGTGTATGTCTACCCGACAAGGTAACGTTAGTGTGAATGTCCAACCCGACAAGGTAGACGGCCAGTGTGGTAATTGTCTAACCCGCCAAGGCAGGACGCCAGTGAGATATGTCTACCCGAACAAGGTAAGACGCCAGTGTGTATTCTTCCCGACAAGGTAGACGCAATTGTGTTGTCTACCCGACAAGGTAGACGAGCCAGTGAGTTTGTCTAACCCGACAAGGTAGACGCCAGTGATGTATGTCCTAGACCCGACCAAGGTAGACGCCAGTGTGTTATGATCTACCCTACAATATGTCCTAACTAGAATTATTCAAAGTTTTCCATAAATTATTAAAATTAAAGTGTAACTATGTCATCCTCCCGTTATTATCTCTCTCTACCACCTTATTAACTCTCTCTACCAACCTTCCTATAAATCTCTCCTCTACCTTCTTATTACTCTCTCTAACCTCCTTATTATCTCTCTCTACCTCCTTATAAATCCTCTCTCTATCCTCCTATAACTTCGTCAACCTCCTTAATATCTCTCTCTAACTCTACCTCCTTATTATCCATCCTCAACCTGCTTTATTAACTCTCTCCTACCTCCTTCCATCCTTACTCTCTACCCCCTTCCCTCCCTTACTCTCTACCTTCCTTCCCTCCCCTTCCTATCCACTCCATTTCCCTATAAATTCCATTTCTCTCCCTCATCTCTCTTATCCTCCCTTTTTTTGCATGTCTTAGTTACATAAACAACAACATGCATTAATTAAAAACACAGGTGAGATATTACAGGTATGGTTGTGGTGGGATGGATGGTAGTGGTGGTAGGAGGGAGGGGAGTTTAGTGGGTGTGGTGGGAGGGAGGTAGTGGGTAGGTGGTGGGAGGGGAGTTTAGTGGTGGTGGTGGGTGGACGGGGAATGGAAGATGGGTGGTGTGGAGGGGAGTTAGTGGTGGTGGTGTGGAGGGGATGTAGTATGTGGTGGAGGGAGGGGGATGGTAAGTGCGGGTGGTGGTGGGAAGGGGAGGGAGTGGGTGGTGTGGGAGGGGAGTTTAGTGGGTGGGTGTGGGAGGGGAAGTTAGTGGGTGGTGGTGGGAGGGGGAGGGTAGTGGGTGTGGTGGGAGGGGAGAGTTTAGGTGGTGGTGGTGGGAAGAGGAGGGTAGTGGGTGTGGTGTGAGGGAGTTTTAGTGGGTGGTTGGAGGGTAGGGTAGTGGGTGGTGGTGGGCGGGGAGGGTAGTGGGGTGGTGGTGGGAGGGGAGGGTAATGGGTGGTTGGGTTGGGATGGGAGGGTAAATGGGTGGTGGTGGAGGAAATTTAGTGGGTGGTGGTGGGGAGGGGAGGGGAGTGGGTGGTGTGGAGGTAAGTTAGTGGGTGGTGGTGGGAGGGGAGGGTTAGGTGGGGTGGTGGTGGGGCGGGGAGGTGAGTGAGTGGTGGTGGGAGGGGCGGGCGATGGTTGGTAGTGGAGGGAGGCGTGACAGTGGGAGGAGTATGAGTTGAGGGACGTATTGAGGAGTGAGGGCTGTGATTTTAGTTGAGTGAGGAGGTGGAGGGTCATGATATAGTAGGGGAGGTGGTTGGTAGTTGTTAAGAGAAGATAGTGGAGTAGTAGGTCGGGGAGATAAGAGGTTAGGAGGAGGGAGGGGAGGGAGTAGTGTTGAGGAGGAGAGGGTATTGGTAGTGGGCGTGTGGGTGGGAGTGGGGAGGGTTGAGGTGGTGAGGAGAGGGGAGTATAAGTGGGTGGACGGGGTGGAGGGTCAGGTTTGTAGGGTTTATGGTTGCTGGTCTGTATCGAGTTTAGTTTTAGGTGCGGGTCGGGACTAGGTAGTTGAGTAGTTCGGGGCGTGACAGTTAGTGAGGGATGGCGGGTGATGTTACGAGGAGGATATGGGCTGGATGTTAGTGGGTTGGAGGAGTGGAGGGGCTGGAAGGTGGGAGGAGTTGTGCGATGCGAAACGATGGAGGAGTTTGTGTAGTGTTTGCTGGACAGGATGAGTAGTCGTGTCTGCTACGTGTAGTAGTAGGTGCTGGTCTGTAAACTAGTGAGGATGTTGTGTTAGCTGGAGGGACAGGTTAGTAGTTTTGTAGGTAGTAGGGACGAGGATGTAGTGATGTCGGAGTGCGGGAAGAGTTATTTTGTAGGCGGGTAGTATAGCTTGGTGGAGTATGGAGGAGTTCTTGCGTTACTATTGTAGATGGAGTACTGTTCGTTTCGAGTGTTGAGGAGGTGGCTGGCTGTACGAGGTTAGGAGTGAGGACGGGCGTTGGACTTAGGGAGTAGATGTTTGCGTGGTCCGGTGGAAGTGGAAGAGGTAATTTGCTAGTTCTGAAGGTTCATTATTAGTTGCCTTGCTTGTGACCTAGTATTATTATTGTAGGGGATGGACGCGTGGTAACCTCCTACCCCCCCACCACCCCCGCGACCACCGACGGTCGATCGACAACTTTAAATCTCACTTGTGGTTATTATTAATATACACACTTTTGACAACTGAGAAATTTATTATGACTATTAATGGGGCTCATAGTTAATTAGTATTAACACAATAGCCAGGTAAATATAAGTTGTTTTTATTATAGATATATACAGTATTTTGAGAATTAGTGAGAAGCAGCCAGACTTCTACAGGAGAACCTTTAGAAGTTGATAACTTAAAGAAATCTTGTTGGTGCTTTTAATCAGGTCAGAGAAACAGCCGCATGATGCAGGAGGAGTTGAGGAGTAGGTGAGAAAGCGGGGTATGAGGAGAGGAGGAGGAGAGAGTTGGACTTATTAACAGATGAAAAGTTAGATCACTAGTAACAGCAGCAACAACAAAGGTCAGCAGTTACAAAATATTAATTAAAACTGATTTAACAAGAGGTGATCAGTCAAACTTACCTAATTAAGGTGTATCGTAATTCCGAGAAGTGGTGGGATCGACACCGGATGCCTACCCCTTCTAGGGTAGGTAGGTGCCTGAGCAGAGCTTACAGCTCACAAGACGTCATTCCCACAACCCCCTTGTTGGCGGGATGACAACCATAGAGGCCTATCATGATGGCTAGGCCTGGGACATATGGACCAAAGATGAGTAGGGTACTTGTGCCTCCTCCCATGGGAGACTTAGGTCTCAGGACACACCTTAATAGGGAGCCAAGGCCGGGCCATACCACTTGGACAGGCCCGGGCCGGAGAATACCGCTAATCTTTAATATTAATAATATAAATAATCCGAGAGTGGTTGGGAGACTTACAAGACTAACAATGAACCTGCACACTACCTCTCTGCCGCACTCTTAAATCTCTTTCACCACCCACCTACTTACAAGATAAGCAAAACCATCATATTCACCTCCAACTTATCTCTCTTTCTTCTGCATTCCTTCTTTAAGAAAAAGAAGGATATCCAAGACGACACTCTCTCTCTCTCTCCCAATATTTACTAACCTTCCTTCCTACAAAAATTACACAATCACTCCCAATACTCCTCCATCCATACCTCCCTCCTTACATCTCCTCTCACCTACCTACGAAATTACAAAATAACAAGGATCCTGCAAGACTAACTCCGTACCTCGTACTTAGCAAACCTCGCTATTAATCATCGTACTTCAAAAGAATTACGAACATATCCCAAGCCTCCACCCCAACACCCACTCACCCTCGCTATCGCCCTTCTTTTACTTCTCTTTCTTTCTACAATTCCCACTTAAAAGATACTTAGGATAATGCCAGACTGCTCCCTACCTCCTGCCTTCCCAACCTATATACATACGGTTCCCCGTCCTCTCGCCCGCTCACTCTCGCCCCCACCCTAAATTCCATACCTAACCTGGAGTCTACCTGGAGTGCAGCAGACACTTGATATTGCTACACATTCAGCAGACACTTGGCATGTGCTATATTTGAAGCAGACATCAGGTTAATGTGGTACACTTGAGGCAGACTACCAGGTAGGTGCTACAAACTTGCAACAGACACTTGATATGTCCTTACACTTGCAGCAGACACAGGTATGTGCTTTACACATGTAGCAAAACACTTGATATGATGCTAACGCTTGAAGCAGACACCAGGTAAGTGAAACATATGAAGCAGACACGTGGTGATGTTCTAAACACATTATAGCAGACATCCAAGTATATGCTACACTCGTAGCAGACACCAGTATGTGCTACACTTGTAGCAGACACAAAGCATGATGCTAACCTTACATGCAGACACCATGTATGTGCTAACACTTGTAGCAACACCAGGTATGTGCTGCACTATGTAGTCAAACAACAGGTATGTGCTACACTTGTAGCGAGACACCAGGTAATGTGCAACACTAGTAGCAGACACTCATGTAAAGTGCTGCAGTCCTTGTAACAAACAACATGGTATTTGCTACACTTTAGCAGTACATCCAGAGTATGTAGATACAACTTTGAAGCAGACACCAGGTACGTGCTACACTTATAGCAGGACACTTGGTTTGTGCTAACAACTTGTTGTAGTCCACCAGGTATGAGCTACACTTGAGTACAAAACAATAGGCAAGTGAAACATTTGTCGCAGACAACGACGGTATGTGCTACTCTATAGCAGATTCGTGTAAGGGCAAGGAGGAAATAACATCATGTAGGAGTGAAGAAGAGCCCAGTTTTAGTGAGTGTTGGGGAAGTCGTGAGTCCGTAGGAAAATGAAAGGGGTAAGCAGCAGGGATGATAATAAAGATAGAAATGTAAAAAGCAGGTGGGAAATAGACAGTTATTGGAGTGGTTGGATGCAATTATTTAATAAATGTAATGGAAGAGGGTAAGGTACCTGCCTCGATTCCTGTGCGGGAAACATTGTGATGTTGTTATATGACCTCTGCAGGAACATTGTGACTGTTGCTATATGACCTCTGCAGAAACATTGTGACTGTTGCTATATGACCTCTGCAGAAACATTGTGACTGTTGCTATATGACCTCTGCAGGAACATTGTGAACTGTTGTATATGACCTCTGCAAAACATTGTGACTGTTGTAATATGACCTCTGCAGGAACATTGTGACTTTTGCATATGACCTCTGCAGGAACATTGTGACTGTTGCTATATGACCTCTGCAGAAACATTGTGACTGTTGCTATATGACCTCTGCAGAACATTGTGACTGTTGTTATATGACCTCTGCAGGAACATTGTGACTGTTGTTATATGACCTCTGCACAAACATTGTGACTGTTGCTATATGACCTCTGCAGAAACATTGTGACTGTTGCTATATGACCTCTGCAGAACATTGTGACTGTTGTATATGACCTCTGCAGAAACATTGTGACTGTTGTTATATGACCTCTGCAGAAACATTGTGACTGTTGCTATATGACCTCTGCAGGAACATTGTGACTGTTGCTATATGACCTCTGCAGAAACATTGTGACTGTTGCTATATGACCTCTGCAGGAACATTGTGACTGTTGCTATATGACCTCTGCAGAAACATTGTGACTGTTGCTATATGACCTCTGCAGAAACATTGTGACTGTTGCTATATGACCTCTGCAGAAACATTGTGACTGTTGCTATATGACCTCTGCAGAAACATTGTGACTGTTGTTATATGACCTCTGCAGGAACATTGTGACTGTTGCTATGTGACCTCTGCAGAAACATTGTGACTGTTGTTATATGACCTCTGCAGGAACATTGTGACTGTTGTTATATGACCTCTGCAGAAACATTGTGACTGTTGCTATATGACCTCTGCAGAAACATTGTGACTGTTGCTATGTGACCTCTGCAGGAACATTGTGACTGTTGCTATGTGACCTCTGCAGAAACATTGGCTTTAATTATCAAAACCTCACAGCTTTATCATAGTTATGAGTCACTTTAATAAGTTTTACCTGTTCCATGAAGAATGTTAAGAAAACTTTCGTCTTGTCTGATACATTACAAACACACCAGCAGCAGAAACAGTTATTTATACCAGACTCCTAACAAACTCACATATTATAATTGATTATTACTGAGTTTTTTTATATATATAGTATATATATATACCAGATCATTTCATATATACTAAATATATAATTATTATATGAGATTTATTATTAAATATATACAAACTTAAATTCATGAGTATCAAACTTAATCAATTGGATGAGTCACAGAGATAAAATATATATCATAGACAAGTTAGGAAGTTGAGTCACCGACAAGGAACGCCAGTGTGTATGTCTACGACAAATAGACGCCAGTGTGTATGCTACCCGAAAGGTAGACGCCAGTGTGTATGTCTACCCGACAAGGTAGACGCCAGTGTGTATGTCTACCCGACAAGGTAGACGCCAGTGTGTATGTCTACCCGACAAGGTAGACGCCAGTGTGTATGTCTACCCGACAAGGTAGACGCCAGTGTGTATGTCTACCCGACAAGGTAGACGCCAGTGTGTATGTCTACCCGACAAGGTAGACGCCAGTGTGTATGTCTACCCGACAAGGTAGACGCCAGTGTGTATGTCTACCCGACAAGGTAGACGCCAGTGTGTATGTCTACCCGACAAGGTAGACGCCAGTGTGTATGTCTACCCGACAAGGTAGACGCCAGTGTGTATGTCTACCCGACAAGGTAGACGCCAGTGTGTATGTCTACCCGACAAGGTAGACGCCAGTGTGTATGTCTACCCGACAAGGTAGACGCCAGTGTGTATGTCTACCCGACAAGGTAGACGCCAGTGTGTATGTCTACCCGACAAGGTAGACGCATGTGTGTATGTCTACCCGACAAGGTAGACGCCAGTGTGTATGTCTACCCGACAAGGTAGACGCCAGTGTGTATGTCTACCCGACAAGGTAGACGCCAGTGTGTATGTCTACCCGACAAGGTAGACGCCAGTGTGTATGTCTACCCGACAAGGTAGACGCCAGTGTGTATGTCTACCCGACAAGGTAGACGCCAGTGTGTATGTCTACCCGACAAGGTAGACGCCAGTGTGTATGTCTACCCGACAAGGTAGACGCCAGTGTGTATGTCTACCCGACAAGGTAGACGCCAGTGTGTATGTCTACCCGACAAGGTAGACGCCAGTGTGTATGTCTACCCGACAAGGTAGACGCCAGTGTGTATGTCTACCCGACAAGGTAGACGCCAGTGTGTATGTTTACCACGGTGCGCCAGTGTATTTCCCGACAAGTAACGCCAGTGTGTATGTCTACCCGACAAGGTACCCATTGTATTACCGACAAGGTAGACTCCAGTGTATTATTCTACCCACATAGACGCCATGTTATCTACTCACAATAACCTTGTATATCTACCCCTACTCCTTCTACCCCTACGCCTTATTCTACCACTAACCCTCTACCAAGTACCATTTCTCCCAATATTCCTACCATTGCCATTTCCTATATTAATTAGTTTCATTCTTCTCTCTTTTATCCTCCTTTGCACTGTACTTAGTTACAGTAAACAACAACCTGCATTAATTAATAACCACACAGGTAGATCATACAGTCATGGTCTTGGGAGAGGGTAGGGGTGTCAGGGGGGTCTACCTGCTGTTGTGTACCGGAGCCTTTATGCTTCGCAGGTAGACAGTTGTACGAGTAGTGTGATTACGGTTAAGGAGGGATTTTTTTTGAGGTAGAGTGTAGTCCGAGGAGATTTGTTAAATGGGGGTGTGTGTTGGGGGGTTAGGGGGGGTGGAAGAGTGGGGGGGAAAAAATGAGGGGAGCAAGTTTTGTTGGTGAGGGAGTTAGTGGGGGGGGAGGAGGTTGGGTGGGGGGAGTTAGTGGTGGTTGGGGGAGGGAGGTAGTGGTTGTGGGG
>NC_069406.1:51193375-51211518 GCF_026875155.1 Cherax quadricarinatus | reverse complement strand
GAAAGGGGTTTTAGAAAATTTCTTCAACCCCAGAAAGATCACTTTGTCATTTTCTTAAACAAAGAAGTTTCCCTCAAGAAATAATTGCAGCTAAACCCAGGGTGATATTAACCTGTGTTTTTGGAGGATATGTCTAAATTATCCAGCTATAATGACGATTATAAGTAAAATTTTCGTGTGTATCGATGTTTTTTCAAGAGGGACGGAGCACTTTACATGCATTACAAAACATATTGGAGAATGAAAGGAGAAGAATATATCGAGATTATTTACAGATAAACGTGGAAGCTTCTAAATAAACGTATAAAGGCATATCATGTATTTTCGAATGAAACAAAAGCTTCCATTGCAGAGAGAGGCTTGCAAACGTTAAATCGTAAATTATACAGATATATGAAAAAGTGCCAATACATTAATTATTCAAAGGTATTTAAATGCATTGGTAGATGCAATAATCAACTCCACACTCGGGATTGGTGGTAAAACCCCATTGTAAGTCCATGGTATTATTGTCATTGGATGATATAAGGATCAGTTTCGCATAAATTAAAAAAAAGGAAGATCCAAATAAAGAAACTTTTTCAGTAAGAAGTTGCTTTTTGGAGACGCAACAAGAGTGACTCCTATTTTAAAAACCGGGGGTTTCACACACATAATGCAGAGGAAAGTTTTAAAATATATTGAATTAATGATTCTCAACCTATAACAACATATCATTTGGAAGATTTGAAGAGTGAAAAGATTAAAGGAACATTTTATCGCGAAGAATTGACCCCAGCCATACCACCTCCAGAATATATTATCGACAGAGTATTGAAACGAAAAAACATTGGTGGAATTACGCATTATTTGGTATCTTACAAAGGTTATTATTCCACTTTTAATTCGTGGGTCAAAGAAGGAGATTTGTTGAAGGTACAATAAAAAAAATCATTATTAAAAAAAATTAAAGAATGAATTTCATTACTTACTAGTCTCCCAGGCAATCAACGGAAGAGTTTATTACAACAGTTTAAGAAAACACACATAAGTTGTATCAGTGAGATTTTCAAGAATTTGATCAAGAATAAAATACCATTAGAGCCTAAAATATTTAAAAAGTACAAGAACGAGATTAGATCATTAGCTTGTAAGAAAATTGGTTTTCAGCGTAAAAAGAAATATTTGTTGAGTATCAGAGGTGGAAATCTTCTTAGTATTATATTACCTCTAGCAGTAGATATTATTTCAAGATTGTTTAATAAATCATGAAAGAATTTTATCTTGTACCAACTTCAGTTATGAAACGCAAACCTCTCGAGTTAGTAAAATTGGGAGGTGATGAGAATTTAGAAGGAGGTGGTGGATGCTTGAAGCACGGTGTTAAACGCAAGATTAAGCTCAGTCCCGTCAGGGAAGTCAACCCACCTGCTCTCACCTCGGTGAAACCTCAGAAAACCCCAGATTTGTCAAGATTCATGCACATAATAGTGGGTGCATGAAATATAGAATATGTGAAATCAATGTTGGTATTATTGCAAAGAAATCCTTTGGTGAGTTTGGGGTGAGAATGGGGACCTTCTTACCCCCCTTAACTGGGCGTAATATTATTGAAATATTAAATGTTTATCAAAAATAATGTAAATCAAGAGAAAAATCGATTCTGATTACTTAACAAAAATAAAGCAATTATTAAAATAAACAGGTATACATTTTGTTTTTTGAGGAATACAAAAGTGAGAAGACAATTATACATAAAGTACCGGTGTAGACGAGAGAATATCGTGGATAACATATTAGGTGGAGTATAAAACTCTGTGATGTTATGTTTTTACTCCCTGTGTGTTATAAGAGTGTGGAGATGGCTGAACGTTCTATACGTCTGTAGTTTTTCCAGTCTTGATTTATTTCCCGCCAATACACCTTCAGCTTTCATTAATAAATTATATTATTCCATTATATTAGATAATAAAATTGATTATGAGGTTACTCTGAAAAAATATAATTTATCCCAAGACACATTATATACCACAAAAGAATTTGAACATATGTATTAAATATGAGAAATCTACATTAAATAAATATGTCCATAAAATTGATATGAGCAAAATTATTGGGGTGATATGGCAAGGATTTTAGAAGCAATAAATGAGGATATTAATAAAAATCTGATAAGAGCAGTTAAAAAGATAACAGGCATTAGTAGTGATAAAAGCGGCTGGGGGGTCCCTTCCGGAAAAAGGCATGCGGCTGGGAGGTCCCTTCCGGTCTAGGACCAGAGGCTGGAGGGTCACCTTTTCACACCTAGGTGTTACTTCCGGTTTTTTACCAATGACCTCGCCCTCGAGACTACCTCACCCTTGACCCCCCAACCAAATACCCCCAAACCCCCCCACCCCCCCCCTCTTCGCGACCCCCCTGTCGCGCCCGCGCGCCCGCCCGCGCGCCCGCCCGCCGCCCGCCCGCCCGCCACCCCGCCCGCCCCCGCCCGCCCGCGCGCCCACCCTTCGCGACCCCCCGCCCCGCCTTCTGCTTCGCCTTCTGCAGCGTCCCTCCGGATCGCCCCCGCGCCCAAATTTTTTTTCTTATGATCTTCTTGGATCAAGTTTTTTTGGATTCCCCCCTATGGGGTTTCGAATTTTTTTTTTAATTTCATTTTCTTGTGCTCTCCATCTCCTCGGATCAAATTTTTGAGGTTCCCCCTCTCACTTTCACCCCAAATTTTCTCGATAATAAAATTTTTTGGATCCCCCCTATGGGGTTTTCGAAATTCTCCATCTCCTTGGATCAAGGTTTTTTGGATTGTCCCTCCTTCCACCCCCCCCCAACCCCAAAAATTTCTCAATATTACAAGTTTTTGCATTCCCCCCTATGGGGGTTTTCGAAATTCTCCATCTCCTTGGATCAAATTTTTAAGGTTCCCCCCTCCCACTTTCACCCCCCCCCCTCCAACCCCAAAATTTCTCGATAATACAAGTTTTGGATTCCCCCCTATGGGGGTTTCGAAATTCTTATGATCTCCTCGGATCAAGTTTTTCTCGAAATCAAAGTCTCCATCTCCTTGGATCAAATTTTTGGATTACCCCTCTCACTTTCACTCCCACCCCAAAATTTCTCGATAATACCAAGACTCCATCTCCTTGGATCAAGGTTTTTTGGATTCCCCCCTCTGGGGGTAAGCATGCTTACTACAGGTCTAAACAAGTGTGACGTCAGTATTCCTCTCATTAATGTATTTACTCGACGGTCAGTGACGTCATGCGATGACCCCCACACACACAGGCTGAATCTTGTCGACCCTTTTAGTTCAATAAAGTTAATAAGGGGACATAGTAGTGACGTCACACACACAGGTTGAATCATGACGACCCTTTTAGTTCATTAAAGTTAATAAGGGGATATAGTACCTACATCATAGGGAAAACATTTTCACTCTTAACCCAGGTTAATCCAAATAATTTCACATTTTTTTTTTCGTTAATACCCACAACAATCCAACAATTTCTTTACAACACAAGTCTAGACATTTTTCTCGTTTTAACTATTTCATCTCAGGTCACTCCCCCACGAAGTAACCTCCTCCCCACCCTCCCGAACCCTCACACTCCAACCAACACCTCACAATTTTCACTCATAACCCCCAATTTTTCTCGTTTTAAACCCTTTTAGTTCATTAAGTTAATAAGGGGACACAGTACATCAGAAAGTCACCACAACACTTATAACCACTTTTTCGATAAATTCACTAGTCACAATTTTACATATTACGAAGTTAATACGCACACACACCTCACTTTGAACACCTTCAAAACACTCTCTTAAATCATTTGAATACTCACAAAAATACCTTTATACATTTCCAAACAACACTGAAACACTTCCAAAATAACATTTTGAATACTCCCAAATAAGATTTGACAGCTCTAATTTATCTGCACTTACACATTTCATTAAATTACAACTCATCCCTCCAAACTCCTCCCTCAGTCTCCAGACTTCACAAAATTATCACAAAAACTAACTCAATCACTTTACTTTGAACATCACCAAAAAAAACACTGAAATACTCCAAAACATCATTCGAACACCCCAAAATCACTCTGAATACTCCCAGAACACCTTCATAAGTACTCTTGCCATCATTTGAACACCTTCAAAACACCTTTGAACATTTCCAAACAACACTGAAACACGTCCAAAACACCATTTGAGTACTCCCAAATACACCACTGAATACTACTAAAACACCACTGAATACACTCAAAACACCACCAAAATCACCATAAACTAAGATCAACACCCACACCCCACAACACCCACAACCCACAACACCCACAATTTTTTCTCGTTTTAACCCTTTTAGTTCATTAAAGTTAATAAGGGGACACAGTACATCAGAAAAAGTCACAACAACCCACTTATAACATCTTTTCGGTATCTCTAGTTCGACAACAACACCCACAACACCCACATCCCACAACACCCACAACCCACTTCACCCACACCCCACAACACCCACAACCCACAATTTTTTTCTCGTTTTAACCCTTTTAGTTCATTAAAGTTAATAAGGGGACACAGTACATCAGAAAGTCACAACAAACAACAACCCACAACACCCACAACCCACAGCACCCACAACACCCACAACCCACAACACCCCCACAACCCACAATTTTTTCTCGTTTTAACCCTTTTTTGTCATTAAAGTTAATAAGGGGACACACTACATCAGAAAAAGTCCACAACACACAACCCACTTCACCCACACCCCCACAACACCCCCCATCACCCACATCCCACAATTTTTTTTTCGTTTTAACCCTTTTTGTTCATTAAAGTTAATAAGGGGACACACTACATAAAAAAAGTCACAAAAACACAACCCACTTATATCATCATTTTCGGTATCTCTAAATTTGACTACATTACCCCCAACCCTCATCCAATTACCAATTTATTCACATTTTTTTCCCCTTCTTTTTAAAACTACTAAAAATTCTAATAAAATTTCCCCTCCATACCCATCTCCTTGTATCCACATAAATTTATATTATACTGCATAACTACCCAACTATTTTCGACATGTTTCAACACCCCTCCATTCTTTTTCCAATATATAAAAACTTTTCAAATTTTATAATTTCTCTTAAAATATTCACACATTACCTTTATATTCAGTTTAAAAACTTCCCCATATTTCTAATTACAACCCTCCCCATACCCCTCTCCATCTCACCCCCATTTCTTCACATCCACTTTACCCCTCTCCCAAAAAACCTCTTCTGAACACACACAAAAAAATCACATTTCACATCCACAAATGCATCTCAAATCCACTAAAATCACTGTAACCAAAATATTCACAAAACTCTATGACCACCTAACACACACACACACCACACACACACACCACACACGCACCTAACCTAACCTAAACCTAAAACCTAACCTAGCCTAACCTAACCGAACCTATCCTAACCTTACCTAACTTATCCTAACCTAACCTAACTTATCCTAACCTAGCCTAACCTAACCTAACCGAACCCAAACCTAACCTAACCCTACCTAACTTATCCCAACCTAACCTAACCTAGCCTAACCTAACTTAACCTAACCTAACCTAAACCCAACCTACCCTAACCTAACCTTACCTAACATAACCTAACCTAGCTAACCTAACCTAACCTAACTTAACCTAAAACCCAACCCAACCTAACCCAACCTAGCCTAAAACCCAACTTAACCTAACCTAACTTAACTAACCTACCAACCTAAAACCCATCTTATCCTAATCTAACCTTGCCTAACCATTACCTAACCTAACCTATTTTTAACCTAACCCCAACCCAACCTAGCCGAACCTATCCTAACCTAACCCAAAATATATTGGAAAAACTTCCAAAATACAAATTTGAGTACTCCAGAATTACTTTGAACGACTCCATTTTTGGATATTTCCAAATTAGTTTTGAAAACTTTAACATAAAATCGAACATTATTTTTTTGTTGGTAAACACACTCAATGGTAGAAATATTTACTCGATTTCCGAATAGAAACACTTTCCTCGCTCTGAGAGACTCATTTTTGGGTCACCCCTTCCCCCCAAAACCAACTGGGTAATGCGGTTCACACCCAAGGTAGATTTTAAAATAATCATGAACACCTGCGTCAACTCAGGACAGACAGACGCCATGAAATGGGGTAACATCCCAAGGGAGAAAATCATCTCTTTCCCGACCAACTGTCTATCCTAACCTAAAACCTAACCTAACCTAACCTAATTCCTAACGTAACCTAACCTCACCTAACCGAACCTAAAACCCAACTCCCTCAATCACCTCTATCCTAACCTAAAACCCAACCTAACCTAACCCAACCTAACTCCATCAAACACCTCCATCCTAACCTAACCTAACCTAACCTAACCTAACTCCATCAACACCTCGAATTTCTACCTAACTTAAAACCCAACCTAACCTTTCCTAACCTACCGAAACCAACCTAACCTAACCTAACCTATCCTAACCTGTCCTAACCTAACCTAACCTATCCTAACCTAACCTAACCTAACCTAACTTATCCTAAGCTAACCTAACCTAACTTATCCTAACCTAACCTAACCTAACTTAACCTAACCTAACCTAACCTAACCTAAAATAACGAACCAAACCTAACTTATCCTAATCTAATCTAACCTAACCTAACTTATCCTAACCTAACCTAACTTATCCTAACCTAACCTAACCTAAAATAACCTAACCTAACTTATCCTAACCTACTCACTTTACTTTGAACACCTTCAAAACACTCTCATACATCATTTGAGACCCCCTTTATCATCTCACTACAGAACAACCCCAAGATTACTTCGAACACTCCATAAAGCATTTGGGGTACTCACATAAACACTTTTGAACATTTCCAAACAACACTGAAGCACTTCCAAATATCATTTTGAAATTTCTCCCAAAAAAGATTTTTACAGCTCTAATTTATCTACACTTTACACATTTCTTAAATTACATCTCATCCCCCCCCAAAATCCCCCCTCATTCTCCAGACTTTACAACATTAGCACAAAAAAAACTAACTCATACACTTATGACATGAGACATTACCATATCAACACACTGACTAACTTTGAACCAACTCTGAACACCACTGATCTTCTTCAAAAAATGCTCTGCACATCATTTGAAACACCCTTTCCCAAAAAAAAACCCCTCAAACACCTCCGAATACTCCCAAAAAACACTACTGATTACTACCAAATCACCACTGAATATACCCAAACACCGTCAAAATCACCAAAACTAAGTTACATCACCATCTAACATCCTTTTTATAGAAAACCCCCCAAATCACTATAACCAAAACTCCCTCCCCATTTTGGGGCATAAAAAAAAAGCATGAACACAAACCTAATACGCAAACACTTAGTACATGATCACCATCAACTGAAAACGTATCTTGTACCACACACATAATATAAGACAATCACCAACTACAATCACCCCCTGTTCACTTACCTCAAAATCACTAATAACACAGGGAAAAAAATCATTTTATAAACAATTCACAAAAAAAAAAAAAAAAAAAAATCATATTGACAATAATAAGCGCACTCACCTCACTACCACAACACACATGTCTCACTCAAAAAGGACCACGAGACACCTCCAGTGACGTCACACTCCCATTGTTGTTACTTGGTGTTGGTAAACACACACCTAACCCCCCCCCTTGTTTCAACCTGTTGTACCCTTTCTTTTTCTAAGAACACTATATCCAAGGACGATTACCAGATTTATGATCCCCAACACCAAGATCACAGAAAACACACATTTTTATAATTATTCACACAAAAATCACGATCACCAATTCCATATCATGTTTACCGTCATCTATCAACATTTAAACACCAAGATCACCAAAAAATCTAAGATCATGCATCTCAAAATACAAGGATCACTGAAAACACTTTTTTTTTAAACATTCGCACAAAAAAAAGACATACACAAAAATAAACCCCAACACTTCCACCAACATCTTTTAAAAATAACATGAGCACTATAACATATCACTATCACAAAAAAAAAATAATACACAGACACCCACATATTATACATTTCAATTGCAAATTTAAGACATGAGACATACACACCAAATCTAAGACATTCACCTCCAACTAAGACATACACATCACCCCTAAAACTTCCTTCCTTATTCATTCCGTATATCTCCTAGAGCTGTTTTAACCCCGACGGTTCCATCACGACGTAGGAGCCAGAGGAACCATCACCACTCCAACACCACCTACTACACTCTGGCTCCTACGTCGTGATGGATCCGTCGGGGTTAAAACAGCTCTAGGAGATATACGGAATGAATAAGGAAGGAAGTTTTAGGGGTGATGTGTATGTCTTAGTTGGAGGTGAATGTCTTAGATTTGGTGTGTATGTCTCATGTCTTAAATTTGCAATTGAAATGTATAATATGTGGGTGTCTGTGTATTATTTTTTTTTTTGTGATAGTGATATGTTATAGTGCTCATGTTATGTTATAGATGTTGGTGGAAGTGTTGTGGTATTTTTGTGTATGTCTTATTTTTGTGCGAATGTTTAAAAATAAGTGTTTTCAGTGATCATAGTAGTTTTGAGATGCTTATCTTAGATTTTTGGTGACTTGGTGATTAGTGTTGATAGATGACGGTAAACTGATATGGAATTTGGGGATCGTGATTTTGTTGTGAATAATTATAAAAATGTGTGTTTTCTGTGATCTTGGTGTTGGGGATCAAAAAAAATCTGGTAATCGTCTTGGGTATAGTGTTCTTAGATAATGTAGGGGACAACAGGTTGAAAAAAAGGGGGGGGGGGGTTTGGTGTGAGTTACCAACCACCAAGTAACACAATGGGAGTGTGACGTCACTGGAGGTGAGTCGTCGGTCCTGGAGGTGAGACATCGTTGTTTGGTGGTAGTGAGGTGAGTGCGCTTTTGATATTGTCAAATATGATTTTTTTTTTTTTTTGTGTGTGAAATGTTTAAAAAATGATTGTTTTCTGTGATATTAGTGATTTTGAGGTAAGTGAAAATGGTGATTGTAGTTGGTGAATTGTCTTATATTATGTGTGTGTACAAGATATGTTTTCAGTTGATGGTGATCATGTACTAAGTGTTTGCGTATTAGGTTTGTGTTCATGCTTTTTTTTATGCGCCAAATGGGGAGGAGTTCTTGGTTATAGTGATTTGAGGGGATTTCTATAAAAAGGATGTTAGATGGTGATGTTAAAAATTAGTTTCTGTGATTTTGACGGTGATTGGAAGTATTCAGGGTGATTTGGTAGTTTAATCAGTAGTGTTTTTTGGGAGTATTCGGAGGTGTTTGATGGTGTTTTTTTGAAGGTGTTCAAATGATGTGCAGAGCATTTTTTGAAGATCAGTGGTGTTCAGAGTTGGTTCAAAGTTAGTCATGTATTAGATATGGTAATGTCTCATGTCATAAGTGTATGAGTTAGTTTTTTTTGTGCTAATGTTGTAAAGTCTGGAGAATGAGGGAGGAGTTTGGGGGGATGAGATGTAATTTAATGAAATGTGTAAGTGTAGATAAATTAGAGCTGTCAAATCTTATTTGGGAGTAATCAAAATGATATTTTGGAAGTGCTTCAGTGTTGTTTGGAAATGTTCAAAAGTGTTTATGTGAGTACTCAAATGCTTTATGAGAGTGTTCGAAGTAATCTTGGGGTTGTTCTGTAGTGAGATGATAAAGGGGGTCTCAACTGATGTATGAGAGTGTTTTGAAGGTGTTCAAAGTAAAGTGAGTAGGTTAGGATAAGTTAGGTTAGGTTATTTTAGGTTAGGTTAGGTTAGGTTAGGTTAGGATAAGTTAGGTTAGGTTAGATTAGATTAGGATAAGTTAGGTTAGGCTTGTTATTTTAGGTTAGGTTAGGTTAGGTTAGGATAAGTTAGGTTTTGGTTAGGTTAGGATAAGTTAGGTAGGTTAGCTTAGGATAATTAGGTTAGTGTTAGGTTAGGTTAGGTTAGGATAGGTTAGGTTTTGGTTAGGACAGGTTAGGAATTTGGTTAGGTTAGGTTAGGTTCGGTAGGTTAGGTAAGGTTAGGTTAGGTTAAGGTAGGTAGTATTCGAGGTGTTTGATGGAGTTAGGTTAGGTTAGGTTAGGGTAGAGGTGTTATGATGGAGTTAGGTTGGGTTAGGTTAGGTTTGGTTTAGGTTAGGGGTAGAGGTGAATTGATGGAGTTAGGTTAGGTTCGGTTAGGTGAGGTTAGGTTAGGTTAGGAATTAGGTTAGGTTAGGTTAGGTAGGTTAGGTTAGGATAGACAGTTGGTCTGGAAAGAGATGATTTTCTACCCTTTGGATGTTACCCGCATTTCATGGCGTCTGTCTGTCCTGAGTTGACGCGGTGTTCATGATTATCTTAAATCTACCTAGGTGTGAACCGCATTACCCAGTGGTGTTGGGGGGAAGGGGTGACCCACAATGAGTCTCTCAGAGCGAGGAAAGTGTTTCTATTCGGAAATCGAGTAAATATTTCTACCATTGAGTGTGTTTACCAACAAGAAAATAATGTTCGATTTTATGTTAAAGTTTTCAAAACTAATTTGGAAATATCCAAAAATGGAGTCGTTCAAAGTAATTCTGGAGTACTCTAATGTATTTTGGAAGTGTTCCAATATATTTTAGGTTAGGTTAGGATAGGTTCGGCTAGGTTAGGGGGGTTAGGTTAAGATAGGTTAGGTTAGGTTAGGGAATGGTTAGGCAAGGTTTTGATTAGGATAAGATAGGTTAGGTTAGGTTAGGTTAGTTAAGTTAGTTAGGTTAAGTTAGGTTAGGCTAGGTTAGGTTAGGTTAGGTTAGGTTAGGTTAAGTTAGGTTTTGGGTTTGGTTAGGCTAGGTTAGGTATGTTAGGTAAGGTTAGGTTAGGTAGGTTAGGTTAGGTTAGGTTAGGTTAAGTTAGGTTAGGCTAGGTTAGGTTAGGTTAGGTTAGGATAAAATTTGGGAGGGTTAGGTTAGGATTAGGTTCGGTTAGGTTAGGTTTTGGCTAGGTTAGGATAAGTTAGGTAGGTTAGGATAAGTTAGGTAAGGTTAGGATAGGTTCGGGTTAGGTTAGGCTAGGTTTAGGTTAGGTTAGGTTAGGTTAGGTTAGGTTAGGTGCGTGTGTGTGGTGTGTGTGTGTGTGTGTGTTAGGTGGTCATAGAGTTTTGTGAATATCTTGGTTACAGTGATTTTAGTGGATTTGAGATGCATTTGTGGATGTGAAATGTGATTTTTTTGTGTGTGTTCAGAAGAGGTGTGTTTGGAGATGGGTGAGTGGATGTGAAGAATGCGGGGGAGATGGAGAGGGGGAGGGGAGGGTTGTAATTGAAATATGGGGAAGATTTTACTGAATATAAAGGTAATGTGTGAATATTTTAAAAAGAAATTATAGAATTGAAAAGTTATGATATATTGGAAAAAGAATGGAGGGTGTTGAAAACATGTCGCAATAGTTGGGTAGTTGATGCGAGTATAATATTTATTTATGTGGATACAAGGAGATGGGTATGGAGAGGATTTTTTTAGAATTT
The DNA here is from genome assembly GCF_026875155.1 of Cherax quadricarinatus. NCBI lineage: Eukaryota > Metazoa > Arthropoda > Malacostraca > Decapoda > Parastacidae > Cherax > Cherax quadricarinatus. The sequence goes on along the minus strand of NC_069406.1, from coordinate 51,199,949 downwards.
TAGTAGTAAAAAAAAGGGAAAAAAATGTGAATAAATTGGTAATTGATGATGGTTGTGGGGGAATGTAGTCGAATTAAAAGATACCGAAAAAAAATGATATAAGTGGTTGTTTTTGTGACTTTTCTGATGTAGTGTGTCCCCTTATTAACTTTAATGAACTAAAAGGGTTAAAACGAGAAAAAAATTGTGGGATGTGGGTGATGTGGGGTGTTGTGGGGTGTGGGTGAAGTGGGGTTTTGGGTGTTGTGACTTTCTGATGTAGTGTGTCCCCTTATTAACTTTAATGAACTAAAAGGGTTAAAAAGAGAAAAAATTGTGGGTTGTGGGGGTGTTGTGGGGTTTTGGGTGTTGTGGGTGCTGTGGGTTGTGGGTTGTTGTTGTTGTGACTTTCTGATGTACTGTTTTCCCTTATTAACTTTAATGAACTAAAAGGGTTAAAACGAGAAAAAAATTGTGGGTTGTGGGTGTTGTGGGGTGTGGGTGAAGTGGTTGTTTGGGGTTTTTTGGGATGTGGGTGTTGTGGGTGTTGTTGTCGAACTAGAGATACCGAAAAAGATGTTTATAAGTGGGTTGTTGTGACTTTTTCTTTATGTCTGTGTCCCCTTATTAACTTTAATGAACTAAAAGGGTAAAACGAGAAAAAATTGTGGGTGATGTGGGTTGTGGGTGTTGTGGGGTGTGGGTGTTGATCTTAGTTTATGGTGATTTTGGTGGTGTTTTGAGTGTATTCAGTGGTGTTTTAGTAGTATTTTATGGTGTATTTGGGATACTCAATGGTGTTTTTGGGAAATGTTTCAGTGTTGTTTGGAAATGTTCAAAGGTGTTTTGAAGGTGTTCAAATGATGTGCAAGAGTACTTATGAAGGTGTTCTGGGAGTATTCAGAGGTGATTTTGGGGGTGTTCGAATGATGTTTTGGAGTATTTCAGTGTTTTTTTGGTGATGTTCAAGTAAAGTGATTGAGTTAGTTTTTGTGATAATTTTGTGAAGTTGGAGACTGAGGGAGGAGTTTGGAGGGATGAGTTGTAATTTAATGAAATGTGTAAGTGCAGTTTAAATTAGAGCTGTCAAATCTTATTTGGGAGTATTCAAAATGTTATTTTGGAAGTGTTTCAGTGGTTGTTTGGAAAATGTATAAAGGTATTTTTGTGAGTATTCAAATGATTTAAGAGAGTGTTTTGAAGGTGTTCAAAGTGAGGTGTGTGTGCGTATTAACTTCGTAATATGTAAAATTGTGACTAGTGAATTTATCGAAAAGTGGTTATAAGTGTTGTGGTGACTTTCTGATGTACTGTGTCCCCTTATTAACTTTAATGAACTAAAAGGGTTAAAACGAGAAAATTGGGGGTTATGAGTGAAAATTGTGAGGTGTTGGTTGGAGTGTGAGGGTTCGGGAGGGTGGGGAGGAGGTTACTTCGTGGGGGAGTGACCTGAGATGAAATAGTTAAAACGAGAAAAATGTCTAGACTTGTGTTGTAAAGAAATTGTTGGATTGTTGTGGGTATTAACGAAAAAAAATGTGAAATTATTTGGATTAACCTGGGTTAAGAGTGAAAATGTTTTCCCTATGATGTAGGTACTATATCCCCTTATTAACTTTAATGAACTAAAAGGGTCGTCATGATTCAACCTGTGTGTGTGACGTCACTACTATGTCCCCTTATTAACTTTATTGAACTAAAAGGGTCGACAAGATTCAGCCTGTGTGTGTGGGGGTCATCGCGTGACGTCACTGACCGTCGAGTAAACACATTAATGAGAGGAATACTGACGTCACACTTGTTTAGACCTGTAGTAAGCATGCTTACCCCCAGAGGGGGGAATCCAAAAAACCTTGATCCAAGGAGATGGAGTCTTGGTATTATCGAGAAATTTTGGGGTGGGAGTGAAAGTGAGAGGGGTAATCCAAAAATTTGATCCAAGGAGATGGAGACTTTGATTTCGAGAAAAACTTGGTCCGAGGAGATCATAAGAATTTCGAAACCCCCATAGGGGGGAATCCAAAACTTGTATTATCGAGAAATTTTGGGGTTGGGGGGGGTGAAAGTGGGAGGGGGGGAACCTTAAAAATTTGATCCAAGGAGATGGAGAATTTCGAAAAACCCCATAGGGGGGAATGCAAAAACTTGTAATATTGAGAAATTTTGGAGGTTGGGGGGGTGGAAGGAGGGACAATCCAAAAAATCTTGATCCAAGGAGATGGAGAATTTCGAAAACCCCATAGGGGGGATCCAAAAAATTGTATTATCGAGAAAATTTGGGGTGAAAGTGAGAGGGGGAACCTCAAAAATTTGATCCGAGGAGATGGAGAGCACAAGAAAATGAAATTCAAAAAAAAAATTCGAAACCCCATAGGGGGGAATCCAAAAAAACTTGATCCAAGGAGATCATAAGAAAAAAAAATTCGAGGCGCGGGGGCGATCCGGACGACGCTGCAGAAGGCGAAGCAGAAGGCGCGGGCGGGGGGTCGCGAAGGGTGGGCGCGCGGGCGGGCGGCGGGCGGGCGCGCGGGCGGGCGCGCGGCGCGACAGGGGGGTCGCGAAGGGGGGGAGTCGTGGGTGGGGGTATTGGTTGGGGGGTCAAGGGTGAGGTAGTCTCGAGGGCGAGGTCATGGTCAAAACCGGAAGTAACACCTAGGTGTGAAAAGGTGACCCTCCAGCCGCTGGTCCTAGACCGGAAGGGACCTCCCAGCCGCATGCCTTTTTCCGGAAGGGACCCCCCAGCCGCTTTTATCAGTACTGGCATTATCATCCCCCCAAAAATAGGATTTTTTTAAATATGCGTAATGTTAAAAATTCTAAAAATATGTGCTAAAACTTTAATTTATTCTATATTACGACGATTCAGAGCAGTTTAAAATTCATAATATATACTAAAGCATTAATTTATTCCATATTTCGACTATTCAGGGAGTTTTGAAACATTTTCTGAAATACTTCATTTTTTAGGTAAATTGCTGTTACAACTGCATTTTATGGGAACGTTAAGCCACATCATAATGTTTTATTTCAAATAGTTAACCTTAACACTTTTTGCAATGATATGTATGCATGTGTTATCTAAATATTGAAATATATCCATAAATGCTTCAAGTCGCTCTTAATCTAGACTTTGATAGGAAGGATGATGACCATATTGAAGACAGCCGTCATTTGATGCCCTCCTAAGAAGAACAGAGGAGCACTGCAAGAGATCTACTGACCTGTGATAGTTGTGATGAATGGTTTGAAAAACCGACAAGTTGAAGATTGAGACACTTATGCACCATATGGGAATCTTTATTCAGGAAACGTTTCGCCACACAGTGGCTTCATCAGTCCAATACAAAGAGGAAGGCGTAAGGAGAGGAGGAGTATGAGGTAATCAGTCCCTCAACCTGGAGTCGATGTGTTCAGTCCATCAATCTTGTAGAAGTACAGAAATGGGGGCCGTGCCCGTGGCTTATATTTTGTATTTAAAGGTGAGGGTGAAGCAGGCGGGGGGGGTCTAGTGGTACCACCCCACTAGTCGAGTAGGTCTTGCCCAAAAGGTTGAACAAGTTTTGAAAAAATTTTCTTTGTAACAAGAAAAAATAAAGCCCCAGTGTTTTGCAGTTGTGTGAATGGTTTAAAAAACCGACAATTTGGAAGTTTGAGACACTTAGCAGCATTGGGAATTTTTTATTCGGGAAAAAACTTTTCGCCACATGGCTTCATCATTTTCCTACAAAGAGGAAAGGCTTTAAAGGAGGGGAGGAGTATGAGGAAAATCGGCCCCCAAAACCCTGGGGGTTCGAGGTGTTTTCATCCATAAATCTTGTAGAAGTACGCATAGGGCCTTTAGACGTGGTTTATATACTTTTATTTCCCAACACTTGTTAAACCCTTTTGGCGAAAGACCTACTTGACTAGTGGATGGTACCACTATGACCCCGCCCCCGCCTGCTTCCCTCCCCCTCACTAAAAGTATATAAGCCCCGTCTACGGCCCCATTTTTTTTTTTTAAATTTTACAAGATTGATGGATGAACACATCGACTCCAGGTTGTGGGCGCGGGAAGGGGGGAACCCGGGGCCACAACCCGAATTCCCCAGGGTGCTGCTCCCCCCCATCAGATATGCCTTGGGAACGAAAATTGTGACCAAGACGCAGGTAGATGTAGGGCCCATCCCCGGGGGGATATTTTTTTTTTTTTTTTCCATTTTTGGGTTTTGTGCCGAACAAAAACGGAATAAAACCTTTTTTTTTTTTTAGTGCCGAACAATACGGATATAAACCCTTTTTGGGGTTTAGGGGCCGAACAATCCCGGGTTAAACCATTTTTTTTTTTGTTTAGTGCCGGGCCAAAAGGGTATAAAAACCCTTCTTGTGTTTGTCCCAACAAAACGGAAAATAAACCATTTTTGTGTTTAGTGCCCAAAAAATAGGACATAAAACCTTTTGGGGGTTTAGGCCCCAACAATAGGAAAAAAACATTTTTTTTGGGTTTTGTGCCGAAAAAATACGGATAAAACCCTTTTTTTTTGTTTAGTGCCCCAAAAATAGGAAAATTTAAAACCCTTTTTGTGTTTTAGTGGCCCCAACAAAACCCGGGTATAAAAACCCTTTTTTTGTTTGGGCCCCAACAATACGGATATAAAACCTTTTTGTGTTAGTGCCAAACAATACGGATATAAAAACCCTTTTTTTGTTAGTGCCCAACCCAATTTTGGATATAAACCATTTTTGTGTTTTTGGCCGAAAAAATTTCGGATTTTAAACCATTTTTGTGTTTAGTTCCCAAAAATACGGATTATAAACCATTTTTTGGTTTTTTGCCCAACAATCCGGGGTAAAAACCATTTTTTGTTTTTAGTGCCGAACAATACGGATATTAAAACCCTTTTTGTGTTAGTGCCCCAACAAAACGGATAAAAAAAATTTTTTTGTTTAGTTGGGCCCAACAATACGGTATAAACCATTCTTGTGTTTAGTGCCCAACAAAACGGATATGAACCTTTTTTTTGTTTAGTGCCCCAAAAAATCGGATATAAAAATTCTTTTTGTTTAATGCCGAAAAAATAGGATATTTAAACCCTTTTTGTGGGTTTGTTTCCGAACAATTTCGGATATAAAACCCAAATTTTTTTGTTTAGTGCCGAAAAATACGGATATAAACCATTTTTGTGTTTAGTCCCGAACATACGGATATAAACCATTTTTGTGTTTAGTGCCGAACAATACGGATATAAACCATTTTTGTGTTTAGTGCCGAACAATACGGATATAAACCATTTTTGTGTTTAGTGCCGAACAATACGGATATAAACCATTTCCTTGTTGAATTAAACAGTGTAGTTCATTCCGTAAATTTTACTCTTGAATTTGAACAAAATAACTAATTGTCTTTAGATGTCTTATTTATTAAAGGTAACTGAGATTTTAAATTCAAAATGTACACAAAACCATCAAATAATTGTTCTTATGTAAACTATTATTCTTCACATCATGATAATTAAACTTTCTGTATATTGATCTTGGTTTTTGAGAAGTTCAGGTATTAGCAGCCCAGCGTCTTATACGAAGAAATCTTGAGGATTTATGAAATATCTAAAATACCCAAAATACTTAATTGATTTATCCTTTAAAATTCCTAGAAACATATATATTGTGACTGTTGTTATATGACCTCTGCAGGAACATTGTGACTGTTGTTATATGACCTCTGCACGAACATTGTGACTGTTGTTATATGACCTCTGCAGGAACATTGTGACTGTTGTTATATGACCTCTGCAGGAACATTGTGACTGTTGCTATATGACCTCTGCAGGAACATTGTGACTGTTGCTATATGACCTCTGCAGGAACATTTTGTTGCTATATGCCTCGCAGGAACATTGTGACTTTTTGCTATATGACCTCTGCAGAACATTGTTGCTATATGACCTCTGCAGGAACATTGTGACTGTTGTTATATGACCTCTGCAGGAACATTGTGACTGTTGTTATATGACCTCTGCAGGAAACATTGTGACTGTTGCTATATGACCTCTGCAGGAACATTGTGACTGTTGCTATATGACCTCTGCAGGAACATTGTGACTGTTGCTATATGACCTCTGCAGGAACATTGTGACTGTTGTTATATGACCCTGCAGGAAAAATTGTGACTGTTGCTTTTATGACCTCTGCAGAACATTGTGACTGTTGTTATATGACCTCTGCACAAACATTGTGACTGTTGCTATATGACCTCTGCAGGAACATTGTGACTGTTGCTATATGACCTCTGCAGGAACATTGTGACTGTTGCTATATGACCTCTGCACAAACATTGTGACTGTTGCTATATGACCTCTGCACAAACATTGTGACTGTTGCTATATGACCTCTGCCAAAAAATTTTGCTGTTGTTTGACCTTTCACAAACATTGTGACTTTTTATATGCTCTGCACAAACATTTTGACTGTTGTATATGACCTCTGCAAAACATTTTGATGTTGATATGACCTCGCAAAAAATTTTTGACGTTGTATTGACCCCTGCACAAACATTGTGACTGTTTTTAATGAAACCCCTGCAAACATTTGACGTTGCTATTGACCCCCTGCAGGA
>NC_069406.1:51170862-51192875 GCF_026875155.1 Cherax quadricarinatus | reverse complement strand
TTAAATTTCTTGTCAACAGATGGATTAAAAATTAAAGAAGGCAATTTGTTATCTACTTCGTGCCTGTTAAAAACTTAATGATGGTACAAAATCACTGAGTCTAGGAGGAAAATCGTCTACGAGATCTCTAGGTAAACAAATATCGTTACGTATCTGAACTATTTATTTTTACTTGGAAGACCTTTAAGGATTTTGCCCAATACAATTCCATATAAAAGTGAAAAATTAAATAGACAAAGGGAGATTTCTCTAGGACATGACTTGTTTTTGATCATAGTTTTTCCCCTTCAAGTACGAATTTTGCAGTCCTCACACAGATTAATAAATTTCAATATTTTGTTAGTGGGTTTAGGACATGAAGAGTTTTTTAGTTTTTGATACATAAGCTTCAAAGACGGGGGTTCTGTAAATAAATGATGTGATATCAAAATGTACAAGGAAAATTTTTGGGGATGCATTTAATTTTTAAAGCTTTCTGAAAGGGACATTATTCTTATATGGGATCTGAAATTTTTCCGACCATAAGAGTTAGAAGCTTAACTACCCATTTGGACAAAATGCATGCAGCCGGCCTCCTAAAACTTATAATAGGACAGCCTGGGTTATTGGTTTATGGGGTAATTAATTTTAAAAAGATCGGTAGAGTTGTCGCCCTGGCTAACGAATTTAATTCATTATTCCCCTTCAAAAACTTTTTAATCGACAATAAAGTGAGTTGATGTGCCGAGGGGGTTCTTAGAGGTTCGTCCTTTCCCTTATTCCTTAGTAAACTGTTCATCTTATCAAAATATTCAGGTTTCATCTAAAATTACAAAACTTGTTAGATTTATCGGTGTTGTAAGATGCAAGGGGGTTGATTCATTACAAAGTCGTATATTTCTTTCATAAACCCAGGGGCTTTAAAAGAACCCTGGTGGGTAAGGTACCATGACCACCCTTTTTGCAGATTTTTAAGGTATTTTCAGGGGTCTTTATGTTTCCCCAAAGATACAAAAGGCTTGTAGTCTACAAATTTAAACATTACTAGTTGTGGAGTGAAACTTAATCCAAACAACAGAAATCTTTTATTGGGGCCTAAATCAAACTAGTACAGAAGGTCAGGATTTGAATGCAATTTTTTTAAGCTTTTAGTATTCAATCATCCGCTGGGGGGGGGAGCAGACCAGGTCATTGTACCCAAATAGTTTCATTCAGAAGGAACATAATTAAACCCTCTTCATCAAAATGTGGAATGTCTTAAATAATTCAAGTGATGGAATTACAATTCGACGTGTTTAGTAGAGCCAATTTGTACACAATTTAAGAAGGTTTTATACAAAAAATCCCTGGTTTACTCATTTTGGGGAAACTTGTACACATAAGGATTGATGACATTAACCCAAGGTTTTTTCCTTACGTGTTTTGGCAGTTTCACCCTTAGATTTTGCCATCTGTGACGAAGTAAATAGGTGAATGTACAATGTCGTATTGTTTGTAGTGTCTTTTGGCCACAATCTTAAGTAGGATGCTATAAAAAAATCCCCGTTGCCCTTTTATGTAATGGCCTTTATGAAAATTTTGGGAGTGACTTTAGACCAGTGTTCGCAACCCCTGTCCTTCACGTTTTGCCATTCTGAGACCCTGTCACCCCATGTGGAAAACAGGGTACCCGGGGGGAACCCCAAAAATTAAACACCCTTTATGTAAGCGGAGTATACCAATGTTAGCTTCAATTTCCTTTCCATTTTGAGGGAAAAACTTGATAGTCGTTCTAACATTTACCCCATTGAAATTTGAGGTTCACTCTCAGTTTCCCTATAGGTTATTCTGAAAAGTATATTTTTTTGTGTGTAGTAGCCTACCCTAAAGTGTTTCCGATCCGCCTTTGTGAGAACGAATTTCCTCGGAAATTTGTTCTCAAAGTCTGCCCCTTAGAGACTCACCCTTTCCCTCCAGGCGATCAGGGGGGTTTATCGGAAAGTGCTTACCCAAGATGTTATTGGAATTTTCTTTGATCCATGCCCACGCTTTTTAGCTGTGTTTTGATTTTCTGAAAAAAGGTTGATGTAAAGGATGTAGAATGCTTTGTGTTTCCCTTTTTTTTTCGGTCCCAGAGTTTTCGTTCTAAAGCTTAAGACTCTCTGGACACCCCCTGGATTTGAAAAAATTTCCCACTTTTTTTTTTTGGGGGTTTTTCAAAACGGTTATTTCACTGCAAATTCGTTTGACCCTTTAATGCTAAGGGTAGGGGTAAAGTTTGTTTCAAGTTTCTTGGGTGCGATGTGTCCATGAAAGTATTGATTGGCTTTCCTTTTGTAATATTTTTTGCTGGTATTTCTCTTCCTTATTCAGGAAAACACGTACCCAGGAATGGCACACCTGCACTGCTATTTTTTGAAGTGATTTCAAGGATGGGTGGCTCTGTTTGCCTAAGGTTTTTTTTCTTTCACCCCTTGTTGGGTTTGAAAAACCGAAGCAAACACTAAACATATTTATTAGAAAACGTTTCGGTCCTGGGACCTTGATCACTTGATCAGAAGTGATCAAGGGCCCAGGACCGAAAAGTTTTTAAAAAAATTGTTTATGTGTTTGCTTCGTGTCTTTTAAACAATTGTGGTACTTATTACCAAGGTTTTACCCCCTTTCTTCCCCTTATCACCAGAAAATTTATCTATGTATCTATGTTATCTATGATCCCCTTTCTTCGTCCTTTTCCCCAAAATGCAATGAAAAAAAATTTTTGCTACAGCGTTTCTCCAAGAAGTCTTTTTGCTGTTCATTTTCCCTTTTCCTGTAGACTAATTAAGTTTTAAAGGGAAAATTCCTTCAAGTGGACTAGTTTTCTCGCAATTTGGCCCCCCTTGCGGTTTTTGATTCCCAACTTATTCTTCCCCAGTTATTTTTCCTTTAAGTCATTTTATCTGCCAAAGGTCTAAAGGGAAGGTGTTTAAATTTCATTGGTGTCGTTTCTGCTGGTGTGGTCCCGGCCCCTTTGAAAAAAAATCACGAGGGTCCAATCGCCTGGTTCCACCCCCTCTCAACCAGGTTTTTTTTCGCTTTTCTTCATCTGTCCTTGTCCAAAAGTACCTCTGAGGCGGGACATTTCCTCTCCCCTTTAAGCTCCCCGCTGGGTTCTCCTCCTTGTGTCTGTAGTGTTGCAGGGTAGGCCACGTTTCCCGCCAGTACCCCTCTTTTCTCGTTGTCCCTTCTCTGGGACAACGTTTCAGTACAATAAAACAGAAGACCAGCACAGTGCTATAACACAAAAGACCAGTATGTCAATAATACAGAAGACAGTTATACAATAAACAGAAAACCAGTACATACAATAACACAGAAGACCAGTACAGAACAAAATCATTTAAAACCGTACGTCAGCAAAACAGAAAACGTGTACTACAGCAACACAAAAGACCATATGCACAAGACCAGGAAAAAATACAGTACAAAACACGAAAATATGTACGTCAATAAAAATAGAAGCCTGTACAAAAACTAAAACACAGAAAACCAGTTTACTGTACAAAAAATACAAAGATCAGACAGTAAATAACACGAAAACCCGTACAGTAAAAATAACACAGAAGATCGGTTTAGACAAGACCAGAAGACCGTACCCCCACAATAACATGTTTTACCAGTCAGTACAGTTAATAACCAGAAGCCCCGTACAATATAGCAACATAGAAGCCATATAGTTCGCAACACAGAAGAACAGAACAGTATAAAAACCAGGAATACCATTTACGTACAATACCACAGAAAACCAGTACAGTACAATAACACAGAAGACCAGTACAGTACAGCAACACAGAAGACCAGTACAGTACAATACCACAGAAAACCAGTACAGTACAATAAAAGTAAAATAACGACTTATAAAATACTGCGAGGAATTAACAAGGTGGACTGGGACAGGATGTTACAGAGATGAGTCACAGAAACAACTGGTCACAATTAGAAGTTGAAGACTTAGTTGAGTCAAAGATATGTTAAGAATTATTTCTTCAGTCACAGAGTTGTTAGCAAATGGAATAATCTGGAAAGTGACGTAGTGAAGGCATGACCCATGCATAGTTTCATGACGAGGTTTGATATAGCTCATGGAGCAGGAAGAGAGAGAACTTAGTAGCGATCAGTGAAGAGGCGGGGCCAGGGGCTATGAATCGACACCTGCAATCACAAATAGGTGAGTACAAACACTACACGCACACACTACACGCACGCACTTCACACACACACTACACACACGCACTTCACACACGCACTTCACACACACACTACACACACGCACTTCACACACACACTACACACACAGAGTACACACACACACTACGCACACACACTACACACACACACTACACACACACACTACACACACACACACTACACACACACACACTACACACGCACACACTACACACGCGCACACTACACCCGCGCAACTACACGCACACATACACGCAACACTACACACACGCACTTCACACACGCACTTCAGACACAACACTACACCAGTACTTCACACACACATTACACACACGCACTTCACACACATTACACACGCGCACACTACACACCGCACACCTTTCACACACACATACACACACACACTACACACACACACTACACACACAACTACACACACACACTACACACACCACACACACTACACTCACACACTACACACACACCCCACTACACACACACACTACAACACACACACACACACTATCCACCACGCACACACTACAGCACCAACACACACACACACTTCACACACACACTACACACACACACACTTGCACACACACACCACAACACTTCACACAAACACTACACACCACACACACACATGCGCACTACATATTGCACACATTACACGCACTTCACTACACGCAATACCACAGCACACCTTCCACACGTTACACACTCGCGCTACATACACACACATTACACACACCACACAACAACCACCACACACACACACACACTCAACACACCACACACACACACAACACACACACACACACACACACATACCCAGCACACATAACAATCGTACATACACAAAGCATCCCCAACATAACACCTTCACAGTCGTTACACGATTAACACCCCACACACACACACACACACAAACACAACACACACTAACATACTACATACACACTAACCACCCCCCAACATGTTAACACCCCCAAAACACACACAAGTCAGGACCGAAGATAGAAACGAGGGTGGAGGAACAACAGCAGAAAGAGGGAATGAAAGATGGGAAATTGAAAAGAAATTCCTTGAGGAAACAATACCAGGCCACTGTGATATCTGAGCGATAGTAAGGGAGACAACGAAGGAGATACTTAAATCAGACCCAAAGATACGGAGGGAAAAAAATGGGGAAGAGGGAAAGTGAGAGGACTCGTCATTTTCATGAGTGTGAGGGAAAAGACTTATGATGAAAGAAGACAGGAAAGGTAAGAGATTGAGAGAATCATTGCGGTTACAGGAGAGGACACGACCCAACTGACAATTTTTTAGAGACTTGGGTAGTATTCGAGGGAAAAGACCTGCCCAATCAAATTGACATTCAGGTCAGAAAGGGAACAAAAACAAAATCTAAGGGGAAACATTGTTTAAAAGGTTCCAAAATGCTTGAAGTTCTGTTGCTACTGCAACAGAACACAAGAGAAAAGGGAACAGAGTAAGAAGCGTACAGAAGCGGAAGGGGGGAGAGGGCGGTACTACTGAAGATAATAAGCACAACCTCTAAATAACAGCAAGCACAACCACCCAACACGAAACCACCACCACATCTCCTCTACCCTTCTAACCATCATACTACACTAGACCCAATAACCATGAGCCCCCGGGGGCCACACTCGACACACTTGCAGGTTACCTCCTCCTTCCCCAAGCACTAATTTACTGTCACACAGAAGACTAACCCAAAACAACCAGACCTGCCTTCACACTCAAAACCAGGAAAATAAACCCTCCCACCTCCCGAATTAGCGAGCTCTAGATAGGAAGCAGAAAGTATTGGACACACCATGCAGATAGAATTACAAATAAGAATGAGGAGTGGCAGGAAATAATCACTGAGGCTTCGCCAGACATCATAAGAATCACAGAGACAATGCTCACATAAGTGATAACAGATGCTCTCTTCCTGTCTGGATACAGATACTGAGGAAAAACAAGGAGGGGGGGAAACTGATGGGAGAAGTAGTTTGAGGGATGAAGGACTAGTCAGAGAGGAGCGGGTATGACTAAATGTAGGAACGCTTCATACAGGGGCCCCAAAAATGGTGATAGCAGTGATGTATAACCTGCCACTGAATAATAGGAGGCCGATGAGAGCAACCGAGTGATGGTGGACACACTAGCCGAAGTTGTCATAAGAGCCTACATGAGCAGGACAAGTTACTTATCTTGGGGGATTTCAACCATAAGGGAAATGACTGGGAGAATCTGGAGCCAGATGGGGGAACAGAAACATGGAGAGCCAAGATACGGAAAAACGTCATGTACCAACCTGTTAGGGACACAACCAATGAGAGAGGAGACTATGAAGCAACCAGGCTGGACCTCGTACTCACCTTGAACAGTTCGGATGTAAGAGATATCACACACAAAATTCTCCAGTGCGTTTGTGTTTCCAATACAGTGTAGAGTTAACAATGGAGAGTGAAGCAGTACGAGAGGGAGAAGCCAAACTTCCATAAAGGGGACTACACATGAGGTGCAGTGGGTAAGTGAACTAGAGGGGAAGACAGTCAACGAAATGATGGACTCTAGCGGGTTTAGCGCTTGGTTTTCATAATAATAATAATAATTGAACTTATTAAACTTTGTATTGTTGAGTCAAAGGTTATGTTTAATGGAGTTTTACACTCAAAAGTTATGTATGGCAAATGGAAAATCCTCTTTATCTGTCCCTTGCAAATCTTGTACCAATGTCATATTTTCCATGTATTTTGAAAACAAGGACTCGTAACAAAATATTCCTTCCCAGAAGAACTAAGTGAAAAGCTACGGGATTAATGTTTTGTGTTTTAGTGCGAACAATACGGATATAAACCATTTCTTTGTGTTAGTGCCGTAGAATACGGATATAATCCATTTTTTGTGTTTAGTGCCGAAACAATACGGATATAAACCATTTTGTGTTTAGTGCCGACTATACGGACTAAACCATTTTTGTGGTTTAGTGCCGAACAATACGGATATAAACCATTTTTGTGTTTAGTGCCGAACAATACGGATATAAACCATTTTTGTGTTTAGGGCCGAAAACAATACGGATATAAACCCATTTTTGAGTTTTAGTGCCGAAAAAATACGGATATAAACCATTTTTGTTTTAGTGCCAAAAACAATACGGATATAAACCATTTTTGTGTTTAGGCCGAACAAATAGGATATAACCATTTTGTGTTTAGTTAAATGCCGAACAATACGGATTATAAACCTTTTTTGGTTTAGTGACGAACAATACGTTATAAAAACCATTTTTATGTTTGTGCCAAACAATACAGATATAAACCATTTTTGTGTTTAGTGCCGAAACCAATCAGATTTAAACCCATTTTTTTGTTTAGTGCCAAAACAATACAGATATTAAACCATTTTTGTGTTTAGTGCCGAACAATACGGATTATAAACCATTTTTGTGGTTTAGTGCCGAACAATACGGATATAAAACCAATTTTGTTGTTTTAGTTCGAACAATACGTATATTAATCCATTTTTATGTGTTTGTGCCGAACAATAGGATATAAACCATTTTTGTGTTTAAGTGCTGAACAATTCGGATTATAAACCATTTTTGTGTTTAGTGCCAAACAATACAGATATAAACCCATTTTTGGTTTAGTTGCCGAACAATAGGATTAAACCATTTTTGTGTTTTGTGCGAAACAATACAGATATAAACCATTTTTATGTTTAGTGGCCGAACAATACGGATATAACCAATTTTTGTGTTTTAGTGCCGAAAATTACAGATATTAATCCATCATTTTTTTGTTTAGTGCCAAACATACAGATATAAACCATTTTTATGTTTAGTGCCCAAACAATACTAGATATAAAACCGTATTTTTATGTGTTAGTGCCCAAACAATACAGATATAAACCATTTTTTTATGTTAGTGCCGAACAATACAGAGATAAACCATTTTTGTGTTTTAGTGCCGAACATATGAGATATAAAACCATTTATGTTTAGTGCCAAAACAATACGGATATAAACCATTTTTGTGTTTAGTGCCGACAATACAGATATAATCCATTTTGGGTTTGTAGTGCCAAACAATACAGATATAACCATTTTTGTGTTTAGTGCCGAAACAATACAGATATAAACATTTTATGTTTTAGTGCCGAACAACAACGGATATAAACCATTTCCCTTGTTGAATTAAACAGTGTAGTTCATTCCGAAATGTTACTGTGATTTGAACAAAAATAACTCTTGTCTTCTTTAGATTCGTCGTATTTATTAAAGGTAACTGTGATTTTAAATCAAATGTACACAAAAAACCATCAAATAATTGTTCTTATGTGAACTATTATTCTTCACATCATGATAATTAAACTTTCTGTATATTGATCTTGGTTTTTGAGAACTTCAGGTATTTGCAGCTCAGCGTCTTAGACGAAGAAATCTTGAGGATTTATGAAATACTAAAATACCCATAATACTTAATTGATTTTCCTTTTAAATTTCCTAGAAAATGATAAATTGTGAGGTTGACTATATGACCTCTGCAGGAAACATTGTGACTGTTGTATATGGACATCTGCAGGAACATTGTGATGATGTTAAGTTTTTTATTTTTATAAAATGGCCTACTGCGGGAACATTGTGACTGTTGTTATATGACCTCTGCAGGAACATTGTGACTGTTGTTATATGACCTCTGCAGGAACATTGTGACTGTTGCTATATGACCTCTGCACAGAAACATTGTGACTGTTGCTATATGACCTCTGCAGGAACATTGTGACTGTTGTTATATGACCTCTGCAGGAACATTGTTGATGTTGTTATATGACCTCTGCAGGGAACATGTGATCTGTTGTTATATGGCCTCTGCGGAACATTGTGATGTTGTTATATGACCTCTGCAGGACATTGTGATGTTGTTATATGGCCTCTGCAGGAACATTGTGACTGTTATATGACCTCTGCAGGAACATTGTGACTGTTGTTATATGACCTCTGCAGGAACATTGTGACTGTTGTTATATGACCTCTGCAGGAACATTGTGACTGTTGTTATATGGCCTCTGCAGGAACATTGTGACTGTTGTTATATGGCCTCTGCAGGAACATTGTGACTGTTGTTATATGACCTCTGCAGGAACATTGTGACTGTTGTTATTATATGGCCTCTGCAGGGACACCATGGTGACTCTGTTGTTATTTGTCCGCTGCAGTGAACATTGTGCCTGTTGTTATATGACCTCTGCAGGGAACATTGATGACTGTTGTTTATGACCTCTGCATGGAACATTGTGATGTTGTTATATGGGCCTCTGCAGGAACATTGTGATGTTGTTATATGACTCTGCAGGACATTGTGACTGTTGTTATATACCTCTGCAGGAACATGTGACTGTTGTTATATGACCTCTACAGGAACATTGTGACTGTTGTTATATGGACTCTGCAGGAACATTGTGACTGTTGTTATATGACCTTGCAGGCAATTGTGACTGTTGCTATATGACCTCTGCAAGGAACATTGTGACTGTTGTTATATGGACCTCTGCAGGAACATTGTGACTGTTGCTATATGACCTCTGCACAATAAATTTGTGACTGTTGCTATATGTCACCCTCTGCAGGAACTTGTGGGACTGTTGTTAAATGACTCTGCAGGAACATTGTGGACTGTTGCTATATGACCTCTGCACAAACATTGTGACTGTTGCTATATGACCTCATGCAGGAACATTGTGACGTTGTATATGACCTCTGTTCCCCCCCTTTCCAAGGAAAACATTGTGACTGTTGCTATATGGACCTCTGCAGGAACATTGTGGACTGTTGCTATATGACTCTGCAGGAACATGTGTGACTGTTGTTATATGACCTCTGAGGTAACATTGTGGACTGTTGCTAATGACCTCTGCACAAAACATTGTGGATGTTGCTATATGACCTATGCAGGAACATTGTGACTGTTGCCGCCGCTATATGACCTCTGCAGAACATTGGTGACTGTTGCTTAGACCTCTGCAAGGAACATTGTGACTGTTGCTATATGACCTCTGTAGAAACATTGTGACTGTTGCTATATGACCTCTGCAGGAACATTGTGACTGTTGCTATATGACCTCTGTACAGAACATTGTGACTGTTGCTATATGATGACCTTGCAGGAACCATTGTGACTGTTGCTATTTGACCTCTGCAGAAACATTGTGACTGTTGCTATATGACCTCTGCAGAAACATTGTGACTGTTGCTATGTGACCTCTGCAGGAACATTGTGACTGTTGCTATATGACCTCTGCAGAAACATTGTGACTGTTGTTATATGACCTCTGCAGGAACATTGTGACTGTTGTTATATGACCTCTGCAGGAACATTGTGACTGTTGCTATATGACCTCTGCAGAAACATTGTGACTGTTTGCCTATATGTCCTCTGCAGAAACATTTGTGACTGTTTGCTATATGACCTCTGCAGAAACATTGTGACTGTTGCTATGTGACCTCTGCAGGAACATTGTGACTGTTGCTATGTGACCTCTGCAGACAACATGGATTACTTTAAATTATCAAAACTCACACGCTTTATCCATAGTTATGAGTCACTTTAATTAAGTTTTTACCGTTTCCATGAAGAATGTTAAGAAACTTTCGTCGTTCTGATACATTAGAAACACCACCAAGCAGCAGAAAACAGACTTATTTATACCAGTACTCCTAAAAACAAAACTCACATATTATAATTGATTATTACTGAGATTTCCTTTTTTTTATATATAATGTATATATGTTTATATATATATAATATATATATATATATATATATATATATATATATATAAGATATATATATATAAAACGTAAAATACAGGCTTAGACCTGAGATTAATTTGCATGAGATATCAACAACTCTAAAAAATAAATAAACAATTAGATGAGTCACAGAGGAAAAAATATATCATATATCATAGTGTTTAAAGCTTCAGGTAGGGGACGCCACAGTGTGTATGTCTACCCGACAGGTAGACGCCAGTGGGTATGTCTACCCGACAAGGTAGGGACGCCAGTGTGTATGTTACCCGACAAGGTAGACGCCAGTGTGTAGTCTACCCGACAAGGTAGACGCAGTTGTGTATGTTACCCGACAAGGTAGACGCCGTGTGTTGTCGCTACCCGACAAGGTTGACGCCAGTGTGTATGTCTACCCGACAAGGTAGACGCCAGTGTGTATGTTACCCGACAAGGTTAGACGCACGTGTTACTGTATACCCGACAAGGTAGACGCCAGTGTGTATGTCTACCCGACAAGGTAGACGCCAGCTTCCAGTTGTGGATGGTTCTACCGACAGGTAGACGCCAGTGAGTGTGTATGTTCTACCGACGAGGTAGCACGCCAGTATGTGTATTTCTACCCGACCACAGGGGAGTAGACGCCAGTAGTGTGTGTATGTCTACCACGACAAGGTAGACGCCAGTGTGTATGTTAACCGACAAGGTAGACGCCAGTGTGTATGTCTTACCCGACAAGGTAGACGCCAGTGCAGTGTGTATGTCTACCCGAACAAGGATAGACGCCAGTGTGTATGTCTACCCGACAAGGTAGAACGCCCCAGTGTGTATGTCTACCCGACAAGGTAGACGCCAGTGTGTATGTCTACCCGACAAGGTAGACGCCTGTGTGTATGTCTACCCGACAAGGTAGACGCCAGATGTGTATCTACCCGACAAGGTAGACGCCAGTGCAGTGTATATGTCTACCGACAAGGTAGACGCCCAGTGTGTATTGTATACCGAAAGGTAGACGCCAGTGTGTATGTCTACCGACAAGGTAGACGCCCGTTGGTATGGTTACCGGACAAGGTAGACGCCAGTGTGTATGTCTACCCGACAAGGTAGACGCCAGTGTGTATGTCTACCCGACAAGGTAGACGCCAGTGTGTATGTCTACCCGACAAGGTAGACGCCAGTGTGTATGTCTACCCGACAAGGTAGACGCCAGTGTGTATGTCTACCCGACAAGGTAGACGCCAGTGTGTATGTCTAGACCCGAACCAAGTAGACGCCAGTGTGTTATGTATACCCGACAAGGTAGACGCCATGTGTGTATGTTCTACCCGACAAGGTAGACGCCAGTGTGTATTGTCTCCGACAAGTAGTCGCCAGTTGTGTATGTCTACCCGACAAGGTAGACGCCAGTGTGTATGTCTACCCGACAAGGTAGACGCCAGTGTGTATGTCTACCCGACAATATGTCCGACACTAGAATTAAGCAAAGTTTTCCATAAATGTTAAGATTAAGTTTATCTATGTCTTCCTCCATTATTATCTCTCTCTACCTCCTTATTATCTCTCTCAACCTGCTTATTATCTCTCTCTACCTCCTTCCCTCCCTTCCTACCACTCCATTTCCTCTATAATTCAGTCTCTCTCCCTTCATCTCTCTTATCCTCCCTTTTTGCATGTCTTAGTTACAGTAAACAACAACATCCAATTAATTAATAAACACAGGTGAGATATTACAGGTAGTGGGGGTTACCCCCCATCACCCCAGCGGGTTACCCCCCCCCATCACCCCAGCGGACACTGACGTTAGTTAGTTAAAGATTAGCCGGTATTCTCCCGGCCCGGGCCTTGTCCAAGTGGTGGCCCGGCCTTGGCTCCCTCTTTAGGGAGGGAGTGTCCTGGACCTAAGTCTCCCATGGGAGGAGGCACAAGCACCTCCTCATCTTTGGGACCAACTGTCCCCAGGCCTAGCCACAAGCTAGGCCTCTCTGGTTCTGCCATCCCGCCCCAGGGGGCTTATGGGAATGGACAGTCTTATGAATAAAGGTCAGGGCTCAGGCACCTCCCTACCCTAGAAGGGTTAGCATGGTATCGATCAGCACTGACGTTAGTTAGTTAGTTAAAGATTAGCGGTATTCTCCCGGCCGGCCTATGGTCCAAGTGATGGCCCGGCTTGGCTCCCTCTTTAGGGAAGATGTCTGAGTCCATAAGTCTCCCATGGGAGGAGGCACAGTAACCTCCTCATTCTTTGGGACCAAACGTCCCCAGGGCCGTAGCACAAGCTAGGCCTCTCTGCGTTCTGCCATCCCCGCCCCAAGGGGGGCAAAGGGAATGACAGTCGTATGAGCTAAAGGCTCGGGCTCAGGCACCTACCCTACCCTAGAAGGGTTAGGCATGGTGTCGATCGAGACACTGACGGTCGTCCGCATCTTTAATATCATTGTGGTTATTATTATTTTAACTCTTGTGAATATATGTAAGTTATTTTATAGTTATGGGCTCATTGTTTAGTATTAAAACATATTAGACAGGTATTTTAAGTTGTTTTTATTATAGTAATACAGTATTTGGAGAAAAGAAAGTTTGTGAGAAGAAGCAAGACTTCTTTGGAGTACTTTTAGAAGTGTACTTTAAAAATCTTGGTGGTGCTTTTTTAAACAGGTGAGAGGAAGCAGCAGCAGCAGCAGGAGGAGGAAGAGGAGGAGGAAGAGGAGGAGGAGGAGGAGGAGGAGGAGGAGGAGGAGGAGAGAGGTTGACTTATTAACAGATGAAAAGTTAGATGCACTAGTACAGCAGCAACAACAAGAGGCAGCGTTACAAATATTAATTTATTGTTTATCAACAGGTGATCAGTCAAACTTACCTAGTTAAGTGTTAGAATTCCGAGAGTGGGGATCGATACCATGCCTAACCCTTCTAGGGTAGGGTAGGTGCCTGAGCCCGAGCCTTTAGCTCAAGACTGTCATTTCCCATTAGCTGCCCCTTGGGGCGGGGGGATGGCAGCACCAGAGAGGGCTAGCATGTGGCTGGGGCCTGGGGACAGTTGGTCCCAAAGATGAGGAGGTACTTGTGCCTCCTCCCATGGGAGACTTAGGTCTCAGGCACTCCCTAAAGAGGGAGCCAAGACCGGGCCACCACTTGGAAAAGGCCCGGGCCGGGAGAATACCGGCTAATCTTTAATAATAATAATAATCATAATCCGAGAGTGGGTTGAGTGACTTACAAGACTTAAACAAAGGATACCTGCACACTACCCTATGACGCACTCTTAAATCTCTTTCTCCACCTTCCTACTTACAATGGATAGTCCGAAAACCTTGCATATTCACCTTCCTTCTTATCTTCTCTCTGCTTCCTCTTTTTTAAGAAATAGACGGATATCCCCCAAGCCTCCTCTCTCTCTCTCTCCCAAATTATACCTTCGTTCCTACAAGAATTACAAAACAACACTCCATACTTCTCCCATCCATACCTCCCTCCTTAACATTCTCTCCCTACCTACGTATTTTCTTAGAATAACAAAGGATCCTGAAGGACTATCTTCGTACCTCCGTACTAGCAACTCGCGCTATGAATCATCGTACTAATAAGAATTACGAAACAGACCCACCCTCACCCATCACCACTCACCCTCGCTGTCGCTCTCTTTACTTCTATTTTACATTTCCACTTTAAAGAATACTTAGGATATTGCGAAGACTGCTCCCAGCCTGCCTCCCTCGCTAAAATTTTATGCCTACCTGGGAGTCTACCTGTGATTGCAGCAGACACTTGGCATGTTCTATATTTGAAGCAGGACATCAGCGTATGTGGTACCTTGTAGAGACAACCAGTTAGGTTTTTGCTACACTTGCAACAAGGACACTTGATATGTTTGTACACTTGCAGCAGACACCACGCGTTGTGCTACACTTGTAGCCTAACACTTGATATGTGCTACGCTTGAAGCAGACTCCAGGTAAGTCAAACATATGAAGCAGAGACACTTTGGTATGTTCAACACTTAATAGCAGACACCTGTATATGATCTACACTCGGTGAGCAGACAACAGGTATGTGCTACACTTGTAGCAGACACAAAGCATGTGCTACCCTTACAGCAGACACCAGGTATGTGCTACACTTGTAGCAGACACCAGGTATGTGCTGCACTTGTAGCAAACAACAGGTATGTGCTACACTTGTAGCAGACACCAGGTATGTGCTACACTTGTAGCAGACACCAGGTATGTGCTGCACTTGTAACAAACAACAGGTATGTGCTACACTTGTAGCAGACACCAGGTATGTGCTACACTTGTAGCAGACACCAGGTACGTGCTACACTTGTAGCAGACACTTGGTTTGTGCTACACTTGTTGTAGTCACCAGGTATGTGCTACACTTGTAGCAAACAATAGGCATGTGATACATTTGTAGCAGACACTCGGTATGTGCTACACTTATAGCAGATTTCGTGTATAGGGCAAGGAGGAATAACATCTTGTAGGAGTGAAGAAGAGCCAGTTGTGAGTGTGGGGGAAGGTCGTGAGGCAGTAGGTAAAATGAAAGGGGGTAAGGCAGCAGGGATTGATGAGATAAAGATAGAAATGTTAAAAGCAGGTGGGGATATAGTTTTGGAGTGGTTGGTGCTATTATTTAATAAATGTATGGAAGAGGGTAAGGTACCTAGGGATTAGCAGAGAGCATGCATAGTTCCTTTGTATAAAGGCAAAGGGGACAAAAGAGAGTGCAAAAATGACAGGGGAATAAGTCTGTTGAGTATACCTGGTAAAGTGCATGGTAGTTATTATTGAAAAAATTAAGAGTAAGACAGAAAGCAGAATAGCATATGAACAAGGAGGCTTTAGGAAAGGTAGAGGGTGTGCAAACGAAGTGTTTACATTGAAACATATAGGTGAACAATATTTAGATAAGGCTAAAGAGGTTTTTGTGGAATTTATGGATTTGGAAAAGGCGTATGACAGGGTGGATAGGGGGCAATGTGGCAGATGCTGCAGGTGTATGGTAGAGGAGGTAGGTTACTGTAAGAAGTAAAGAGCTTTTACGAGGTTAGTGAGGCTCAGGTTAAAGTATGTAGGAAAGAGGGAGATTATTTCCCAGTAAAAGTAGGCCTTAGACAAGGATGTGTGATGTCACCGTAGTTGTTCAGTATATTTATAGATGGGATTGTAAGAGAAGTGAATGCTAGGGTCTTGGCAAGAGGTGTGGAGTTAAAAGATAAAGGAGCAAACACAAAGTGGGAGTTGTCACAGTTGCTTTTTGCTGATGACACTGTGCTCTTGGGACATTCTGAAGAGAAGTTGCAGAGGTTGGTGGATGAATTTGGTAGGGTATGTAAAAGAAGAAAATTAAAAGTGAATACAGGAAAGAGTAAGGTTATGAGGATAAAAAGATTACATGACGAAAGATTGGATATCAGATTGGAGGGAGAGAGTATGAAGTAAGTGAATGTGTTCAGATATTTGGGAGTGAACGTGTCAGCGGATGGGTCTATGAAAAATGAGGTGAATCATAGAACTGATGAGGCGAAAAGGGTGAGCGGTACACTTAGGAGTCTCTGGAGACAAAAAACTTTGTCCTTGCAAGCAAGGAGGGGAATGTATGAAAGTATAGTTTTACCAACGCTCTTACATGGGTGTGAAGCATGGGTGATGAATGTTGCAGCGAGGAGGAGGCTGGAGGAAGTGGAGATATCATGTCTGAGGGCAATATGTGGTGTGAATATAACGCAGAGAATTCTTAGTTAGGAAGTTAGGAGAAGGTGCGGGATTGCCAAAACTGTTGTCCAGAGGACCGAGGAAGGGTTGCTGAGGTGGTTCGGACATGCAAAGAGAATGGAACGAAACAGAATGACTTCGAGAGTGTATAAATCTGTAGTGGAGGGAAGACGGGGAAGGGTTGGAGGGAGGGGGTAAATGAGGTTTAGTGTGCGAGGGGCTTGGACTTCCAGGAAGCGTGCGTGAGCGTATTTGATAGGAATGAATGAAGACAAATGGTTTTTAATACTTGACATGCTGTTGGAGTGTAAGCAAAGGAACATTTATGAAGCGATTCAGGGAAACTGGCAGGCTGGACTTGAGTCCTGGAGAGGGGAAGTCCAGCGACGGGCACCTGAAGGAAATTTTAATGTTACAGTTTTAAAATGTGTGAAAAGCCCCCCTCTGGCAAGACAGTTGGGAGTGAACGATGATGAAAGTTTTTTTTTTTTTTTTTTTTTCCCGGCCCTCTGCCTTGGTGGGAATCGGCCGATGTGTTTTTTTATAAAAATTATTAAAAATTTTAATATAATATAATAATAAAATTATAAAAAAATTTATATATATATTATTATAAATATATATTTTTTAATATAATTTATACAGCAGGCATGCGTGAGCGTGTTTATAGGATGAAGGGGAGACAAATGGTTTTTAAAATATTTTGACGTGCTTTTGGAGTGTGAGCAAAGAAACATTTATAAAGGGGATTCAGGAAACCGGCGGGGCCGACTTGGTCCTGGAGAGGGGAAGACAGTGCCTGCACTCTGAAGGAGGGGTTTTTATTGTTGCATTTTAAAAAACTGTTGTAAAGCCCCCTTTGGCAAGACAGTGGGGATGAATGATGGTGAAAGTTTTTCTTTTTCGGGCCACCCGGCCGGTGGGAATGGGCCAGTGAAAAAAAAAATAATAAAAATATAAATAATATATATAATAAAATTAAATAATATATATATATAAATTATTTTAAAAATAAAATTATATAAAATTATAAAATATATTATTTATTATTAAAATATATGGTTTTGGAAAAAATGGTTGTAAATGCTGCAGCAAGGAGGAGGGGAGGCGGGGAGATTGTTTTTAAAGGGCAATTGTGGTTTAAATTTTAGCACAATTCGAGTGGTGGAAATTAAGAGGAGGTGAGGAGTACAAAGTATTAAATAAATTTGTTGAGAGGTTTAGTCATTTAAAGGATTCGCAAAATGGACGACTTGTAGGAGTATAAACGTGTGGAGGGAAAAGGAGTAGGGGTCGCCCTGAAAGGCTGGAGGGGGGGAAAAAGGGGTAAAAAAGGTTTGGACGCAAGGGGCTTAAAATACAGAGGATGTTGAGCTTTTACATAGGAGAAGTGGAGTATTGGTTTTTTGTTACCTGTTGAGCTTTGACGGAGCAGGTTAAATTTTTGAGGGTTTTAGGGAACCTCTACCTGACTTGTGTACGGAGGGGGAAGTTGTGTCTGGGGGGTGGGAAGTTGGTACTGGAGGTGGGAAGTTGGTACTGGGGGTGGGAAGTTTGTACTGGGGGTGGGAAGTTGTGTATGGGGGGGAAAAGTGTGTCTGGGGGGAAGTTGTTACTGGGGGTGGGAATTGGGGGTTCTGGAGGTGGGAAGTGTGTACTGGAGGTGGAAGGTTGGGTTTACTGGAGGTGGGAAGTTGTGTACTGGAGGTGGGAAGTTGTGTACGGAGGTGGGAAGTTGTTACTGGGGGTGGGAATTGTGTACGGGAGGGGGAAGTTTGTGTACTGGGGGGGGAATTTTGTTACTGGAGGTGGAATTTTTTTCCCTGGGGTGGGAGTTGTGTACTGGAGGGGGGAATTGTGTAGGAGGTGGGAAGTTGTGTACGGAGGGGGGAAATTTTGTGTACTGAGGTGGGAAATTTGGACTGGGGGGGGAAGTTGTTTTTACTGGAGGGGGAATTTTTTGTACGGAGGTGGGAATTGTTACTGGGGGTGGAATTGTTACGGGAGTGGGAAAGTTTGACTGGAGGGGGGAAAGTTGTGTACTGGGGGTGGGAAGTTGTGTACTGGAGGGGGGAAGTTGTGTACGGGGGGGGAATTGTGTACTGGAGGGGGGAAGTTGTGTACGGAGGGGGGAAGTTGTGTACGGAGGGGGGAAGTTGTGTACTGGAGTGGGAATTGTACTGGAGGTGGGAAGTTGGTACGGGAGGTGGGAAGTTGGTACTGGAGGTGGAATTTGGTACTGGAGGTGGGAATTGTGTACTGGAGGTGGGAAGTTTTTTACTGGGGGTGGGAAGTTGTGTACTGGGGGGGGAAGGTTTTTGGGGGGGTTGTTAACTGGGGGTGGGAAGTTGTGTACTATGGGAAGGACTATGGAAGTTGGTACGGAGGGGGGGGAAGTTGTGTACGGGGGGGGAAATTGTGTACTGGGGGGGGAAGTTTTTTAAGGGGGTTTTGTTTACTGGAGGGGGAGTTGTGTCTGAGGGGGGAAGTTTGGTACTGGAGGTGGGAAGTTGTTACGGAGGTGGGAAGTACATGCTGCCTTTAAACGAGTTTCCAATTTTTGGGAATAATACGAAATAAAACCCGAGCTACTCTCTTTTTATATATGTTTTTTTAAAAAAAATGGAAAAAAAAAGGGGGAGAGAGAGAGAGAGAGAGAGAGAGAGAGAGAGAAGAGAGAGAGAAAAGGGAGAGAGGGGAAAAGGGAGAAGGAGAAGAGAGAGAGAGAGATAGTGGGTGTGGATGTATCTTGGAGCTATCTTTCAACTCCCCATTTTGATTTAAAAATATTACGAATATTTTTATTTTAAGATTCAGGTGTATTTGGACATTTTGTGTATGTGTGTGTGTTTGTACTCACCTAGTTTACCCCTTTGAGGTTGCAGGGGTTTGAAAATAGCTCCGGTCCCGCCCTTATGATCGCTAGTAGGTCCTCTCTCTCCCTTCCATGAGCTTTACATACCTCGTCTTAAAAGTAGTATGGTTTCCTGCCTCACTACATCACTTGCTAGACTATTCCACTTCCTAATATCTATGTGAAGAAACACTTTCCCAACATCCCTTTTTTCATCTGAGCTTTAAATTTCCAATTATACCCCCCGTTTTCTGTGTCCCCTCTTTAGAATATCCGTCTCTGTCCACCTATCTATTCCACGCAGTCTATTGTATGAGTTATCATGTCTCATCAACCTCCTGTCCTCCAGTATCATCAGGGCCAAATTTTCCCTTACCTTTCTTCGTAGACATTCCCCTTGGCTATGGAACTAATCTTGTCGCAAACTTTGCATTTTTCTCTAATTTTTTGACTGCTTGCCAGGTGTGGGTTCCAAACTGAGCTGCATACTCTTATGGGGGCCCAGTAAACAGGTACATGTCTGGACGAATCCTTTCTAAAAGGGATCGGAACGCTAATCTCAGGTTTTTCCAGGGGCCCCGGCTGCAACAGTTACTGGGTTTATGTGTGCCTTTGGGGACATGCTCGGGGTTATGGCACCCCCAAAAACTTTTGCCTTGAGCGAGGTTTGCAGTCCTTGGCCCCCTAGTCTATACTCGTCTGCGGTCTTCATGACCCTTTCACTTGGGAGGTGAATTTAAAAAAGCCCTTTTCTGAACCCCCATGTCCACCTTCCAGTCTAATTGAAGTCATGCCCCGGTCCCCATCTATTTAACCCTCTTAACTCACACACTGTGAACAGGGAAAAACCCCTGAGTCTATCCCCTTTCCATCATATCATTCACATATACAGAAATATCACTGGTCCTGGACCGACCCCCTTTTGGGCCCCGCCGCACAGGTGCCCACTGTGAAACCTCATCCCCCACCATGACTCTTGTTTCCTCCCTGTCAAGTATTATCTGATCCATTGCAGTGGCCTTTCCTTTTTACGCCCTGTCCTCTAGTTTTTTCATTAGTCTCTTGTGAGGGGAAATGTGTCGAAGGCCTTCTTCATCCAAAAAATGCAATCAACCCCCCCTCTTTCCGTGTTTCCTTCTGTAACTTTTTCATAGAACCCCAGAGTTTTTTGACACAAAGATTTGTTCCATGAATCCCTGCTGGTTATCGTTTAAATCTTTTCCTTCCAAACTCCACCACTCTCCTCCTATAATCTTCCCAGACCTTGATACTATACAGGCAGTGACGGGGGAAATAAGGTATAAAATACCGACACAATGGAAAAAATAAACACAGTCTTAATTTTACCCCTTTTTTGGGAACGTTTCCCCACACAGGGGGTTTTTTTAATCCAAACATTCTACCTGGGGTGGAAGGCGCGAGTATTTATAGTCAGGTTTAGAATGCTGAGGTCAGGTGGAGAATGCGCATCTAAATGTACCCAGGGGGTTTTAGAGTCTAAAATCTTGGACTTGGAAGGGGAATTGGGTAATTTTTTACAACCTTTCCCCAGGTTCTTTCCCTTCCCAGTTCTTAGGGGGTACGATGAAGAAGTTTCTTGGCAAGTGGTTTACTATGTATAGAAGCCACTATTCTGGGTTTAAGTTGTCGGATTAAAATAAGTGATGATTCCAGGGTTCTTCGGTATTGAGTTTGTCTTCTGTGGCGAAAAGTCTTTAGTTTCTGTAGTTTATCAAGTGGTTGTGTGAATTACGGTGTT
Source organism: Cherax quadricarinatus (assembly GCF_026875155.1). Classification (NCBI taxonomy): domain Eukaryota; kingdom Metazoa; phylum Arthropoda; class Malacostraca; order Decapoda; family Parastacidae; genus Cherax; species Cherax quadricarinatus. The sequence continues at coordinate 51,171,552 of NC_069406.1, read as the reverse complement.
TACACAGGGATTCCTTGTTCGTCAGCCTGCAGCGTATTGGTTTTTTGAAAAAATGTCTCAAGAAATCGTAAGACACGATTGCAAATAACCATACCCCGGGCCGGGATTTGAACCCCAGGTTTCCCTTGAGTTTTTGCCCCGTATTTTGTTGCATCTTACAAGGGGAAATTTGTAAACCCCCCCAAGGGGGAAGTTTTCCTTCATCACTGGGGAATGTCCTTTATGTCGTGATTTTGGGGGGAACGGGCACATGACACGGTCTTTTTTAGGGGCCTCTTTCCTGTCTCTTTTTAAAAATGGGGGAAATAATTTGCGGTTTTTCCTCTCAGGGAGTTGCCCAGTTTCAAGGGGGTGTGTTGAAGATTTTGGGGTTGTGGCACACACAGTTATCTGCTCCCTCCCCAGGACCCACGGGGAGAGTTGCCGGCCATTGCTTTTTATGTATCAAGATCACTTAGCCTTTTTCACCCCGCCCTCAGTGTGTGCATATCGTACAGATCTTTTGGGCTTTCCCGTTGGCGTCCCCCTCTGTCATGTCTTTTCCCGAAACCTTTCCCTTCTCCACTGAAACTTCCCTTTAAAACTCCTGTTTAGCTCCTCGCATATCTCTTGTTCGTTTCTTGTAAGTTCCCCACCTTTCTTTTCTCACCTTATCACCCTGTGTCGGCCCCCCCTTTTCCAATTTCTCCT
>NC_069406.1:51146881-51170362 GCF_026875155.1 Cherax quadricarinatus | reverse complement strand
AAAATAACTTACACATATTCACAAAAGTTAAAATAATAATAACCACAAGTGATATTTAAAGATGACGACGACCGTCAGTGTCCGCTGGGGTGATGGGGGGGGGTAACCCCATCTACCCTCCCCTCCCACCACCACCCACTACCCTCCCCTCCCACCACCACCCACTACCCTCCCCTCCCACTACCACCCCCTACCTGTAATATTTCACCTGTGTTTATTAATTAATTGCATGTTCTTGTTTACTGTAACTAAGACATGCAAAAAGGGAGGATAAAAGAGATGAAGGGAGAGAGACTGAATTATAGAGGAAATGGAGTGGTAGGAAGGGAGGGAAGGAGGTAGAGAGTAAGGGAGGAAATGGAGTGGTAGGAAGGAAGGGAAGGAGGTAGAGAGTAAGGAAGGAAATGGAGTGGTAGGAAGGGAGGTACGAGATAGGCTTGCAGGATCCTTGTTATTCTTGTAAATACGTAGGTAGAGAGAGAGATGTAAGGAGGGAGGTATGGATGGAGGAGTATGGGAGTGTTGTTGTAATTCTTGCAGGAAGGAAGGCAGTAATTTTGGGAGAGAGAGAGAGAGGAGGCTTGGGATATCCTTCTATTTCTTAAAAGAAGGAATGCAGAAAGAGAGATAAGAAGGGAGGTGAATATGAAGGTTTTTGCTATCCTTGTAAGTAGGAAGGTGGAGAAAGAGATTAAGAGTGCGTCAGGGAGGTAGTGTGCAGGTATCCTTGTTAGTCTTGTAAGTCACCCAACCCACTCACATAATAACTCTGAGGTATCTGTCAAGTTTCACAAAGGGAAAAATTATCCCAATGTTAATAATCAAAATTCATTTCCTAGAAAGAGTTGCATAGGTGCATATCAAGTAGCAAGAATCAGAAATAATGATTCTCCACAAGGTAAGAAGAATAAGTATCCTCCTAAGAGTAGCCCAGTTAATAAGAGACCAGTCAAAGAAAAGAGAGATTGTCTCTTCTGCAAGGGTACTCATTTTTCTAAGAATTGCAGTGCATACAATTCATGAAAGGATAAAGTTGAAAGATTGGAGGAACTTGACAGATGCATCAGGCGTTTGGGTAATCACAATGTAAAGGATTGTTATGCCAAATTAAACTTCTGTTATCAAGTCACAAGGAAGACACCATATAAGTCATGTGTAAAGGTCTATAAGATAATGTTGATAATAACGATAATGTTGACAATCCTGACACAACAGTTGCTAATGTAATAATTGCTGCTAATATTAATAATGATGGTTTTGCTGAAGTAACCTTCCCTGTGTTACAGGTAAAAGTTGATAAATAAAAGGCATAAATCAAAAAATGTAACTGCATTTTTGGGGACCAGGGATCCCACGTACTTTCAAAAAAACGAAAATGTTTTGGGGATATAAAAGTACAGAGGAGATCCCACAACTTAAAATTACTGGTTTTCTCTCGGATAAAAGGCTCAATTGTATGACACTGTTTATGAAAACTGTCACGTTGGCAATGAGAAAAAACGTGTTAATGCAGTAATTGTAGATAGACTTCCAGAGAAAATATCTACAGAAAGGGTTTAGTAAAGTTACAGAAAGACTCTCACAAAATGTAAATTTAGCACCTTCTGGTGTAATGATGATTCTGTAGGCCCAATAAATATTTTTGATGGGTAGTGACTATTATGCCTCCTTTGTAAAGGGTATGGTAAAGAAATGTGGTGTCGCCCTTTTGAAGACTGCGGGGAGAAAGTAATGTATGGTAGGATTCCTCGTATAATTTTTCATGATTAGAGGAAATTTACAAATACCATAACTGTGTCTCTTACTCATGAAGTCGTGCCCAGTATAATTCTTTCATAGAAGATGGTGTTGACCAGTGCATAAATTGGGGGAATTAGACAGCTTTGGGAATAAATGTAAATGAAGAAAGTCCAGACGATTCTTTACTCGGGAGCATACCTGAAAGATGTAAAAATTGAATCTGGACAATACTGGGTACGACTTCCGGGGAGACTGAACCATCCAGAATTGCCACTAATTACAGAATGGCATATGGACAGTTAAAGGCTCAGCTCCGCGAACTGAGTAAGACACCAGAATTGTTAACTGCCTATAATGATATAATTGCTGAGCATTAAATTTAAAAAATTTTAATAGAAGAGGTACCTCCTGAGCAACCCAAAATTTATGGTCACTATTTGCCACATCACGGAGTGAAGAAGGATTCTAAGACCACTCCCTGAAATTGTGTTTAATTGTAGTGCCAGGAGAAACAAAAATTTACCTAGTTTAAATTTTGAAGTTTAAGTGAAGCATTATGCCTTTACGGCTGACATAAGTAAAGCTTTCCTAAGAGGGGGGTTTTACAAGAGGCTGCCCGGGGATTGTACCTGCTTCTTATGGCCTGAAATCCTAGTGACCCATTTAGCCCTCTGAAAACCCTTCGCTTTAGGAGCGTATTATTTGGTGCTTCATCCAGTCTGTTCCTACTTCAAGCGACGATAAATGCACACCTTAAACGTATGGAAAGTCCATTGAGTAAAGTAATGAGTAAACAATTTTATTGGACAATTTCCTGGGTGTGACGTCCAACTGAAAGGAACTGTTAAAAGAATTATGGAGAGGCTAATAAAATAATGCAAAGCGCAAATATGCCTCTGAGGGAATGGGAAAAGTAATTCGTCCAAATTGAAGGACAAAATAAGTAAAGATTACCCTGGAGATGAAGTGCCAAAATGTAGTAATTTATTGGTTTAACTGGGATACTGAGAGAGATATGTTAAAGTTAAAACCTAATAATTACAGTATCCCCAATAAATTAACTAAAGAGTTTTGCTTGCTGAAGTTTCCAAATGTTTTGGGTCCACTAGGTTTAGTGTCACCCCTTACTATAAGAGGGAAATTAATACAGGAAGCATGGGAAAATTAAATGTGCTTGGGGTGAAATTCTACCTGAGGAATTCATTAACAGGTGGGGTGAATTAATTGGTGATTATGAGAAAAATTTCCAATGTTGGGTTCCCATGCCAGGTTTGGGCCCAACCCAAATGGGAAAAAGTACTCAACATTTTTTGTGATGCTCAAAATTGGCAAAATGGAGCATTTGCTTACCTTCAATGTTATAGTGTTATTTTTCTTGTTATGTCTAAGACTAAAGTGTCTCCAATTAAATCACACACCTTGCCTCAGTTGGAATTAACAGCCCTTTATGTAGGTTCAAATTAGCAAAATTTTATAAGAAATAAGTTGCAGGAGATAAATATTACCGACACGTAATTTGGTCTGATAATGAGGTATCCTTACAATGGATTCATAATGGAAACAGTAAAATTGCGTACGTACAAACAGAGTCACTGAAAATTAATCAATGCAAGAGAATATAATAAATTTGGGTCAGCATATGTTAACATTAATCATATACCTGGTGAGAGAATCCAGCTGATTTCTTGTCTCGAGGTTTTACCTTATGCTAAAAATTTGTAAATGCTGTATCATGGTTTAAAGGACCGAATTGGTTGGTAAATAAAGCTAATTGGCCTGTACAAAAGCTGTATATTGCTCCTTTTAAATTACTGTGACCACTGCTCCAATAGTTTGTCCTTCCTTAGCCATTTATATAAATAGGTATTCTTCTTTACCCAAACTAAAACAAGTTAACTAAGTTGGTGTTTAAATTCCTAAACATGAATGAATATTTCATTTAAGTTTTCACATCCTCTTGAATATTGGATAAAGAGGGTACAGGAGGGAAAACAATGGAAATGAGAAATTAAAAATTTATGATGGAAAAAAAAAATTATGAAATTTCCATAACAGAGAAATTGGGGCTGTATTTAGAGAATATAATTAGGTGCAGAGGAAGGTTTACAAAATTTCTGAATTGGTGATTATGCTAAACACCCTATCTTACTGCCCAAAACTCATCATCTAACAAAATTTTAATTGTTCTAAAAGCCCAAAAAAATGTAATTTCATGGTAGGTACAAGATACCTTAAATTGTATTAGGGAAACTTTCTGGATTCCGCAAAGGACGGTAAAGTGTAAAAAAGGGTGATTAAATCTTGTGTAATATGTCGCCGTGTGGATACCAGATCCTATATGTACCCAGGTCCTCCACCATTGTCAAATGAGCAATTTGAGTCATTTAGCAACGAACTTCGGCCGGGCCCCAGTTTTGGAAAATACTGTTATATATTTTCCTGAAATACTTTAATTTATAGGTAAATAGATGCCCTATATTGTATTTTTAAAAGAAGTATGTTATCGAAAATGGGAAACCTGCAGCTGGGGAGTCAGTCGCCATTTTGTTTGAATTTGGACTGGAAGCGTTAGTGTAATGGGAAGAATTTTTCGTGCTCTAGAGGTTAAAATTGGGCTGACACCTCTCAAATAGGAGACGAAATTGTTGGATGTGCATTCCTGCATAACTTGAGATATCACGCGACAGGACAAGACAGCTCCAGGAACAGTATGAATATGATACACATTAATCTCCAGTCAATTTGGTGAGTGTTATGATTAAGATATATTCTCCTTCTGTTATATAAATGTGTGTATATACTATAATCCTTTTTAATTTTAATATACAGTCCACAAATTTATATATTTACCAAACATTCCTGTGATGTATAAATTTTATTTATTTTAAAAGGTCCAGAGCAACTTGTGGAAATGACAGTGGTAGGTATCGAAGGGGGCTTTTTTTGCGCCCTGGGTTCCCCAAATTCCTACTTGCTAATGATAAAAAAAATTTTTATCTATGTTATTTACTGTTATGTAAAAATTAAAACACCAAGAAAATCAATTTTTTCCACACACAGCATTATACGGGGATAAAGTTACGAAACTTTCCCTTTGGTGGCCCGAGGGGGATATCGGGAAAAGTTTTGAGACATATGAAACGGTCATTATCTTTTCAACATAGTACGTGGGGGCAGGCCCCTATGCGCTGCCAGGGGGTCTTTAAACCCCAAAAATGACTTTGAGGCCCCCAAAAAACCGCCCCTATGTTTATCTACACGAATTCAGGATCAGGTTAGGTTATGTACCCAGGGCAACGACGTACGTGCCGCTATGGGTGATATGACAATTGCAGCGACTTTGACAAGCAAAGACTTTGCCTGGACCTTGGTGGACGTCGCACCCCCCTTTCAAAGGGAGGTGGGGAAAAACATCGGGGGGGCGTGGTGTCTTGGGAGCGAGATAGTGGATCGGGCCACGGATTGGCGGGATTTGGAGCCCCTCCCCGCTCCCTGATCGGGTGCCCCCCCGCCTGTGTAAGGAGGAGCAGAAATTTACAGGGAAGGTTTTTGAGATTGAAGTGGAATTGGTCGAGTTTTTGAAAGACGTCACCCCTGAGGGGGACTTTTCTTTTAACGAGGGTCTGGGAGAGTCGGGCTTCCAGAAAGTCGGAGACTGTATTTTGGGACGTGATGGTCCGTTGAATCACAAAACCCCATTCTCAGGTGGAGGTGGGGGTTTTCATCAAAGGGCAACACTTACCAAGACAGTGAAACTTTACTGTCACGAGAAAGGAGCGGCTACATCTTTTCTGTGACCCAATGCCTCACAAAGGCCGGGAAACAGACTGAGGTGGAGTGTGAAGGTAGTGGTGTAGGGGGGGGTGCCATGATGGGAGGAAAAGGGAGGGAAAAGACCCCTTAAAAGGTGTCAAATTTAAATTTTCATGCTCGGGAGTTGTAAAGAGTGATGAGAGGAAGCGGGGGTAAAAATTTTAAAGGGCCTTAGGTGTATGTCTGTAAAGTTAAGGGGTTAGTGCATATGAAAAAGGAGGGGTTTTCGAATTTCCCTAAATAATTAGAGGATGTTGTTTTTCCGCAAGCAAATTTTAAAGGGGGAGGGTGTTGGAGGGACGGGATTTCGAGTAGTTCCCTGCCATCTCCCGCAAAAAGGGTGGTGGGGTATTTTAATCAGGGAGACGAGCCTGTTTGTTTTGGGGACGCTCGGGACATACATAGAAGTTATTGGAAATTAATATAAGCGTGTTGGGTGGGAGGGGTTGGAGGGGTTTTCTGCCTATGGAGGGAGCTTAGTGGGAAGAACAGGGAGGGGAGACTTTTTGTAACAGGGGGATAGTTTTTGTAAAGGAAAAAATTTAGAAAGTTTATGTGGGGAAGGAAAACGTACATTAATTTAAAATTGGACGCAACTATTTGAGGATAAGTTAAGGGGTTGCTAGGGCGGGGGTGGTTGGAATAATTTTCCTATGGTTAAAATAGCTGAAAAAAGGGGGAGGTGAGGTGTTGAAAAAATAAAGGTTTAAAGCTGTAAGGGTGCAGGCGGGGGTGAAAATATTTTGGGGGCGCAACCGTCAGCGTTTTTTGGGCATCAAAAAAAAAGGGCAGGCGGTGTTGGCTACCCCAATTTTAGGGGGAACGGAATGGTTGGGAATTAAGAGCATGGCAGGAAATGCAACCCACAAAAGGGGATTGTGCTAGCAGAGGTTTGGACGAGAAGTTTGGAAAAGTGGGGGAAGGGTGACGGGGGCTTTTAAGAAAGGGTGTGTACTAGTGACGTGAGTTTAGGAAATGTGATAGAAAGGCTTTAGGGGGGGCTTTACGGAGAGGAAATAAGAATGCGTTAAGGGGAATGAGGAAGGGGAAATCCGGTTTGAGGTCTCCGGGTAGATTTTTTTTCAGCATTGAACGCTAATACGGGCATTTATAGTTAGGTTATTTAATCGTATGAAGGAAAGGGTAATTGGGGGAGAAGCGGTAACAGCATTGTTGTTGGTCCCGAAGGGAAGGGGCACCCCCCTTCGGAGTCCGAGCCATATCGCTGATGTGTGCAGACTAAAAGGGTTTTTGAAAAAAATTTGGGTAATGGGTTTAAAAAGTTTTGTGGGGGGGGGTGGTGTCAAAATCCAGTTTGGGGTTCCCGGAAAGGGTCGAGATTAAAGGGGACAGGGATCTGCGAAGTTTTGTGGAAAAAGGGGTGGGGGGGAGGGGGGGCTTTGATTGGAGGGAAAGCATATGATAGGGGGGGAAAGGGGGACTTTGCAGTTAAATACTTAGGAGACGGGTTTTGGGGGGAAATATCGAGTGGGTAAATCGTTTACAAGGGGGAAAAAATGAGGAACAGATTAATGGGTGTATGGAAGAGAGACTGAAAGGTAGGGGCCTTAGACGGGTCCCCCAAATGTCCCAAATATTGTTTGCATTTTCCGACCCCTTTTAAAATGGTTGACCGTGCTTATGTATCCAGGTGAGGAAGTGGGGGGGTGGGAGGGCCTGACCGGGTTTAATTGGATATTTTAGGACCAACTTTTCTCATTGTGAAGGGAAAAGTAAATGGGAGTGTTGGACGGGTTGTGCAAATATTTGGAAGTGCCAGGGGTTTGCAGGTAAATAGGCAAAGTCAAGGTGCAGGGGTTGGGTTTGGGGGGGGGGGGGGGAAGATGAAATTTTGTTAAAAAAGGGGCAGTGTCTTTAAAGTTTGGGGGAAAAACTGGGATGGAAAACTCGGATGGTTTTTGGGGAAAGGATCGTGGGGGTCTAGGTGTTTTTGAGCCCCCAGCACCAAACCTTAAAGCGAGTGATAGTCGTAAACATTTTTTTGTATAGTAAGGTTGGCATTTTTACAGCTGTTTTCCCCAATTTACAGGGACAGCGTTTCCGGGAATTCTAAAAAGGGTGTACAAATTTTTTTTGGGGTTCCTTTTTGATTGGGTTTAAAGGGAAAGTTGTAATGTTACCTGAAGTATGGGTTTGAGACGGGGGGGCTAAAAAGTTGGTTTTTTAAAGGGGAAAGGTTGCTTTAGGGTTTTAAAGCGGGGCGTTGGGAAGGATACCCCGACAGGCTGGGTAGGGTATCGAGGGAAAGGAGCTGAGGAATGCGAAACGTTTTGAGGGGCCCTGATGTTGGTTAGGGGGCTGAGAAAGGTTTTATAAGGTTTTGTAGGTTTCTTGTGGTGGGGTTTTCCCCTTGAATTTGTTCCCATTACGTGGAAGAGTATTTGGTTTAGATTTAGTAAAATGAATTAAACCCTCGGCGGTGGGTGATGTTTCGTTTTTTTGCCGGGTCCCTTTGTCGGTGAAACTACAAATAGACGGTTTTTTAGAGGGGGGGGGTGTGGATCGTGGGGGATAGACAGCGTTCCATGTAGTTTAATTTTTTGAAGGGGTAGAGGAGGGTTTGGTGTGGGTTTAAATAGGTTTGGTAAAAGGGTGGGTGCCCTGGGGTGTCAGTTCTGCGTGCTTTAAGTCTAATATGGGTGGGTTAGAGAGGGTGTCATAAGAGCTTTTAAATTTTTAACATGGGAGATTATATATATATATCTGGGTTTATGGGGGGAAAGGGGATATGAAGAGCGAAGGGAAAGGGTTTTTGCGGTAACGTTTTACGTACATTTTCGTAACAATTTGTATGGGGGGAGGTGGGTCAGGGTTTCTCAGAGGGGAAAAGATGCTAACGTTTGGAATTCTGTAAAATTTTAATGATAATGAGTGATTTAAGGGGGGTTTTTATAGGGTTTCGAGGGGGCAGGAGGGCACAGCGGGGTGCCCTTGTGGGGGGGGTCGTAGAGTGTTGTGAAAGTGGGGTTTTAAATGTTTCCTGGGTTTTCATGGACTTTTTGCATCCACCTTGTGGTTTTTGCCAAGTTTTGGGTGTAAGCCCGGTTTTCGTTATATCGATATAACACTTTTCCCGGGAAAGAGGTAAAATTTTATAGTAGTTTTTTGTTTTTTTTATGTATTATTTTTGAGTGTTCAGTCTTGATGACATGATTCTTGGTAAAAGTTATTTTGACATGAAGTGTGTTTTAGTTTTATTTATGTTTCGTGCGGTTTTTTTCGATGGGAAAATTTTTTTTACGTTTTTGCTTTGTGCATACAGGCATCGATTAATTTGTTTTTGAAACATTTTGGTTAGTGGTTGTGTGGGTGGGTGTGTGTGGTTGTGTGTGTGTGTGTGTGCATGGTGTGGTGTGTGTGTGTGGGTTGTTTTTGGTGGTTTTGTGTGTGTGTGTGTGTGGGTGTGTGTGGTGTGTGTGTTGTGGTGTATCCCTTTTTTTTGTATTGAGCCTTTTTCATGGGCAAACGTTATGTAATACTTTATTATTATGATTCGATTCTTTTTTAAAATTTTAATCTGGCGACCCGATCCCCGGGGTTTGGGGTCAATGCTAAGTTCTTGATGTTTAAATTTAGTCTTAGGGGTTTCAACATATTAGCAGTTAGTGACGATCCTTTTTGTTTGAGATTAATTATATGGGTTTTTATTGAAAGTATTTGGCCTTCAGTTTTTTAGTTTCTAAGGTATTCCTTTTTCTGTTTATTGTATGTTGGTTATGTAAGCTGTAGTGTTGGGGTACGTATGTAGATTTCTAGTAAGATTATGATGTTTGGTTTTGGTTTTTTGATTAATGCAAGGGGGGTTTTAATGATATAACTTTTGTAATTTTTTTTGTTCTAGTGTATTGAGCCTTTTTCGTGTCAAGTTTATGTATAATTTAAATAGAAAGTTTTTAATCAATAAGTGTATAATGCTTCAAGACCCTTTTCAGTAGTTTTTTTTTTAGTTCGCTCTTGCCGTAGGGTTGTTTTTGTATTTTTGCAACAAACTTTCGAGAAAATAGGTGCAATCCGTTTTCTGTTAATTTTTTTTGACATCCATACGTTTTTTATTTTTTATTTTTGAAACTGATTTGGGTTTTTTTTTAAAAATTAAAAAAAAATCTTTAATGGGGCTATGGCATTGTGGATTGCTTTGTGTTGTCTAAAGGAAAAATTTTTGTTATTTAGGTTTATTTTGTCAATTTGTGCATGATTGGGGTTTTAATTCTGTTATTTTTTTTGGGGAGGTTATGATAGTTCTGTAGTGTAAAATTCTAATTTTGGGGGGCGGGGTTGTAGTTTTTGTGGAGGCGGGGTTTTTAGTATTGGGAGGGGGGTGTTGATATTTTTGGAGGGGGGTGTTGAGTATTCATGGGTTTTTATTTCTTAGTTATTAAAGTCTACAGTGGTGTTATAAAATTCGTTCGGGTTATGGGAGAGTTTGGTGGTGTTTGAGGACTATTTTAAATGCTCTGATTGTTAGAGTGTGTTAGGTGTTACTTAGGAGTACTTGGTTGTTATAATGTTTTGATAGGTTTTTATATGTTAGGTAAAGTTTTGTTTGTGTTATAATGCTATGATTGTTATGGTATTGCTAGGGGATTGTTAGGTGATTGCTGGGTGATTGTTAGGTGATTTCTAGGTGATTTTGGTGTTATTTTAATGGGTTTAAAGTATTGTGTTTGTGTTTTGGCAGAACTTTTTTTCGTTTTTTCCAAAACCCGTTTAAAAAGGGGAACCGTTAGGGAAAGGGAACCTGTTTCCCTTTGTTACAACACCTCATAGTGCTAGTAAAAAATCTTTCCTTTTAGGGGAAGAACACAGTTTCCCTTTTTAAAAACACCCCTTAGTGTTTAGTATAACTTTCATACCATGGGTTTTCAGTTTTTTTGTTCAAAAACCATCCCCCTTTAATTTGGAGAAGCTAAAAAAATGGGGGGGAAAAAATGGGGTTGGAGGGAGTTTTGAATACCTATTTGGACTTGGTCAAATCTCTTTCATTATACTTTAGCAGAGGGTTTTAATCCAAATACAGGGACGAGGGTTTGTTTACGAATCCTACGGGAACGCCCAGTGTTTACGAATTCCTACGGGAACGACGGGTTTTTACAAAATCCTACGGGAACGACAGTATTTAAACAACCCGGGATAGGGGAATCGAATATGCCCGCTTTGGGTTAAAGGCCCTTTGCTGCTTAATGGGACTAAATTTTTTTGTTAAATGCTAAACCTTTTAAGTTCGTACTGCATGGGGGAATCACAGACAAAGGAAAGCTGGGGGGGAGGAAAGACCGGGTTTTTAAACGTGTGAATAGAAGTGTTTGGGGTGCTGGGGTAAGGCTTTGAAGGGAAAGAAAGTAGGAATTAAAAGAATGAATAGAGACCATTTTTTTATATTAGACTCTTTGACAAAAGATAAAAATTAAAAAGCAATGCACATGAAAATTGTAGAAAATTTTAAAAAAAACAGACCCGGGGAGAAGAGCAGCTAACAAAAGCATCATGGAGAAAGCGGGTAGTTTGTTTCCCTAATGAACCCTTTAAAACTTAATAATCAAGATTTTTAAAAAGATCAGCGGGGAAAGTGTTTGACCACACTAGTTCGGGAAAACTCTGAATAAACGAACCATCTAAAACCGATCCCCAGAAAATGGTAAAACACTTGAAATAAGTGATATAACATTTGGGAAAAAGAAGTATTTTTCCAATGAAAAAGATCCAGCACGGGTTTTTAAGCCCTTCATATCTTTGTCTTTATTAACATTTTGGGATTTTAAAATTAAAAGTAACAGTTTTAAAACAGAAAAAAAGGGGTTTGGGTGCGAAAAAATTTTTCAAAGGGACTGCAAGACAACTTTGTTTAGGGAGGCTGTGGGGTAAAACTTATTGGGGCAGGTAATATAACGGGGGAAACGTACTCCAGGAAATCAAAGGGTTTTCTTAAAAAAAAAAAAGCAAAAGAGTAAAGTCATAGAAAAAATTTTTAAAAGAAAAAAAGAAGAGAAACATGCTAAAAACCAATATTAGTATTATGTTGGTTTTGTGAATGATAAAACATTTGGGGACTGAATCTAAATTTTTTAAAAATTTTAATTGATTTTTAAAACGTATCAGAATAAAAAAACTGATGAGAACAAAAAGAGGAAAACAAATTTAAAAAAAATTGGTCAAAAAAGTGGTTTTTTGCCCTTCAATCCCTGCAAAGGAAAGGGTTTATAAAGTTTGGGAAAATGACAAGAAGACCGACATGGGGGGAAAATCGGGGGAAAAAAAGGGAACGGGAAGACCTTTTTTCCAAAGCCCCCTAGAGTGGCTTAAGCCTGGTATATCGCCAGGGGTCACATCAGCCGAAAACCCTTTACTTTTCAATGCTTGTTTAGAAAATAAAAGGGAATTACCCTTTAAGAAAACAGCACCCACCCCCGGGCCCTTTTTGAACAACATAAGTCAGTCCCATCTTGGAATGTAAAGAAAAAGCCGAATAAACTCGTGGAAAAATATGGTAAAAACCCGGGAGAAAGTTCATAAGTTTGCAATGAGACACATTTTTTCCAGGGCTAAGAAATTTGAGCGTGAGGAGGGGCTAGAGGAATGGATAAAAAGGGAAAAGGGGAGACAAAACATAATACTGAAGGGAACTGATAGGATAGACAGTATCAGGCTATTTGAGGGGCGAAAAAAACAGGTATAAGGGGTGCAGGGGAATTTAAAAAGCCCCAGTTTTGGGCCAAAAGGGAATGTCAAGGAGGTTTTCTATAACGAAAGGATATTAGATAGTAAAAATGACCTGGGATGAAGAAGGGGTTGGAGACGGGCCTTCATACACATTTTTTAAAGTTTTAAGAAAACGATAAAACTCACAAGGGGGAAGGATTTGTATTTTGCAACAGAAAAACTGGAGAGGCGGAGCCAGGAGCTAAGTAAATATCAAACAGCAGAAAAATGTAAAGGCAGAAACATAATCGATTTAATTTTCCAGTTTTAATTTCAAAAAAACAAAAAGCTGTCTAGATAAGGCCCAAAAAGCGGCCCAAAAATTTGGGGGCCCTTTTCTAATCCCGGGAAAATGTAGGGATAAATTTTTAGATGTGTTTCAAGAAAATCTTTTAACGCAAAAAATATAAAAAAAAATTCGCTAATAATAAGTGTTTTTGTTTTGAAAGAAGTGCAGAAATTGTTATATTCTTTGGGTTGAAAATCCCCAAAACCGGAGCATTTTCCCAAAGGATGTGTATTACCGGGTTTGTTTTTTATACGCCCAGTTGGGTTTTTAGTCTAGTCAAGATGACAAATTAAAAAACCCTAAATAATGGTACTTTTTTTTCCAAACCCACTAGATCGTAGGTTTTGCAAATATGCGATAAATAAATTTTAAAAAAACCTAGCCAAAAAACTTTATTTACAGAGTTTTTAATTATGGGGCAGATTTCACTTCAGCAGTAAATTTTCCCACCATACAGAGACTTTTTGCATTATAGTGTTTCCCAAGGGGAGAGAAAAGTTTTCTGGGGGTTTTGGATTTTTGATTTTTCAACACGCGGGTTTTAAATAAACTGAAATGAAAGAGGCTGCCCCAACGTGGTAGCCAGATTCATTTTTGAGGGGGACTGATTGATCACGTAAAAAGGCTCGGGCTGGGCAGTGCTTTACCATTTAAATGAAAAGAAACAAAATAAAAAAAATGATCCATAACAAGAGTTTAAAAAAGCTCCCTTGCAAATTTTAAAGCTCGCCCTTGTTTCTCGGGTCACCCACATTGTGCACTCAGGGGGAACCCATAAACTCAAAAAATGTCGGGCTAAAAATCTGGGAATGGGAGGAAAATAAAGTTTGATTCAAGAAAAGAAAAGGGGAATTCATTTCCTTAGTTTTTAAAAATTTCTTTTGGGTTTCAGAAAAAAAGGGGGATGCTTTTTTTGAACAAATTTTCTTGTCATGCCCCAAAAAACCAATGTTTTTGGGCTACCCCCTTTGAAGGAATCTTTTGGGTTTTTAAAAAGCTTATCTGGGTTTTTACCCGAAACACGCCCCAATTTAAAGTAAAACCTTAACCCAAAAAGTTTTGTAAAATACGTGGTAGATTGTATTTTTTCAGTGTACATACCAGATATAATTTTGGGTTTTAAATTTTTACACTGAGATGCTACTGATAAACGAAAATCGGGACACAGCACACGCAAATAATGTAGCAAATTTCCAAAAAACACTATAGTAATAAATTAGAACACATTTTTCAGCCCCTTGGGAAAATTTTTTAATGGGGAAAACGTTTGGGGCCCACAGGGGCTTAAATCAGTCCATACGGGGGAGAATGGTAAAGAACGGGAGGAGTTTAAGTAACCCAGTCCTTCAGCTTTGAGTCGATGGGGGTCAGTCCATCAATCTTGAAAAAAATCCCGCCTTTGTGCTCAAATTTTTAACAAACTTTTTGGGTTCCGGGAACCATTCCCCAACATTACTATATTAATATACAAAAAAAACAAGGTGCAGGGGACCAAAGCAAAGGATAAAGAAAAGGTATCACCCCTAAAAAGTATTGAATAAATTATTTTGTAAAGTTTCCCAAAACAAATTTTTTTTGCATAAAAAGTATTCCCCCTTCATTTTTCGTTAAGCAAGGGCAGAAACCATTTTAAAAAGAACCCTTAAAGGTTCTCACAAGATAACAGCTGTAAATCAGTGCAAGAAGGAGAATAAGTAGGAATTTGAAAAATTTTTGATGAGCCATACCAGGGAGAGACAAAATACATTCATAACACAACTTTTGGTAATCTTTTAAATTTCATAAAAAAAACCTATAAATTGCAGCATATTGGACAGTTGAAATTTGGGGGCAACAAAAACGTTCGCTTTCCAACATTTACACCCTTTGGCCCTTAGTTTTAAATTGATTTTAAAAAAGTTTTTACCTGCTCCCGCGGGAATCTAAGACAGCTCTCTTTTCGTCTGTTTACTTTTAAAAAACCACCAAGCAGAAAGGAGACGGGCTTTTTTATACCAAAACGCCACACCCCCAAAAATAATTGATTTTTTTAAAATAAAAAAAAATATCCATATAATTTTGACCCCTTTATTAAAACTTTACGCCCAACAGGGGGGCTTTATAAAGTAAAAACAGATTTCCCGGGGGTTTGGAATTTTTTTGTGAGTATTTTTTAGGATGAAGTCAGGTTGAAAATGCTGGGTCAGGGGAGAATGCTGTTTTTTAATAGCCCTACCGAGTAGGCCATAGATTAATACCTTGGGGAGCTTTGGAAAAAGGGGAAAGAGCAAAGCTCACCGAACTTCGTTTTAAAGTTTATCGGAAAACCCACCCAAACCCCCACGAACTTTCCCCTTCTGCTTTCACCACGACAACCCAAAAATAAAGTGGTGTAAAAATTTTTGGTTTTTTTTCCCGCGGCACTCAGGGGAAACTGCAGCAAAGGTTCCTTGAGGGAAAAAAGCTGGTTTCAAATTTAACAAGTATTTAAACCCGACTTCACTATCCTCGTCCCCTTTTATCAGAGACTGCAGAAGCCGGGGATTAAAAAATCTTCAACACACCCCGAGAAGGGCACGCCCAGAAGAGATACATGTCCCTCCCCCCCAAATCCATTTCCAAAAACGTTTCCAACCTCTTTTCCAAAACCTCATACCAAGTATTTTACCCGCACAACCACGCCATCAAGGGGCAAATTTCCAGTAATAACAGGACAAACTTCCATCATCTGCAGGGTAAACATAAACCCCAGTAAAAACCCGCAGTAAAATTTTTCGTGGGCGAAACAACAAAAACCTCCAAACCCGTTTTGAGAACGTAAGGCAGGGTCTGGCCCATTCCCAAGGGGAAACCCTTTTTCGCACCGAAAATTTAATCAGTACAGAAAAGGGAAGACTTAACGCCATAGAAGACAACACTCAAAACCCAAGAAACCCGGAATCAACTTTTCTTATATCCAACAACTTAAAAACCAAACAACGGCTTTTTATAACAAAAGCTGAAACCCCCTTGCCCAAAAAATCCTCATCGCATCCCCCATAAGAACAAAACGGAGGAAAACAGCATAAGGTTATTTTATATAATATATAAATATATATATTATATATATATATATAATATTTATTAAAAATTTTACTAGCAAGAGGCAAATAACCCTTCTCCCGTATATATTACTAAATGAAAAAAGGAGAAACTTTCGTTTTTTTCCTTTTTGGGGCCACCCCGCCCCGGGGGGGGATACGGCCGATGTGTTGAAAAAAAAGATATATATATATATTTTAAATATATATATATAAATATATTATATATATAAAATTAAAATATTATATAAATTTTATATTATAAAAAAATATTATTAAAATTTTATATATAGATATATATTTAAAATATATGTATAAAATTTTTAAAAATATATATATAAAATTTTTAAAAATATATATATAATATATATTTTATATATATATATATATATTTAAAATATAATTATATATATATATATTATATATATATATATATATATTTTTATATATATTTTCTTTTTTCCAAATTTTTTTGGTTCAGGTAGGACAATTTTTTTCCCTTTAAGTGTTTTTCATTTTTTTTACTAATTTTTAAAAAAATTATTAGTAAAATTTTCTTTTAAAAAGTTATTATTGAAATTTTCCCTTTAAAATAAGGGGGAAGCACTTTTTGAAAAAAAATCTTTGAGGGGTTTAAGAGCGTTGAACCCTTTACATGAACATTAAAAAAACTTTGAGAATAAAAAACATTGCCCTAAAATTTTTAAAAAAATTTTATTAAATATTCTGTTTATAATGTGCTCTTCACTCAGTACCTCTGGGAAAATTTTAGTGATAACATTTTTTTTTACCCCACATACACTCTTGGATAGCAAAATTTAAAATCAAATAAATAAATGGGAAAGGGAAAAATTAAAAAAAATTTCATCTGAGGGGGACGTTGAGAGCTTGAACCCAAAAAAAAAGAAAAGTCCACAAATTGAAACTTTTAACTTTCAAAAGTAGCCCCCACAAAAAAAATTGAGCATTACCCATACATTTATTTTTAGAAAAGAATGTTTTTAAAATTCTTTTTATTTCAGACAGATTTTAATTTTTAGAGGGACACACAGAAATTTGCTCTGTAAATACATCCACCTGGGTAGTCTCGTAGTCCAAACCGGGGGGAGGATTAAGGATAAAGGATTAAGGATTTTAAAAAAGACGAGAGCGGGCGTAAATGGGAAGGGGAAAAAGGGGAAAAGGAAAGGGGGAAATTTAATGGGAAAAAGGGTGGGAAAAGGAAAAAAAGAGGGGGGAATAAGGGCCCAATTTGGTTTTAACCACTTTGGGATATTTTGGTACCCAAGTACTGGGAAGGGGTAGATGGAGAGGGGTTGAATGGGTGACGTTGCTTGGGGTTTTCTAGGGGAGGATGGGAAGGCGCGGCGGGGGCTGTACGTCGGGAGTCAAACCAAACAGGCTTTTTATTTTTTTCATTAATGCGGGTTTTCAATTTTGTGAAATTTTGTTTTAAAAGAGTTGTTTCCCCTTTTTGGGAGCTCTGTAAAGAATTCGTTGGTTTGAAGGGTTTGGGGGATTAAACCCGTTTGACTTTAGGGTTTTGGCGTTTTTGTCGGTGGTGTACGTTTTCAGTTTTGGCTTTGAGATGTTTTGGGCGAGTTTCTAGGCGATCCATTGGCCTGGGGGGAATGCTTTTTGGTGTAGAATATGAGCCCTTTGTGTTTAGCCCCAAATGGGGGGCCAGGGAAAACGACGTGGGCCCCGGGGGGAGAAGGCCCGGGGGTGAAGTTGAGGAAAAATGGGGGTGGGTTTTTTTTTTAGTTTTTAGTAGGGGGAAATTTTGAAGATGTTTTATGGTGGCAAAGGCTTCGGGTTGGGTTGGGGATTCAGTAAAGGGGGGTGGCAAATGGAGGCTTTTCATTTTGGCGCTGTTGGAATTTACGTCAAATAGTTTGGGGGTGTTTATGGAACTTCTGCAGAAGAGTTGGTGATTAAGTCTTTGGTGAATTTGAGAATTTTTTCAGAAGGGGGAGATGGGGGGAAATGTAAAGATGGCATGTTATTTAATGCAAATAACCCCGTTGATGGTTTGAGTTTAAAAAACCCAGGTTTTCAGCCATGTTTTTCATGTGGGGCGTTTTTTTGGCAGTAAGAATCTTCGTTAAGTCACATGTTTGGGGGAGTGGTGGTGGGGGTGTTTGGGGGTGGTGGGGGGGCGATAGATGCTTGAAGTTAAATTTTTTTAGTGTCAGGCCCGCAATTTTGCAATTTTCCCACATCGTTGGTTTGTTGTTGGTAGATTTTTTTTGTTGCATTTTTGTTGTTTTTTTTCATAATATCCTTTTTTGTAGGACATTTTTGCTGCTAAAGTATGTGATCATTACTTTTGCCCGTTTAAAAAACACTGGTTGTTTTTTGGAAACGCAGCGGTTTTCAGGAACTGAAGGGTTTTCCCTCATACCCCATGTATGGGAGAAAAATTCTTGTCTTTTTCTAGAAAAATGCTTTGGGGGTGTTTAAAATAAGAACCCGCTTTTTCCCCGGGAATGTTGGATGTAAATGGGTTTTCTCTCGCTTCTATGTAGGTGGGACAATGGGAGTAGAGTAAAAAAGCAAGAAACCCTTTGTTCAGGGGGCAGGGGAGCCCTTTTTTAAGTCGGTGACCCTTTAAACGTGGGCGATGCAAATTTGGGGTTTTGGTAAAGCTATCAAAAAGTAGCCCAATATTTTTTCGTTTCAATGGAAGGCTTGGTTCAGCAATTGATTTAGAAGTCAGAAAACTTTTCCCCGTTTTTTTTTTTGGAATTAAAGGGTTTCTTTTCCCGAGGGCAGGAGAGGATGTAACAGTAAATTTTTTGAGCAAGTAAGAGAGTTTGGGGGCTTCTGGGGTGAGGGAACCCTTTTTGCTTCAGAAACCCCGTGGGCATACCAAAAAGGGGGTGCCCCCTTCCCCCCTTTAGTGACAAAATAAACATTGAAATTTCCCCTTTCAATGGGTTTTCCCGCCAAAAAGTTTGGGAAGAGCAAGCTTCGTTTAATCATCAACCCGGGACCTTTTTTTTGGGTTGTTTTTTTACACGATTTTTCGTAAACTCATCGTGTAGTCAAAAAAGTTACGTGGTAAAAAGGGTTTTTCCCCCCAACGGGGAACGTAGGGGGACTAACTAAGGAGAAACTGCTGAAACCGCCGAGGGGGAGAGTCAAGAGCAGAATCGTCCCGTCCCTGGTCAGCCAGAAGAGAAGAACCCCGTCTGGTTAGACTACCCCTGGTGAGGCCCAAATTTTTTTTAAATTTTATTCTTTGTTTATGTCATTTTTTTAATTTAATACAAGTTTTAAGGGATGGGTTTCCTATATAACAATTCCCCCCCCCCCCATTTTGTATTTTTTGTTGTGTTAAATTAAAATTTTTAAAAAGTGGGGATCTCTGATTTTTATTTTTATTAGCCTAAATTTATTATGGGTTTGGCGAAATGTTCTTGTAATAAAAGCACTTTTTATTTTTAAAAAATATCGTTATACAAATAATGTTTTATTTTAAACCCTTTTTTTGTATGGGTTTTAAAAAAGTAAAAATGAATTTGGGAAAGTCACAGGAAATTTAATAAAAAACAGCAAATTTTTCCCTGATTTTTAATAGAGGGAATAAATGTGTAGGGAAAAAAACCCATCGTAAGTGTTAATTGGGGTGCTGAGTATGGGATTTAAAAAAACACACTAAAAAAATGCTTTAGTATGTGAGTAAAGAAAAACCATAAAAACAGTGCTGGACTAAACAAGTTATGACTTTATAGTTTTATTTTCCCTTATTAAAAAAACCCCCATAAAAATTTTTTTTCGTAAAAAAATTAAAGGTTTTGGGAAATTTAGGAAAAATTTTTTGGTACTTGGGTTTTTGTTTGTAAACAGTTTTAAAATTTTTTTCGTCGTTCAAAACCCCGTGTCGTAAACACCCGAGAATCAGTGAATTCAAGGGTCAGTTAGAAATAACTATCTTCATAACATTTACATGTTTTTACCTTTAAAGGGGTTTATGAAAAGGATGCTTAAATTTCAATGTACAACAAAGTTTATAATGTATCTCTTTGGGATTACTCTGTAAACCCAAAGTAATCTTTTTACTTTTTTTTTTTACTTTCTTTTTCGAGTATATTTTTCATGTGGGCAAACAAAAATTTCAGCTTCTTTAATTTAAAAGTCAAAAGGGTTTTGAAAAAAAAGAATTTAATTAAAAGCCATTTTTACTCCCTTGTTCCCACTAGAAAAAAACAAAAGATAAAATCTGAACATCAATTACTCCCAAAAATTTCTCACAAAAAATTTTTTTGCTTAAAAAAAGTATTAAAATTTAAAAAAATAGGTGACGCTTTTTGTTTTTTAAAAACGTGAAAAAAGAAATCTTTGCAAGACAAATCTTTTCCTGGAACAAACCCTTTCGGTTTATGTTTTACTTTTTCCAGTGACTGGGCAATCATTGGGGACTCTTGTGGCAAAGTTTTAATAATGTACTTTTGCACTCTCACACATTAAACATACTTTTACAATGGTAATTTAAACTTTCCAACACTCACACAACCCCCTCAAAACTTTTTAACCCAAAGTGCAATAATACGGGTGTACACTCACACACTCGGCTAACAAAAAGCTTTTGTATCAGAAAAAAAAACGGGGAAATGTTATTAGTTCATTTGAGGGGGGGGTTTTAGAGCTTAAACCCCCAAAACACAGCATTTGAGGGGGACGTTTTAGAGCGTGAACCCCAAACACAGCATTTCCTCAAAGAGGAACTTAACTCTTCAAATGTAGCCTCACCATGGAGCATTACCCATATTGATATTAGAACAAATGTTTTAATATCCTTATATATAGACAGATGTAATTACAGAGGGGGACACACAAAAATCTGTGCTGTGTAAATGCATCCACCCGGGTAGTCTCGTACCGTAGTCCAGCCAGAGGAAACAACTTCTCGCCCGGGTTACACCACCATGGTGGGGCCAATTATTTTAAATTTTATTCTTCTTTTTATATGCCATAGTTTGAATCTGTTAAAATTAAATTTAAGCATTTTTTCTGTAATATAACATCGTCGCCTTTTGTATCTTCTGTTTTAAACAGGGATAACAGTTTAGTGTATGTATTTATGGTGTTAAAATGTATAAACATGATCTCTATCTCTAGCATTATGTATATTATAGTGGGCGAAATGTTCTTATTAATCTGAATGTCACAGGAATTCAGTTAGAAACAACAATTACATGGTTTGAATAGAAGTACTGAGTGTGTGAGTGTAGAACACATTAGAACACTTTATAGCAGTGTTAATGAGTGCTGAGTGTGTTGTGTGGGCAACTCCACTCGGCACTGCCCATATATAATATCAATAATACAGGGAGATATAATTAACAGGAAAGGGCACAAAGAAATCGTGTCCTCCCATGTTATTAAACGTGATCATTGTATCCCTGTAAACCTGGATCCTACAACCTGGCCGCTACAACTCTTCATGTCAGGTGTGGATCCTACAACCTGGCTGCTACAACTCTTCATGTCAGGTGTGGATCCGACAACCTGGCCGCTACAACTCTTTATGTCAGGTGTGGATCCTACAACCTGGCCGCTACAAAATCTTTATGTCAGGGGTGGATCCTACAACCTGGCCGCTACAATCTTAATGTCCCTGTGTGGATCCTACAACCTGGCCGCTACAACTCTTTATGTCAGGGGTGGATCCTACAAAACCCGGCCGCTACAACTTTAATGTCAGGTGTGGATCCTACAACCTGGCCGCTACAACTCTTTATGTCAGGTGTGGATCCTACAACCTGGCCGCTACAACTCTATGTCAGGTGTGGATCCTACAACCTGGCCGCTACAACTCTTTATGTCAGGTGTGGATCCTACAACCTGGCCGCTACAACTCTATGTCAGGTGTGGATCCTACAACCTGGCCGCTACAACTCTATGTCAGGTGTGGATCCTACAACCTGGCCGCTACAACTCTATGTCAGGTGTAGATCCTACAACCTGGCCCATACAACTCTTTTATGTCAGGTGTGGATCCTACAACCTGGCCGCAAAAACCTTTATGTCAGGGTGTGGAATCTTACAACCTGGCCGCTACAACTCTATGTCAGGTGTGGGGTCCACAACCTGGCCGGGTACAACTTTTATTTCAGGTTGGATCCTACAACCTGGCCGCTGCAACCTATGTCAGGTGTGGATCCTAAAACCTGGCCGCTAAAAACTCTTTAAAGTCAGGGTGGTCCTACAACCTGGCCGCTACAACTCAAAGTCAGGTGTGATCCTACAACCTGGCCCCCTACAACTCTATGTCAGGTGTGGGTCCTACAACCTGGCCGCTATAACTCTTTATGTCAGGTGTGGATCCTACAACCTGGGCCGCTACAACTCTTTATGTCAGGTGTGGACCTACAAACCCGGCCGCTATAACTCTTTATGTCAGGTGTGGATCTACAACCTGGCCGCTATAACTCTTTGTCAGGTGTGGATCCTACAACCTGGCCGCTACAACTCTTCATGTCAGGTGTGGATCCTACAACCTGGCCGCTACAACTCTTTATGTCAGGTGTGGATCCTACAACCTGGCCTTACAAACTCTTTATGTCAGGTGTGGATCCTACAACCTGGCCGCTACAACTCTATGTCAGGTGTGGATCCTACAACCTGGCCGCTACAACTCTTTATGTCAGGTGTGGATCCTACAACCTGGGGCCCCTACAACTCTTTATGTCAGGTGGGGGATCCTACAACCTGGCCGCTTAAACTTTTTTTTGTCAGGTGTGGATCCTACAACCTGGCCGCTACAACTCATGTCAGGTGTTCATCCTACAACCTGGCCGCTACAACTCTATGTCAGGTGTGGTACCACAACCTGCCGCTACAAACTCTCTATATCAGGTGTGGATCCTACAACCTGGCCGCTACAACTTCTTAATGTCCTAATACGTTTATTTTTTATATATTAGTATGTTGCTCTAGTGTTTCCCTATTTTATTGTGTTGTTTTTGTATGTTGTTGTGCGGTACTTGTGTATTACTGTACTGTTCTACTGTATGTTGCTGTATTTTATTATGTATTACCGTACTGTTCTATTGTATGTTACTGTATTTTTATTAAGTATTGCTGTATTGTTCTATTGTATGTAACTGTATTTTTATTAAGTATTACTGTACTGTTCTGTTGTATGTTACTGTATTTTTATTAAGTATTACTGTACTGTTCTATTGTATGTTACTGTATTTTTATTATGTATTACCGCACTGTTCTGGTGTATCTTCATTGTGTATTTCTGTACAGTTCTTATGTCCTATCTTACTTATTGTTCTAATGTTTTATTATACTTGTGTGTTAATACATGTAGGAACGATAACTTGAATAACGTACATAGTGCACTAAGGTGCACTATGTACACTAACAAACTCTGTCAGCAACTAACACAAACTTTGTGACAAAAATGTATTCAAAGTTTGTGATTTAAATTTCACACAAATTGTCTGAAATATTTCACTGAAATCTGATCCCCGCAACTTCCTGGGTTAAGTCTAGACTGTTTTTAAAATAGTTTGTGAGTGAATCACAAGGAAAATTCTGGTGTTGATGGTGTAGCCTGACAAACTGTCTCTCCAACCAACAACCTTGACAAAAATTGTCTCTCCAACAACACCTGACAAACTTGTCCTCTCCAACAACACCTGACAAACTTGTCTCTCCAACAACACCTGACAAACTTGTCTCTCCAACAACACCTGACAAACTTGTCTCTCCAACAACACCTGACAAACTGTCTCTTCCTCAAAACACCTACAAACTTGTTCTCTCCAACAACACACCTACAAACTGTCTCTCCAACAACACCTGACAAACTTGTCCTCCAACAACACCTCAAACTTGTCTCCC
>NC_069406.1:51127591-51146381 GCF_026875155.1 Cherax quadricarinatus | reverse complement strand
GTATTTTCTAAGTCCTTTTTGCCCTAAACCTTTTTTTTTCCCCCTTCCCTCCCTCCAGCCTTTCCAAGGACGACCCCTACTCCTCTTCCCTCCACTAAAAGATTTATACATCCTACAAGTCGCCTATTTTGCTGAATCCTCTCTAAATGACTAAACCATCTCAACAAACTCTCTCATCCCGATTATAAATTTTTATAACCCTCCCCTCCTCTTAATTTCCAAACACACTCGAATTAGCTGCATAATATTTGCACCACACTTTACCCTTAAACACAACATATCCGCTGCCTCCACCTCCTCCTCGCTGCAGCATTTACAACTCTTTTTTCCCACATCCATATATTATAGAAAATAATAATATATATATATATATATATATATATAAAATATATATATATATATATATATAGATATATATATAACATATATATATACATATATAACACATCGGCCGATTCCCACCAAGGCAGAGTGGCCGGAAAAAAGAAAAACTTTCATCATCGTTCACTCCATCACTGTCTTGCCAGAGGGGTGCTTTACACTACAGTTATAAAACTGTAACATTAACACTCTTCCTTCAAAGTGCAGTCGCTGTACTTCCCATCTCCAGGACTCAAGTCCGGCCTGCCAGTTTCCCTGAATCGCTTCATAAATGTTCCTTTGCTTACACTCCAACAGCACGTCAAGTATTAAAAAACATTTGTCTTCATTCATTCCTATCAAATACGCTCACGCACGCTTCCTGGAAGTCCAAGCCCCTCGCACACAAAACCTCATTTGCCCCCTCCCTCCAACCCTTCCCCGTCTTCCCTCCACTACAGATTTATACACTCTCGAAGTCATTCTTTTCGTTCCATTCTCTTTTCATGTCCGAACCAACCTCACAAACCCTTTCCCCCCCTCTGGACAACAGTTTTGGCAATCCCGCACCCTTCTCCTAACTTTCCTAACTAAGAATTCTCTGCATTATATTCACACCACACATTGCCCTCAGACATGATATCTCCACTTCCTCCAGCCTTCTCCTCGCTGCAACATTCATCACCCATGCTTCACACCCATATAAGAGCGTTGGTAAAACTATACTCTCATACATTCCCCTCCTTGCTTGCAAGGACAAAGTTTTTTGTCTCCAGAGACTCCTAAGTGTACCGCTCACCCTTTTCGCCTCATCAATTCTATGATTCATCTCATTTTTCATAGACCCATCCGCTGACACGTTCACTCCCAAATATCTGAACACATTCACCTACTTCATACTCTCTCCCTCCAATCTGATATCCAATCTTTCGTCATGTAATCTTTTTATCCTCATAACCTTACTCTTTCCTGTATTCACTTTTAATTTTCTTCTTTTACATACCCTACCAAATTCATCCACCTACCTCTGCAACTTCTCTTCAGAATGTCCCAAGAGCACAGTGTCATCAGCAAAAAGCAACTGTGACAACTCCCACTTTGTGTTTGCTCCTTTATCTTTTAACTCCACACCTCTTGCCAAGACCCTAGCATTCACTTCTCTTACAATCCCATCTATAAATATATTGAACAACTACGGTGACATCACACATCCTTGTCTAAGGCCTACTTTTACTGGGAAATAATCTCCCTCTTTCCTACATACTTTAACCTGAGCCTCAATATCCTCGTAAAAGCTCTTTACTTCTTTCAGTAACCTACCTCCTCTACCATACACCTGCAGCATCTGCCACATTGCCCCCTATCCACCCTGTCATACGCCTTTTCCAAATCCATAAATTCCACAAAAACCTCTTTAGCCTTATCTAAATATTGTTCACCTATATGTTTCAATGTAAACACTTCGTTTGCACACCCTCTACCTTTCCTAAAGCCTCCTTGTTCATCTGCTATTCTGCTTTCTGTCTTACTCTTAATTTTTTCAATAATAACTACCATGCACTTTAACAGGTATACTCAACAGACTTATTCCCCTGTCATTTTTACACTCTCTTTTGTCCCCTTTGCCTTTATACAAAGGAGCTAAGTATGCTCTCTGCCAATCCCTAGGTACCTTACCCTCTTCCATACATTTATTAAATAATAGCACCAACCACTCCAAAACTATATCCTCACCTGTTTTTAACATTTCTATCTTTATCCCATCAATCCCGGCTGCCTTACCCCCTTTCACAACTGGCTCTTCCTCACTCCTACAAGATGTTATTCCTCCTTGCCCTATACACGAAATCTGCTATAAGTGTAGCACATACCGAGTGTCTGCTACAAATGTATCACATACCTGGTGTTTGCTACAAGTGTAGCACATACCTGGTGACTACTACAAGTGTAGCACAAACCAAGTGTCTGCTACAAGTGTAGCACGTACCTGGTGTCTGCTACAAGTGTAGCACATACCTGGTGTCTGCTAGAAGTGTAGCACATATCTGTTGTTTGCTACAAGTGCAGCACATACCTGGTGTCTGCTACAAGTGTAGCACATACCTGGTGTCTGCTGTTAGGGTAGCACATGCTTTGTGTCTGCTACAAGTGTAGCACATACCTGGTGTCTGCTACGAGTGTAGCATATACTTGGTGTCTGCTATAAGTGTAGAACATACCAAGTGTCTGCTTCATATGTTTCACTTACCTGGTGTCTGCTTCAAGCGTAGCACATATCAAGTGTTTGCTACAAGTGTAGCACATACCTGGTGTCTGCTGCAAGTGTAAGACATATCAAGTGTCTGTTGCAAGTGTAGCACCTACCTGGTGTCTGCTACAAGTGTACCACATACCTGATGTCTGCTTCAAATATAGCACATGCCAAGTGTCTGCTGCAATCCAGGTAGACTCCAGGTAGGTATGAATTTAGTGAGGGAGGCAGGCTGGGATGAGTCTTGCAATATCCTAAGTATTCTTTTAAGTGGGAATGTAGAAATAGAAGTAAAGAGAGCGATAGCGAGGGTGATGGGTAGGGTGGAGGCTTGGGGTATGTTCGTAATTCTTATTAGTACGATGATTCATAGCGAGGTTGCTAAGTACGGAGGTACGAGATAGGCTTGCAGGATCCTTGTTATTCTTGAAAATACGTAGGTAGGGAGAGAGATGTAAGGAGGGAGGTATGGATGGAGGAGTATGGGAGTGTTGTTGTAATTCTTGTAGGAAGGAAGGTAGTAATTTTGGGAGAGAGAGAGAGAGGAGGCTTGGGATATCCTTCTATTTCTTAAAAGAAGGAATGCAGAAAGAGAGATAAGAAGGGAGGTGAATATGAAGGTTTTGCTATCCTTGTAAGTAGGAAGGTGGAGAAAGAGATTAAGAGTGCGTCAGAGAGGTAGTGTGCAGGTATCCTTGTTAGTCTTGTAAGTCACTCAACCCACTCTCGGATTATGATTATTATTATTATTAAAGATTAACCGGTATTCTCCCGGCCCGGGCCTTTTCCAAGTGGTGGCCCGGTCTTGGCTCCCTCTTTAGGGAGTGTCTGAGACCTAAGTCTCCCATGGGAGGAGGCACAAGTACCTCCTCATCTTTGGGACCAACTGTCCCCAGGCCTAGCCACAAGCTAGGCCTCTCTGGTCTGCCATCCCCGCCCCAAGGGGGCTAATGGGAATGACAGTCTCTTGAGCTAAAGGCTCGGGCTCAGGCACCTACCCTACCCTAGAAGGGTTAGGCATGGTATCGATCCCCACTCTCGGAGTTAGTTAGTTAAATATTAGCCGGTATTCTCCCGGCCCGGGCCTTTTCCAAGTGGTGGCCCGGCCTTGGCTCCCTCTTTAGGGAGTGTCTGAGACCTAAGTCTCCCATGGGAGGAGGCACAAATACCTCCTCATCTTTGGGACCAACTGTCCCCAGGCCTAGGCACAAGCTAGGCCTCTCTGGTCTGCCATCCCCGCCACAAGGGGGCAAATGGGAATGACAGTCTTATGAGCTAAAGGCTCGGGCTCAGGCACCTACCCTACCCTAGAAGGGTTAGGCATGGTGTCGATGCCCACTCTCGGATTTATTTATTATTATTAAAGATTCGCCGGTATTCTCCCGGCCCGGGCCTTTTCCAAGTGGTGGCCCGGCCTTGGCTCCCTCTTTAGGGAGTGTCTGAGACCTAAGTCTCCCATGGGAGGAGGCACAAGTACCTCCTCATCTTTGGGACCAACTGTCCCCAGGCCTAGCCACAAGCTAGGCCTCTCTGGTCTGCCATCCCCGCCCCAAGGGGGCAAATGGGAATGACAGTCTTATGAGCTAAAGGCTCGGGCTCAGGCACCTACCCTACCCTAGAAGGGTTAGGCATGGTGTCGATGCCACTCTCGGAATTCTAACACTTAACTAGGTAAGTTTGACTGATCACCTGTTGTTAAATCAGTTAAATTAATATTTGTAACTGCTGCCTCTTGTTGTTGCTGCTGTTACTAGTGCCTCTAACTTTTCATCTGTTAATAAGTCAACTCTCTCCTAAGAACATAAGAACATAAGAACGAAGGAACACTGCAGAAGGCCTACTGGCCCATGCGAGGCAGGTCCAAGTCCCTACCGGCTTAAGCCAATGCACCCAACCTAGTCAGGTCAGGTCACATTGACTCAAGGGAGGAACACGGCAACCGACCCGTTAGCACAAGCTATCAGTCCAACTCACACCCACCCACATCTACTCATGTATTTATCCAACCTATTTTTAAAGCTACACAACGTTCTGGCCTCTATAACGGTACTTGGGAGTTTGTTCCACTCATCCACAACTCTATTACCAACCAGTACTTCCTATATCCCTCCTGAATCTGAATTTTTCCAAACTTAAAACCATTGCTGCGAGTCCTGTCTAGGCTAGATATTATCAGCACACTATTTACATCCCCTTTATTTATTCCTGTCTTCCACTTATAAACCTCAATCATATCCCCCCTAATTCTACGTCTTTCTAGAGAGTGCAGTTTCAGGGCCCTTAGTCTATCCTCATAGGGAAGGTTTCTGATCCATGGGATCATCTTTGTCATCCTCCTTTGTACATTTTCCAGAGAATTTATATCCATTCTGTAATACGGTGACCAAAAACTGTGCAGCATAATCTAAATGAGGCCTAACCAAGGATGTATAGAGTTGAAGAACAACCTGAGGACTCCTATTATTTATGCTTCTTGATATGAAGCCAAGGATTCTATTAGCTTTATTGCGAACACTTATGCACTGTTGTCTTGGTTTCAGATTACTGCTAACCAGAACTCCTAAATCTTTTCGCAATCCGTAATATTAAGATCTACATTATTTAGTTTATATGTGGCATGGTTATTGTCCTGTCCAACATTTAGAACTTTGCATTTGTCTATATTAAACTGCATCTGCCACTTCTCCGACCACTGCATCAGTCTATTCAAATCTTCCTGGAGTGCTCGAATGTCCTCGTCAGAATGAATTCGACGGCCTATTTTGGTGTCATCGGCAAACTTGCCGATGTCGCTCTTTTTGCCCTCATCTATGTCGTTTATGTAGATTGTGAACAGCAGGGGGCCCAACACTGACCCCTGTGGAACACCGCTCGTGACGCTTCCCCACTCTGATTTCTCCCCATTTATGCAAACTCTCTGCTGCCTATTTGTCAACCAATGCCTCTATCCAGGAAAAAATTTCTCCTCCTATTCCATGTGCTTTAATTTTCCTCAATAGTCTCTGATGTGGGACCCTGTCAAAAGCCTTACTGAAGTCCATATACACAATATCATATTTGTTACCATGATCTACCTCCTCAAATACCTTAGTGAAAAAAGTTAATAAATTCGTAAGGCAGGAACGTCCCTTTGTAAAACCATGCTGAGATTCGTTGATTAATTTATGCTTTTCAAGGTGGCTACGAACTGCCTCGGCAATTATTGATTCCATAAATTTCCCACTATGGAGGTTAGGCTTATTGGTCTATAGTTCGAAGCTAAGGACCTGTCACCTGTTTTGAAAATAGGTATCACATTTGCCATTTTCCACTTATCTGGCACCATGCCAGTTTGTAGTGATATGTTGAAAAGATTAGCCAAAGGTGTGCTAAGCTCCTCTTTACATTCCTTTAGAACCCTTGCATACAGTTCATCAGGGCCTGGGGATTTGTTAGGTTTTAATTTATCTATTTGCCTAAGGACCATCCTCCTCCTCCTCCTCTTCCTCCTCCTCTTCCTCCTCCTGCTGCTGCTGCTGCTTCTCTCACCTGTTTAAAGCACCACCAAGAATTTTTAAGTTACACTTCTAAAAGTACTCCAGAAGAAGTCTTGCTTCTTCTCACATACTTCTCAAATACTGTATTACTATAATAAAAACAACTTAAAATACCTGTCTAATATGTTTTAATACTAAACAATGAGCCCATAACTATAAAATAACTTACATATATTCACAAGAGTTAAAATAATAATAACCACAAGTGATATTTAAAGATGACGACGACCGTCAGTGTCCGATCGACACCATGCCTAACCCTTCTAGGGTAGGGTAGGTGCCTGAGCCCGAGCCTTTAGCTCATAAGACTGTCATTCCCATTAGCCCCCTTGGGGTGGGGATGGCAGACCAGAGAGGCCTAGCTTGTGGCTAGGCCTGGGGACAGTTGGTCCCAAAGATGAGGAGGTACTTGTGCCTCCTCCCATGGGAGACTTAGGGGGGCGTAGGGCAAAATTCCTAACTCGTTTATTTACCGTCCGATTTTGTTCAGTTTTGGTACACAAGACAAAGTGTTCTCACTCTTTCTTGAAAATATTTATCAAAAATATACCTCAAACAACAACTGAGAAAAGACTGATTTACTGAAATTGCCCTTGGGGCAATACTTCATTCTTATATGGGACTACGTAAGGTGGTTTGGACACTTGGTGCCGAGAGTACAATGCTAATACTTATTTTGACCGATTGTTCCTCTAAAATACCTTACCGTTATTTCACAAAAAAATAAAGTTTGTTAGTTCTGGAATATTGCAAAAAAAATCTGCCCTTTACTCCCACATAACTCCCAAAGTATTTGGAATATTTTCAAAAACTCAACGGTCCAAATAAGAGAAATCATTATTCTACAATGTCTGTGAATATTATTCCATTTAATTAAGTAATAAAGGAATTATTGTTGCCCTAGGTGAATAAGTTACTTCCGAGATATCGGCCGGGAATGCCGGCCGGCCCCCGTCTCAAAAAAAAAAAAATTTTTTCGCGAAAATCGCGTTTGTTTGGGTGTATTTCTTAGTAAACTGATGTTCTAGTGCAGTTATCCTCTTCAAAACACCGTTTTCTCTTACTCAGAGACTAAAGAATGGGACATGACTCAATATTTATCGAAATATTCCCGATAATCTTTCGTCATATTATGGCCTATTTTATTCAGCCTAGAGTATATAACATGTTTGTATGTTATTTAGAGTGTTTATTATATCATATTAGATCAATTCTGATAGACAAATAAGCCGTAAAGTTGATATATAAAGCTGATATAAGCGTAATAATGGGTGATTCCTGGCTGGCACCTCGAGCGCTGGAACACTGCCGAGCGTTCCCATCTGGTTCCCGGCAGTCACTAAGTCTCGGGATAAGTCCCGCCTACTGTTTTATGATGCCAAATAGTCAGTTATTATATTAGAAAGAATAATGCAAGAAAAGGCGATAAAAAACAAGAAAATAACTCCAAAAAATATATAGGCCGTGAGCAGACTCGGTACCAACATCGCCGTCACCATACCTGATATAAATGACTATAATTTCTTGTAGAAACGTCGTAGAAACATTCATTCTGGTACCATTGTGTTGCCAAAGAGTTGAGCTTTTTTTCAGTATAATATAACTCAATATCCATATTTTTTCGATTTTTCGGTGAGCGCGCGCGGCAAATTGCCCTACAGCCCCCTTAGGTCTCAGACACTCCCTAAAGAGGGAGCCAAGGCCGGGCCACCACTTGGACAAGGCCAGGGCCGGGAGAATACCGGCTAATCTTTTAACAAAACTAACGTCAGTGTCCGCTGGGTGAGGGGGTGTGTAACCCCCTGGTGTGGAGGGTTATTGGGGTAACCCCCACTACCTGTAATATCTCACCTGTGTTTATTAATTAATTGGATGTTGTTGTTTACTGTAACTAAGACATGCAAAAAGGGAGAATAAGAGAGATGAAGGGAGAGAGAAACTGAATTATAGAGGAAATGTGAGTGTGGTAGGAAGGGAGGAAGGAGGGTAGAGAGTAAGGGAGGAAATGGGAGTGGTAGGAAGGGAGGGAAGGAGGTAGAAGAGATAAAAAGGAGGAAAGAGAGATAATAATGGAGGAAGACATAGATAAAACTAAATCTTAACATTATAATTGGAAAACTTTGCTTAAATCTAGTGTCGGACATATTGTCGGGTAAGGACATAACACACTGGCGCACCTTGTCGGTGTAGACATACACAACTGCGTCTACCTTGTCGGGTTAGACATACACACTTGCGTCCTACCTTGTCGGTAGACATACACACTGGCGTCTACCTTGTCGGGTAGACATACAGCACTGCGTCGTACCGTTTCGGGTAGAACATACACACTGGCGTCTACCTTGGTGCGGTAGACATACACACTGGCGTCTACCTTGTCGGGTAGACAAACACACTGGGCGGTCTACCTGATGTCGGGAGACAAACACACTGCGCTCCTTGTCGGGTAGACATACACACTGGCGTCTACCTTGTCGGGTAGCATACACCGGCGTCTACCTTGACGGTAAGAGACATACACACTGGCGTCTACCTTGTCGGGTAGACATACACTACAGCTGGCGTCTAACCTTGTCGGGTAGACATAACACACTGGCGTCTAAACCTTAGTCGGTTAGACATACACACTGGCGTCTACCTTGTCGGGTAGACATACACACTGGCGTCTACCTTGTCGGGTAGACATACACACTGGCGTCTACCTTGTCGGGTAGACATACACACTGGCGTCTACCCATGTCGTGTAGAACATACACACTGGCGTCTACCTTGTCGGTAGACATACACGACAGGCGTCTACTTGTCGGGTAGACATACACACTGGCCGTCCTACCATGACGGGTATACATAACACCACTGGGCTTCTAGCCCTGCAGGTAGACATACACACTGGCGTCTACCTTGACGGATTTGATAACTTCCAACCTGGAAGCTTTAACACATATGATATATATTTTTCTCCTGTGACCTCCATCCTAACTTGTTCATTTACTATAGTTGTTGATATCCATGCAAATTGAATCTCAGGTCTAACCTGTATTTTGACGTTTAAATATATATATATATAGTAATATATATATATATATATAATATATATATATATAATATATATATATATATATATTATAAGAGAGAAAATCTCATAATAATCAATTAAATATGTGAGTTTGTTTTTTAGGAGTCTTGAATAAATAAACTGTTTCAGCATGCCTGGTGTTTTTCTAATGTGATCAGAATGACGAAAGTATTCTTAACATTCTTCTGGAACCAGGTAAAAACTTATTAAAGTGACTCATAACAATGATAAAAAAGCTGTGAGGTTTTTATAAATTAAAGCCAATGTTTTTCTGCAGATGGCCATATAGCAAACAGTCACAATGTGTCCTGCAGAGGCCAATACACAACAGTCACAATGTTTCCTCAGAGGCCATATAGCAACAAGTCCACAATGTTTTTCTGTTTCTGCAGAGGCCATATAGCAACAGTCCACAAGTTTTTCTTTCTGCAGAGGCATATACAACAGCACAATGTTTCTGCAGAGGCCATATACAACAGTCATCAATGTTTCTACAGAGGTCATATGCAACAGTCACAAATGTTTCTGCAGAGGTTCAATAACAACAGTCACAATGTTTCTACAGAGTGTCATATAAACAACAGTCACAATGTTTCTACAGAGGTCATATAACAACAGTCAACAATGTTTTCTGCAGAGGCATATAGCAAAGCAGTCCACGAATGTTACTACAGAGTCATATAACAACTGTCACAATGTTCTGCAGAGCCATATAGCAACAGTCACATGTTTCTACAGAGGTCATTAACAACAGTCACAATGTTTCTGCAGAGCCATATAGCAACAGTCACAATGTATCTACAGATTCATATAACAACAGTCACAATGTTTTCTACAGAGTCATGATAACAACAGTCACAATGGTTTTCTACAGAGGTCATATAAACAACAGTTCACAATGTTTCGTACTGCAGAGGTCATATAACAACAGTCACAATGTTTCTACAGATGTCATATAGGAACAGTCACAATTTTCTGCAGAGGTCAAATTAACAACTTCAGACAATGTTTCTGCAGAGGTCATATAACAACAGTCACAATGTTCTACTGTGGCAGATGTCATATAACAACAGTCACAATGTTTCTAACAGAAGGTCATAAACAACAGTCACAATGTTTCTGGCAGAGTCTTATAAACAACAGTCACTATGTTCTACAGATGTGCATATATACAACAATTCCAATGTTTCGGGCTGCAGGAGGCCATATAGCAACATCACAATGTTTCTACAGAGGTCATATAACAACAGTCACATGTTTCTGCAGAGCCATATAGCAACAGTCCACAATGTTTTTCTACAGAGGTCATATAACAACATCACAATGTTTCTTCTACAGAGGTCATATACAACAGTCACAAATGTTTCTACAGAGGTCATAATAACAACATCACAATGTTTCTGCAGAGTCATACATAACAACATTCACAATGTTCTATCAGAGGTCAATAGAACAGTCACAATGTTTCTGCGAGGTCATAGAACACAGTCACAATGTTTCTGCAGAGGTCATATAACAACAGCACAATGTTTTCTGGCAGAGGTCATATAACAACATTCACCATGTTTCTACAGAGGTCAATATAGCAACTGTCCACAATATACATCTTTTCTAGGAATTTTAAAAAGGAAAAATCAATTAAGTTATTTTGGGGTATTTTAGATATTCATAAATTCTCAAGATTTCTTCGTATAAGACGCTGAGCTGGCAAATACCTGAGTTCCAAAAGACCAAGATAAATATACAGAAAAGTTTAACTATCATATGTGGAAGATAATAGTTCACAAAAGAGCTATTATTTGATGGTTTACTGTGTACTTTTGAATTTAAAATCACAGTATAACCTTAATAAATACGACATCTAAAGAAGACAATGAGTTATTTTTTGTTCAAATTCAACAGTAAATTTACTGGGAGGAACTACACTGTTTAATTCAACAGGAAAGGTTTATATCTGTATTGTTCGGCACTAAACACAAAAATGGTTTTAATCCGTATTGTTCGGCACTAAACACAAAAATTGTTTAAATCCTTAATGTTCGCACTAAACACAGAAATGGATTTTTATATCCTTATTGTTCGGCACTCAAACACAAAAAAGGTATATCCGTATTGTTCGTCACATAAACATAAAAATGGTTTTATATCCGAATTGATTCGCACTAAACATAAAACATGGTTTAAAATCCGTATTGTTCGCACTACACCACAAAAATGGGTATATATCCGTAATTGTTCCGGCACGTAAACACAAAATGGTTTATAAACCGTATTGTACAGACCACTAACCCAAAAATGGTTTAATATCCGTATTGTTCGTGGGCACTAAACACAAAAATGGTTTAACTCCGTATTTTCGTCACTAAAACACACAAAACATTAACAATATCTATTCCCACTTAAGTTCTTCTGGGAAGGATTTTTGTTACTCAGAATTTGTTTCAAAATACATGGGAAAAATATACATGTACAGAATGCACGGGACAGATGACAGAGGATTTCCCCATTGCCAGTACATAACTTTGAGTGTAAACACTCCATTAAACATAACCTTTGAATCAACAATACAAAGTTTAATAAAGTTTCAAATTATTATTATTATTATTATGAAAACCAAGCGCTAAACCCGCTAGAGTCCATCATTTCGTTGACTGTCTTCCCCTCTAGTTCACTTACCCACTGCACCTCATGTGTAGTCCCCTTTATGGAAGTTTGGCTTCTCCCTCTCGTACTGCTTCACTCTCCATTGTTAACTCTACACTGTATTGGAAACACAAACGCACTGGAGAATTTTGTGTGTGATATCTCTTACATCCGAACTGTTCAAGGTGAATACGAGGTCCAGCCTGGTTGCTTCATAGTCTCCTCTCTCATTGGTTGTGTCCCTAACAGGTTGGTACATGACGTTTTTCCGTATCTTGGCTCTCCATGTTTCTGTTCCCCCATCTGGCTCCAGATTCTCCCAGTCATTCCCCTTATGGTTGAAATCCCCCAAGATAAGTATCTTGTCCTGCTCATGTAGGCTCTTATGACAACTTCGGCTAGTGTGTCCACCATCACTCGGTTGCTCTCATCGTATTCCCGTCTTGGCCTCCTACTATTCAGTGGCAGGTTATACATCACTGCTATCACCATTTTTGGGGCCCCTGTATGAAGCGTTCCTACTATTTAGTCATCCGCTCCTCCTCTGACTAGTCCTTCAATCTCCTCAAAACTACTTTTTCCTCAGGATCTGATATCCAGACAGGAAGAGAGCATCTGTTATCACTTATGTGAGCATTGTCTCTGTGATTCTTATGATGTCTGGCGAAGCCTCAGTGATTATTTCCTGCCACTCCTCATTCTTATTTGTAATTCTATCTGCGATGGTGTGCCATACTTTCTGCTTCCTTTCTAGAGCTGTATTCTGGGAGGTGGGGTGGGTTATTTCTGATTTTGAGTGTGGAAGGCAGGTCTGGTTGTTTTGGTAGTCTTCTTGTGTGACAGTATTAGTGCTTGGGGGGGAGGGGGGTAACCTGCAAGTGTGGAGTGTGGCTCGGCTCTGGTTATTGTGTCTAGTTAGTATGGGATAGAAGGGTAGAGGAGATGTGGTGGGTGGTTCAGTGGGTGGTTGTGCTTGCTGTTATTTTAGAGGTTGTGCTTCATTATCTATCAGTACCTGCCCTGTCCCCCCTTCCTGCTTCTGGTACCTTCTTACTCTTGTTCCCTTTCTTCTTGTGTTCTGTTGCAGTCAACAGAACATAACATTTTGGGAACCTTTTAACAATGGTTTCCCCTGTAGGATTTTGTTTTGTTCCCTTTCTGACCTGAATGTCAATTTGATTGGGCAGTTCTTTTCCCTCGAATACTACCCAAGTCTCTAAAAAATTGTCAGTTGGGTCGTGTCCTCTCCTGTAACCGCAATGATTCTCTCAATCTCTTACCTTTTCCTGTCTTCTTTCATCATAAGTCTTCCCCTCCACTCATGAATAATGACAGTCCTCTCACTTTCCTCATCCCATTTTTTCCCTCCGTATCTTTGGGTCTGATTTAAGTATCTCCTTCGTTGTCTCCCTTACTATCTCCCAGATATCACTGTGGCCTGGTATTGTTTCCTCAAGGAATTTCTTTTCAATTTCCCATCTTTCAGTTCCCTCGCTTTCTGCTGTTGTTCCTCCACCCTTGCTTCTTCGTCCTGACTTGTGTGTGTTTGGGGGGTGTTAACATGTGTGGGGGTGGTTGTGTGTGTATGTAGTATGTTAGTGTGTGTGTGTTTGTGTGTGTGTGTGTGGGGTGTTAATGTGTGAGCGACTGTGAAGGTGTTATGTGTGGGGATGCTTGTGTATGTACGATGTTAGTGTGTGTGCTGGGTATGTGTGTGTGTGTGTGTGTGTGTGTGTGTGTGTGTGTGTGTGTGTGTGTGTGTGTGTGTGTGTGTGTGTGTGTGTGTGTGTGTGTGTGGTGTGTGTGTGGTGTGTGTGTGTGTGTGTGTGTGTGTGTGTGTAATGTGTGTGTATGTAGCTCGAGTGTGTAACGTGTGTGAAGTGTGTGCGTGTGGTATGTGCGTGTAGTGAGTGCGTGTAGTGTGTGCATATGTAGTGCGCATGTAGTGTGTGTGTGTAGTGTGTGTGTGAAGTGTGTGTGTGTGTGTAGTGTGTGTGTGTGTGTAGTGTGTGTGTGAAAGTGTGTGTGTGTGTGTGTCTGTAGTGTGTGCGTGTGTAGTGTGTGTGTGTGTGTGTGTGTGTGTGTGTGTAGTGTGTGTCTGTAGTGTGTGCGTGTGTTAGTGTGTGTTGTGTGTGTGTAGTGTGTGTCTGTAGTGTGTGCGTGTGTAGTGTGTGGTGTGTGTGTAGTGTGTGTGTGTAGTGTGTGTGTGTGTGTGTGTAGTGTGTGTGTGTAGTGTGTGTGTGTGTGTGTTGTGTGTGTGTGTAGTGTGTGTGTGTGTAGTGTGTGTGTGTAGTGTGTGTGTGTGAAGTGTGTGTGTGTGTAGTGTGTGCGTGTGTAGTGTGCGCGTGTGTAGTGAGTGTGAAATGCATGTGTGTAGTGTGTGTGTGAAGTGCGTGTGTGTAGTGTGTGTGTGTGTGTGTGTGAAGTGCGTGTGTGAAGTGTGTGCGTGTAGTGTGTGCGTGTAGTGTGCGCGTGTGTAGTGTGCGCGTGTGTAGTGTGCGCGTGTGTAGTGTGCGCGTGTGTAGTGTGCGCGTGTGTAGTGTGCGCGTGTGTAGTGTGCGCGTGTGTAGTGTGCGCGTGTGTAGTGTGCGCGTGTGTAGTGTGCGCGTGTGTAGTGTGCGCGTGTGTAGTGTGCGCGTGTGTAGTGTGCGCGTGTGTAGTGTGCGCGTGTGTAGTGTGCGCGTGTGTAGTGTGCGCGTGTGTAGTGTGCGCGTGTGTAGTGTGCGCGTGTGCATGACTAAATATCTCGAGAAGACAAAAACATGTATTGTCCATGAATTCAGACAGTAATATTAATGTTCTTATTGAATATTTTGAGCGAGAAAAAACGGAAATCCTAAAATTCTTTTATTTTTTTTTTTTTTTTTTTGGCGACCAAGAAAATTAATTTTGGATCAATAAAAATAAATAAATTCCCAGTAAAAGACTATTGACACCAACGTAATTATATCAACCAAACCTGCGTCATATACAACCAAGCCTGCGTCATATACAACCAAGCCTGCGTCATATACAACCAAATTTGCGTCATATCCAATCAAACCTGCGTCATATCCAATCAAACCTGAGTCATATACAATTAAACCTGCGTCTTATCAATCAAACCTGAGACATACAACCAAACTTGCGTCATAATTTATACGAAACTGATCCTATGGAGCTAATAATTGGTCTAATTGGATTACCTGGTTTGTGTGTTTTTATTAGTCCATACATGTAAGGTGAAGATGGATTAGTGGAACTAAATTGTTTAATTAATTCATCTTTGCCTTTCAGTAGAAGTTTTATTGTTTTATTGAAATTGCTGTTAACGGTTTCTAAGGGATTCTTTCTAAGTTTAGAATAGGTTTCAGTATCATCTAAGAGATTATTCATTTTTTCTTGGTATATAACTCTATGTTAAAACAAAACATTCCCAATTGCCCTCAAAGATTCTTTAAGTCTTATGCTACACTTAATAATAATAAAAATTTGTGCCTTACCAAAGCAGATAAAATAAATGCAATTGTAATTATGAAAGAAAATGATTACCAAGAAAAAATGAATAATCTCTTAGATGATACTGAAACCTATTCTAAACTTAGAAAGAATCCCTTAGAAGCCGTTAACAGCAATTTCAATAAAACAATAAAACTTCTACTGAAAGGCAAAGATGAATTAATTAAACAATTTACTTCCACTAATCCATCTTCACCTTACATGTATGGACTAATAAAAACACACAAACCAGGTAATCCAATTAGACCAATTATTAGCTCCATAGGATCAGTTTCGTATAAATTATGACGCAAGTTTGGTTGTATGTCTCAGGTTTGATTGGATAAGACGCAGGTTTAATTGTATATGACTCAGATTTGATTGGATATGACGCAGGTTTGATTGGATATGGCGCAAGTTTGGTTGTATATGACGCAGGCTTGGTTGTATATGACGCAGGTTTGGTTGATATAATTACGTTGGTGTCAATAGTCTTTTACTGGGAATTTATTTATTTTTATTGATCCAAAATTAATTTTCTTGGTCGCCCCAAAAAAAAAAAATAAATAAAAGAATTTTAGGATTTCCGTTTTTTCTCGCTCAAAATATTCAATAAGAACATTAATATTACTGTCTGAATTCATGGACAATACATGTTTTTGTCTTCTCGAGATATTTAGTCATGCATTCCTGGCTGGTTAATTAGACACGTTGAAAAAGAATGTACAGATATTTGTGGACAAAAGATTTAAAGCACAACGCTCTGGTGAGTGGTCAGCGAAGCAGCGTTATCTGCGTAGGTAGCATGCGCAATAAGGTGGCCACTGCTAATATATATAACAATTTGAGGGCTTCCTCCAGCAGTTAGACGGTGTCCTCCAGCAGTATATCTTCACCGCTCTCTAAGGTTCCAGGAGCCTTCCTGCAGCAGATCTCCACCGACCTCCCAATTACTCACTCACAGGTAAAGTCACTTGGAGAATTTGCCACTGAAGTGGCTAGTTTATTGTACACTCCATATCCATCCTGTGGACGGTAGCGCAGGAGCATATGGATAAACAAAACGCCTGGGAACTAGGCAAATTTTAGGAAATCTGCTAAATATTAATAAGATATCTTCACATGTCACACAGGTTATTATACTGTCTATTTCAATGTTTCTCAATAAGTGGACAATTATGCACATAGTGTTGAAGATACTGACAAAAAAGCCTGGCCACATAATTTACATTTGATCATCATCTGTGTGTCTGCCACACTGCCAGAAGTCTGCCCACTACAACATCAGTCAGTCTTTTCACATTACAAGTTGATCCATAAACATGCTTATCTACATTCATGTTATTATAGTGGGTTACTCAGGCTTCATATTGCATTCCTGTAACATTTACCTTCATTATTTACTTCTCTCTGATATTATTCTAATGTTATATTCTCTGTTATAATTCAGTGTACATGACTAACTCACTTATAGAAAATAATCTACAAACATTTTATTAAGACGAAATATCTCAGTACATCGTAAGAATAATTTTTATTAATGTTATAATTAAGTTGATTATCATAATTTATATGAATCATAACACTAAATATATCACATCTATTGTAAAATGATTGGAAGTGATCAAAAATTGTGAATCATTGTTTAGTGAGAAGCAGATATTCTGCTAAAGAGGACCTCAGATGGAGGTCAAATTATGGAAACTTATTTTTCTAAGCTTGTGTCCACTTGGGATTAACACGCACACGCACACACACACACACACACACACACAACACACACACACACACACACACACACACACACACACACACCACACACACACACAACACACACACACACAACACGCACACAGAAAGACGGAGAGGTGGGGCACACCACCAAGTACTGGACACAGTGCACACAACCGAGGAAGAAGTGAAGAAGCTTCTGAGTGAGCTAGATACCTCAAAGGCAATGGGGCCAGATAACATCTCCCATGGGTATTGAGAGAGGGAGCAGAGGCGCTATGTGTACCCCTAACAACAATATTCAATACATCTATCGAAACAGGGAGATTGCCTGAGGCATGGAAGACAGCAAATGTAGTCCCAATCTTTAAAAAAGGAGACAGACATGAAGCATTAAACTACAGACCAGTGTCACTGACATGTATAGTATGCAAAATCATGGAGAAGATTATCAGAAGAGTGGTGGAACACCTAGAAAGGAACGATCTCATCAACAGCAGCCAACATGGTTTCAGGGACGGGAAATCCTGTGTCACAAAACCTACTGGAGTTCTATGACATGGTGACAGCAGTAAGACAAGAGAGAGAGGGGTGGGTGGATTGCATTTTCTTGGACTGCAAGAAGGCGTTTTGACACAGTTCCACACAAGAGATTGGTGCAAAAACTGGAGGACCAAGCAGGGATAACAGGGAAGGCACTACAATGGATCAGGGAATACTTGTCAGGAAGACAGCAGCGAGTCATGGTACGTGGCGAGGTGTCAGAGTGGGCACCTGTGACCAGCAGGGTCCCGCAGGGGTCAGTCCTAGGACCAGTGCTGTTTCTGTTATTTGTGAACGACATGACGGAAGGAATAGACTCTGAGGTGTCCCTGTTTGCAGATGACGTGAAGTTGATGAGAAGAATTCACTCGATCGAAGACCAGGCAGAACTACAAAGGGATCTGGACAGGCTGCAGACCTGGTCCAGCAATTGGCTCCTGGAGTTCAATCCACCAAGTGCAAAGTCATGAAGATTGGGGAAGGGCAAAGAAGGCCGCAGACGGAGTACAGTCTAGGGGGTCAGAGACTACAAACCTCACTCAAGGAAAAAGATCTTGGGGTGAGTATAACACCAGGCACATCTCCTGAAGCGCACATCAACCAAATAACTGCTGCAGCATATGGGCGCCTAGCAAACCTCAGAACAGCATTCCGACATCTTAATAAGGATCATTCAGGACCCTGTACACCGTGTACGTTAGGCCATATTGGAGTATGCGGCACCAGTTTGGAACCCACACCTAGCCAAGCACGTGAAGAAACTAGAGAAAGTGCAAAGGTTTGCAACAAGACTAGTCCCAGAGCTAAGAGCTATGTCCTACGAGGAGAGGTTAAGGGAAATCAACCTGACGACACTGGAGGACAGGAGAGATAGGGGGGACATGATAACGACATACAAAATACTGAGAGGAATTGACAAGGTGGACAAAGACAGGATGTTCCAGAGATTGGACACAGTAACAAGGGGACACATTTGGAAGCTGAAGACACAGATGAATCACAGGGATGTTAGGAAGTATTTCTTCAGCCACAGAGTAGTCAGTAAGTGGAAAAGTTGGGGAAACGATGTAGTGGAGGCAGGATCCATACATAGCTTTAAGCAGAGGATGATAAAATCACGGCTCAGGGAGAGTGACCCAGTGCATCAGTGAAGAGGCGGGGCCCGGGGCTCGG
>NC_069406.1:51108290-51127091 GCF_026875155.1 Cherax quadricarinatus | reverse complement strand
GAGGGCTTTGAGTGAGTAGATACCTAAAAGGCAAGGGGGGCCAGATAACATCTCCCCATGGGTATTGGGAGGGGAGAGGGGCGCTATGTTACCTAACAACAATATTAAATACATCTATCGAAAAGGGGAGATTGCCTAAGGCTGGAAGACAGCAAATGTAGCCCCAATTTTTAAAAAAAGGAGAAAAAATAAAGATTAAACTACAGACCAGTGTCCTGACATGTATGTATGAAAAAATCTGGAAAGATTACGGAAAAGTGGTGGAACCCTAGAAAGGAACGATCTCTCAACGCAGCCAACGGTTTCAGGGAGGGGAAATTCCTGTGTACAAACCTACTGGAGTTCTAGACAGGTGACAGCGAAGAAAAGAGAGGAGGGGTGGGTGGATTGCTTTTCTTGGCTGCAAGAAGGCGTTTGACACGTTCCACACAAAAATTTGGGTGAAAAAAAACTGGAGGCCCAAGCAGGGAATCGGGGGAAGGCATAAAATGGATCGGGGAATATTTGTCAGGAAGACAGCAGGAGTCATGGTACGTGGTGGGTGTCAGAGTGGGCCTGTGCCCGCGGGGCCCCGCAGGGG
This sequence comes from Cherax quadricarinatus, assembly GCF_026875155.1. Lineage (NCBI taxonomy): Eukaryota > Metazoa > Arthropoda > Malacostraca > Decapoda > Parastacidae > Cherax > Cherax quadricarinatus. The sequence continues at coordinate 51,126,511 of NC_069406.1, read as the reverse complement.
TCAGTCCTGGGCCCCAGTGCTGTTTCTGGTTTTTGTGAAGACTGAGGGAAAGGGAAATAGACTTGAGGTGTCCCTTTTTTGCAGATGCGGAAGTTGAGGGAAAAAGAATTCATCGATCGAAGACCCAGAACTACAAAGGGTTGGCAGGCTGCAGACCTGGCCCAGAAATTTGGCTCCTGGAGTTAAACCCCACCAAGTGAAAAGTAATGAAGATTGGGGGAAGGGCAAAGAAGGCCCCAGACGGGTACGTCTGGGGGGGTGAGACAAAAAAAACCCTCATTAAAGGAAAAAGATTTTGGGGGGTGAGATAACACCAGGCAATCTCCTAAAGCGCACACAACCCAAATAACTGTGCGATATGGGGCCTAGAAAACCTCAGAACAGATCCCACATCTTAATAAAAAATCTTTCAGGCCCTGTACACCGTGTAGGGTTGGGCCCCCATATTGGAGTATGCGGCACCGTTTGGAACCACACCTAGCCAAGCACGTGAAGAAACTAGAAAAAGTGCAAGGTTTTGCAACAAGATAGTCCCGACTAAGAGGTATGCCCTCGGGAGGGTTAAGGGAAATAAAACCTGACGCACTGGGGACAGGAGAGAAAAGGGGGGACTGATAACGACATACAAAATATGAGAGGAGTTGACAAGGGGGGAAAAGACAGGATGTTCAGGATTGGCCAGTAAAAGGGGACACAGGGGAAAGCTGAAGACAAGATGAATCACAGGGTGTTAGGAAGTTTTCTTCACCCGAGTGTCGTAAGTGGAATATTTTGGGGGAAGCGATGTAGTGGGGGCGGGACCCAAACATAGCTTTAAGCAGGGTATGATAAAAATCACGGCCAGGGAGAGTGCCTAGTAGCGTCGTGAAGAGGGGGGCCAGGGCTCGGATCGACCCCCGCAACCTCAATAGGTGGTACAATAGGTGGTACACCCCCACCCCACCACACCCCCACCCACACACACACACACGCACACCTAACACACCACTACTCACACACACTACACGCGACATACACGCACGCACTTCACACAACACACACACAAAAACCACACACACACCACACACAACACCACCACACACACTACACCACAAACACACGCGCGCACTACCACGCGCACAACTACACGCACACATACAGCCACACTCACCCCCAACACTCAGACAACTACACGCACACACTCACGCTACACTAACGAAACCACTACACGCCCACACTACACCCCAAACACTACACGAAAACCACTACACGCACACCTACACGACAATACACGCCCACATACACGCACCCCATAACGCACACACTACCGCACACACTCACGACACACTACACGCACACACTACACGCAACTTTACCGACAATTAAAACGCCACACTCACCCCCAACTACACGCCCCAATACACGCACACACAAAACCCAACACATACACAACACACTACACACACAACTACACACCACACTAACAACACTAACACACACAACACTAGACCCCAACACCACCACACTCATCGCACTCACACGCAACTCTAACGCACCCACTACACGCAATACCAACGCAAAATTTTACACACTTTTCACACACGCCACATACCCCAAAAATTACACAAGACTACATCCACACACACACACACACACCACACACACACAACACACACACACACACCCCAAACAAAACCCCAACACACACCAACCACCCCCAAAAATACACACATACATAACCAAAAGCACCCCCAAATTTAACACCCCCAAACACACACACGAGTAGGACGAAAAGAAAGGGGTGGAGGAACAACAGCAGAAAGCGGGGGAAACTGAAGAGGGGAAATTGAAAAAAAATTTCCCTTGAGGAAAAAATAAAAGGCCATGTGATATTGGGTGATAGTAAAGGGAGAAACGAAGGAGATCTTAAAACAGACCCAAAAATACGGAGGGGGAAAAAAAGGGATGAGGAAAGTGGGGACTGTCTTTTCTGGGTGGGGGAAAACCTTGATGAAAAAAACGGATAAGGTAGGATTTAGGAATTTGTGGTTACAGGAGAGGGAAACACCCCAAATGCAATTTTTTTGAGACTTGGGTATATTCGAGGGAAAAAACTGCCCCCTCAAATTGAATTCGGTCAGAAAAAGGGAAAAAAAGAAAATCCTCAGGGGAAACCATTGTTTTAAAAAGGGTTTCCCAAAAAAAATTATGTTCTGTTGACTGCAAAAGAACACAGAAGAAGGGGAAAAAGAGTAAAAAGGGCCCGAAGAGGGAAGGGGGGACAGGGCATTGATTGATTTAAGAAACACAGCCTCTAAATAACAGCAAGCAAACCCCCCACAGAACCACCCACACATCTCCTCTAAACCCCTTTTTACCCTATAAAAAGACACAACCGAGCCGGCCACTCCACACTTGCGGTTTCCCCCCCTCCCCCAAGGTGGGAATAGCATGTTTTTAAACCCACCACGAACGCAGGAGGCAGGAAGAGTACGAGAGGCAATTGAGCGTGGTTGACACACTGGCTCGCGGCCGAAAAGTCCGCATGCAGGGCAAAAAATACTGATCTTTGGGGGACTTTAACCACAAGGAGATCGATTGGAGACTTGGACCCGATGGGGGCCAAAAACATGAAGGGCTAAGAGTGGAGGTGGTATGGAAACTTTATGTACCCAAAAGTAAGGGGCCAAAGAGAGAGAGGAGAGGTTAACCCGCAAGGCTGGATTAGTATTCACCCTTTGTTTGTGCAGAAATCGAGGACATCACTATGAAAGGCCCCCCTTGGGGCAGTGCCCTGTGGTTTTATGTTCGAATACACAGTAGAGTAAAGTGTAAGGAGAAAACCGGAAAGGCCCGGGGGAATGAAGCCAAATACAAGAAAGGGAAATTCATAGGAAGAGGGAATTTCCCGAAAAAGGGGGTTCAGTGGGACGAGAACTGGCAGGGAAGCCAGTTAAGAGATGTTTGGAAAATTTTGCAACAAAAAGCAAGGGGCTGAGGAGAGGTTTTTACCCCAAGGGGAACGGTTTGAAAAAAGCCAGGAGAGCCATGGTTTACCCAAAAAGGGGCGGGAGGCAAAAACCAAGTGTGCTAGGGAAAAGGGAAAAATATGAAGGGAAAGGACCCCGGGAATAAGGGAGCATTTGTAGATCAGAAAGAATAGCAAGATAAGAAGGGAGGTTCCAAAGACAATATGAAAAAAAACTAGCAGCGAAGCAAATCTGACCGAAATGTTGTCAGCACTCGGGGGAAAACAACAGTAAGGACCCGGTAATAGGTAAGGAAGGAAGGAGGAGAGACAACAAGAAATGACCGTGAAGTATGTGAGGAACTCAACAAGAGATTCAAAGAAGTGTTCACAGAGGAGACAGAAAGGGCTCCAGAAAGACGGAGAGGTGGGGCACACCACCATGTGCTGGACACAGTGCACACAACCGAGGAAGAAGTGAAGAGGCTTCTGAGTGAGCTAGATACCTCAAAGGCAATGGGGCCAGAATAACATCTCCCCATGGGTATTGAGAGAGGGAGCAGAGGTGCTATGTGTACCCCTAACAATATTCAATACATCTATCGAAACAGGGAGATTGCCTGAGGCATGGAAGACAGCAAATGTAGTCCCAATCTTTAAAAAAGGAGACAGACATGAAGCATTAAACTACAGACCAGTGTCACTGACATGTATAGTATGCAAAATCATGGAGAAGATAATCAGGAGAAGAGTGGTGGAACACCTAGAAAGGAATGATCTCATCAACAGCAGCCAACATGGTTTCAGGGACGGGAAATCCTGTGTCACAAACCTACTGGAGTTCTATGACATGGTGACAGCAGTAAGACAAGAGAGAGAGGGGTGGGTGGATTGCATATTCTTGGACTGCAAGAAGGCGTTTGACACAGTTCCACACAAGAGATTGGTGCAAAAATTGGAGGACCAAGCAGGAATAACAGGGAAGGCACTACAATGGATCAGGGAATACTTGTCAGGAAGACAGCAGCGAGGTGTCAGAGTGGGCACCTGTGACCAGCGGGGTCCCACAGGGGTCAGTCCTAGTACCAGTGCTGTTTCTGGTATTTGTGAACGACCTGACGGAAAAAATAGACTCTGAGGTGTCACTGCTTGCAGATGACGTGAAGTTGATGAGAAGAATTCACTCGATCGAAGACCAGGCAGAACTACAAAGGGATCTGGACAGGCTGCAGACCTGGTCCAGCAATTGGCTCCTGGAGTTCAATCCCACCAAGTGAAAAGTCATGAAGATTGGGGAAGGGCAAAGTAGACCGCAGACGGAGTACAGTCTAGGGGGCCAGAGGCTACAAACCTCACTCAAGGAAAAAGATCTTGGGGTGAGTATAACACCAGGTACATCTCCTGAAGCGCACATCAACCAAATAACTGCTGCAGCATATGGGCGCCTAGCAAACCTCAGAACAGCATTCCGACATCTTAATAAGGAATCGTTCAGGACCCTGTACACCGTTTTACGTTAGGCCCATATTGGGTATGCGGCACCAGTTTGGAACCCACACCTAGCCAAGCACGTAAAGAAACTAGAGAAAGTGCAAAGGTTTGCAACAAGACTAGTCCCAGAGCTAAGAGGTATGTCCTACGAGGAGAGGTTAAGGAAAATCAACCTAACGACACTGGAGGACAGGAGAGATAGGGGGGACATGATAACGACTTACAAAATACTGAGAGGAATTGACAAGGTGGATAAAGACAGGATGTTCCAGAGATTGGACACAGTAACAAGGGGACACAGTTGGAAGTTGAAGACACAGATGAATCACAGGGGTGTTAGGAAGTATTTCTTCAGCCACAGAGTAGTCAGTAAGTGGAATAGTTTGGGAAGCGATGTAGTGGAGGCAGGATCCATACATAGCTTTAAGCAGAGGTATGATAAAGCTCACGGTTCAGGGAGAGTGACCTAGTAGCGATCAGTGAAGAGGCGGGGCCAGGAGCTCGGACTCGACCCCCGCAACCTCAACTAGGTGAGTACAACTAGGTGAGTACTGTCACACAAGAAGACTACCAAAACAACCAGACCTGCCTTCCACACTCAAAACCAGAAATAACCCATCCCACCTCCCAGAATACAGCTCTAGAAAGGAAGCAAAAAGTATGGCACACCATCGCAGATAGAATTAACAATAAGAATGAGGAGTGGCAGGAAATAATCACTGAGGCTTCGCCAGACGACATAAGAATCACAGAGACGATGCTCACATAAGTGATAACAGATGCTCTCTTCCTGTCTGGATATCAGATCCTGAGGAAAAACAAGGGGGGAACAGATGGGAAGAAGTAGTTTTGAGGAGATTGAAGGACTAGTCAGAGGAGGAGCGGATGACTAAATAGTAGGAACGCTTCATACAGGGGCCCCAAAAATGGTGATAGCAGTGATGTATAACCTGCCACTGAATAGTAGGAGGCCAAGACGGGAATACGATGAGAGCAACCGAGTGATGGTGGACACACTAGCCGAAGTTGCCATAAGAGCCTACATGGGTGATTTCAACCATAAGGGGAATGACTGGGAGAATCTGGAGCCAGATGGGGGAACAGAAACATGGAGAGCCAAGATACGGGAAAACGTCATGTACCAACCTGTTAGGGACACAACCAGTGAGAGAGGAGACTATGAAGCAACCAGGCTGGACCTCGTATTCACCTTGAACAGTTCGGATATAAGAGATATCACACACAAAATTCTCCAGTGCGTTTGTGTTTCCAATACAGTGTAGAGTTAACAATGGAGAGTGAAGCAGTACGAGAGGGAGAAGCCAAACTTCCATAAAGGGGACTACACATGAGGTGCAGTGGGTAAGTGAACTAGAGGGGAAGACAGTCAACGAAATGATGGACTCTAGCGGGTTTAGCGCTTGGTTTTCATAATAAAAATAATAATAATAATAATTGAACTTATTAAACTTTGTATTGTTGATTCAAAGGTTATGTTTAATGGAGTTTTACACTCAAAAGTTATGTATGGCAAATGGAAATCCTCTTTCATCTGTCCCTTGCAATCTGTACATGTCATATTTTCCATGTATTTTGAAACAAGACTGCGTAACAAAAACCTTTCCCCCAGAAGAACTAATGGAAAAGAATTTTATTGCCAAACAATACGTATAAACCTTTTTTTGTGTTTAGTGCAAACGAAAACGGAAAAAAAACCTTTTTTTTGGTTTAGTGCTGAACAATACGGATATAAACCTTTTTTGTGTTTAGTGCCAAACAATAGGGAAAAAACCATTTTTTTTTTAATGCTGAAAAATACGGTATAAACCATTTCCTTTTTAATTAAACAGTGTAGTTCATTCCGAAAATTTTTACTGTTGAATTGAACAAAATAACTCATTGCTTCTTTAGAGTCTTATTTTTTAAGGAAACTGTGATTTTTAAATTCAAAATGTACAAAAAACCATAAAAATAATTGTTCTATGTGAATTTTTATTCTTCACATCATATATTTTAAACTTTCGTATTTGATCTTGGTTTTTGAAACTTCAGGTATTAGAGCTCAGCGTCTTAGACGAAGAAATCTTGAGGTTTATAAATATCTAAAATACCCAAAAACTTAATTGATTTACCCTTTTAAAATTTTAGAAACATGATTTTGTGACGTGTTAAGACCTCTGCAGGAACATTGTGACGTTGCTATAGGGCCTTGCGGGAACATTGTGACGTTGCTAATGACCCGCAAAACATTGTGACGTTCTATATGGCCTCGCAGAAACATTTGACTGTTTTTAAATTGACCTCTGCGGGAACTTGTGACTTTTTGTTATATGACCTCTGCAAAACTTTGTGACGTTGCTATATGGCCTCCAAAAACATTGTGACTGTTGTTATATGAACCTCTGCGGGGGAACTTTGACGTTTTTATATGACCTCTGCAGAACTTGTGACTGTTTTTATATCCCCTCGGGGAACTTTGTGACTTTTTGCTATAGACCTCTGCAGGAACTTTGTGACTGTTTTTATATGACCTCTGCAAAAACATTGGACTGTTGTTAATACCTTGCAGAACATTGTGATGTTGTTATTGCCCTCTGCAGGAACTTTGTACTGTTGTTATATGACCCTGCAGGAACATTGTGCTTTTTATATGACCTCTGCAGGAACATTGTGACTGTTATGATTCTGCAGAAACTTGTAAACTTTTTGCATTGACCCTGCAAAACATTGTGACTTTTGGATGGCCTCTGCAGAAACATTGTACTGTTGCATATACCTCTGCGGGAACATTGGACTGTTGCTGAGGGGCCTCGCAGAAAAATTGTGACGTTGCTATTACCTCTGCAGAAACTTTGTGCTGTTGCTGTATGGCCTCTCCGAAACATTGGACGTTGCTGTATGGCCTCGCGAAATATTGGACTTTTTGCTGTATGGCCCCCTGCGAAACTTTGACTGTTGCTGTAGGGCCCTGCAAAATAGTGACTTTTGCGTAGGCCCTGCAAAAACATTGTGACTGTTGCTGTAGGCCTCTGCAAAAATATTGTGCGTTGCTGTATGGCCTCTCAGAAACTTTTGTGACTGTTGCTGTATGGCCTCTGCAGGAACATTGTGACGTTGCTGTAGGGCCTCTGCAAAACATTTGACTGTTCTGTAGGCCCTGCAGAAAACATTGTGCTGGCTAATGCCCTCTGCAGAAACATTGTGACTGTTGCTATATACCTCTGCAAACTTGTGACGTTGCTTTTATGGCCTCGCAGAAACATTGTGACTGTTTTATATACCTCTGCAGAACATTGGACGTTTTTATATGACCTCTGCAGAACATTGTACTGTTGTAATATGACCTCTGCGGGAACATTGTACTTTTTTTGCTATATGACCCTGCAGGAACTTTGTGACTGTTTTTATATGACCCTGCAAAAACATTGTGACTGTTTATATGACCTCTGCGGAACTTTTGTGACTGTTTTTATATGACCTCTGCAGGAACTTTGGGGTGCTGTTTTTTATATGACCCTGCAGGAACATTGTGACTTTTGTTAATGACCTCTGCGGAAATTGTTTTTTTTGCTATAGTCTCTGCAGAAACAGTGACTGTTGCATAAGGACCTCTGCAGAAACTTTGGGACGTTGCTTTTGGGCCTCTGCAAAAACTTTGTGACTTTTGCATATGACCCGCGGGAACATTGGCTGTTGCGTAGCCTCTGCAAAAACATTGTGACTGTTGCAATGACCTCTGCAAACTTGTGACTGTGCTGTAGGGGCCTCGCAGAAACATTGTGACTTTTCTGTAGGGGCCTCTGCAGAAATATTGTGACTGTTGCGAGGGCCTCTGCAAAACATTGTGACGTTCTGTAGGGCCCTCTGCAAAAATTTGTGACGTTGCTGTATGGCCTCTCAAAAACATTGTGACGGGTGCTGATGGCCTCTGCAGAAAATTGTGACGTTGCTTTTGGCCCCAGAAACTTTGTGACTGTTTGCGTATGGCCTCTCGGGAACATTTGACTTTTGCTGTATGGCCCTGCAGAAACTTGTGACTTTTTGCTGTATGGCCTCTGCAAAAAACATTGGACTTTTTGCTATATGACCTCTGCAGAAACATTGTGACTGTTGCTGTATGGCCTCTGCAAAAACCCATTGTGACTTTTTGCTATATGACCCCCCGGAACATTGGCTTTTTTCTGATGCCTCTGCAGAAACATTTGAGTTCGTAGGCCCTGCAGAAATATTGTGACTGTTGCTGTAGGGCCCTCTGCAAAACATTGTGACTGTTCGTATGGCCCTGCAGGAACATTGTGACTTTTTGCTGTAGGGGTCTCTGCACAAACATTGGACTTTTGCTGTAGGGCCTCTGCAGAAATATTGTGACTGTTGCTGTATGGCCTCTGCAGAAATATTGTGACTGTTGCTGTATGGCCTCTGCAGAAACATTGTGACTGTTGCTGTATGGCCTCTGCAGAAATATTGTGACTGTTGCTGTATGGCCTCTGCAGAAACATTGTGACTGTTGCTGTATGGCCCTGCAAAATTTTTGGACTGTTGCTGTATGGCCTCTGCAAAATATGGACTGTTGCGTAGGGCCTCTGCAAAATAGGGACTGTTGCTGTGGGGTCTCTGCAGAAACATTGTGACTGTTGCTGTATGGCCTCTGCAGAAATATTGTGACTGTTGCTGTATGGTCTCTGCACAAACATTGTGACTGTTGCTGTATGGTCTCTGCACAAACATTGTGACTGTTGCTGTAGGGCTCGCACAAACAGGGGACGTTCTGTATGGCCTCTGCAAAAATATTGTGACTTTGCTGTAGGCCTCTGCAGAAATTTGTGACTGTTGCTGATGGTCTCTGCAGAAATATTGTACTTTTTCTGTATCCTCTGAAAAAACATTGTGACGTTGCATATGACCTCTGCAGAAACATGTGACTGTTCTGTAGGCCCTCTGCAAAAATATTGGACTGTTCTTTGGGCCCTGCAAAACATTGTGATGTTGCGTAGGCCTCTGCAAAACATTGTGACTGTTGCTGTATGGTCTCGCGGAACATTGGACTGTTCTGTTGGCCTCTGCAGAAACATTGTGACTGTTGCTATATGCCTCTCAGAAATTTTGTGACTGTTGCTAATGGCCTCTGCAGAAACATTTGACGTTGCTATATGGCCTCTGCAGAAACATTGTGACTGTTGCATATACCTCTGCCAAACATTGTACTTTGCTATGGCCCTGCAAAAACTTTGTGCTGTTCTATAGACCTCTGCAAAACATTGTGACTGTTGCTAATGACCTCTGCAAAACTTTGGGTTTTAATTATCAAAAAACCCACAGCTTTATCAAGTTTAGCCTTTAATAAGATTTACCCTGTTCCATGAAGAATGTTAAGAAAACTTTCGTCTTGTCTGTACATTAAAAACACACCACACAAAACAGTTATTTATACCAGACTCCTAAACAAACCACATATTATTTGATTATTACGGGAATTTTTTTTATATATATATATTATATATATTATATATATAAAAATATATATAAATTATATATATATTAATAAATATATATAATATAAAAACGTAAATACAGTGACCTGAGATAAAATTTGCATAAGATAGCAACAACTAAAAAAAAATAAAAATTTAGGATAGTCACGGGGAAAAAATATATACATAGGTTAAACTTCGGGTTGGAATTTACAACTCCGCAAGGTGAGCCAGTGTGTATGTCTCCCCGAAAAGGGAACGCCATGGTTGTCTACCCAACAAGGAGACGCCATTGTATGCCCTACCCGAAAAGGGTAGCCCGCCTTGGTATGTCTACTCGAAAAGGTAGACGGCCAGGGTGTAGTCAAACCCGAAAAGGGTAACGCCGTGTTATTCTACCCAAAGGTAACGCCAGTTGTATGTCACCCGAAAAGGGTAGCGCCAGTGTTATTCTACCCGACAAGGTAGACGCCAGGGGGGTTTCTACCCACAAGGAGACGCCAGTGTGATTCTACCCAACAAGGTAGACGCCAGTTGCATGTTCCCGAAAAGGGGTAGACGCCTGTGGGATGCTACTCGAAGGTAACCCAGTGTGATGTCACCCGAAAGGTAGACCCCAGTGTTTTTCTACCCCAAGGTAGATGCCAGTGTGATTTCACCCGACAAGTAGACCCATGTGTATGTCTACCCAAAAAGGTAGACCCAGTGGTAGTCTCCCACAAGGTAGACGCCATGGTATGTCCACCCGACAAGGTAGACGCCATGTGTATGTCTACCCACAAGGTAGACGCCGTGTGAAATCTACCCAAAAGGAAAAGGCCAGTGTGTATGTCTACCCACAAGGTAAAACGCCGTGGTATGTCAAACCCACAAGGAACGCAGGTGTAGTCTACCCGCAAGGAACGCCAGTGTTATGTCTACCCGATAAGGTAACGCCTGTGTATGTCTCCCCACAAGGAGCGCCATAGTATGTCTACCCGACAAGGTAACCCCAGTGTGAAATGTCTCCCAAAAAGGGTAACGCCAGGTTATTCCCCCGACAAGGTAACCCCAGTGTGTATGTCACCCGACGGTAAAATGCCATGTGTTTTCCCAAACCCGAAAAGGGTAGACCCAGTGTGTATGTCACCCGAAAAGGTGACCCATGTTAGTCTCCCCGACAATTAAGCCAGTGTGATTCACCCGAAAAGGTAGATCCCAGTGTGTAGTCTCCCCGACAAGGTAGACCCAGTGTGTATGTCAACCCGACAAGGAAGCCATGTGTATGTCTACCCGAAAAGGGTAGACGCCGTGTGTATGTCACCCGTAAGGTAGACGCCAGTGTGTATGTCTACCCGACAAGGTAGACGCCAGTGTGTATGTCTACCCGACAAGGTAGACGCCAGTGTGTATGTCTACCCGACAAGGTAGACGCCAGTGTGTATGTCTACCCGACAATATGTCCGTGTCTTAGTTACAGTAAACAACAACATCCAATTAATTAATAAACACAGGTGAGATATTACAGGTAGTGCGGGTTACCCCCCCATCACCCTTGCGGGTTACCCCCCCCCCATCACCCCAGCGGACACTGACGGTCGTCGTCATCTTTAAATATCACTTGTGGTTATTATTATTTTAACTCTTGTGAATATATGTAAGTTATTTTATAGTTATGGGCTCATTGTTTAGTATTAAAACATATTAGACAGGTATTTTAAGTTGTTTTTATTATAGTAATACAGTATTTGAGAAGTTTTTTTTTTTATATTTTATTTAAAACAGTGCGATACAAATGACAGAAATATATTAAAAAGATACACGACAAAAGATTACTGCACTAGAATCGCACTTAACCCGAGACCTAATAACGACACCATACAGTACAGTGGTAATACACACTCACACACACCACACCGTTATGTTACATTGGTATTATTACACTCACACACAACACACCGTATATTACAGTGATAATACACTCACACAACACTATACATTACAGTGGTATTGCTTTATTTGTTAAAGAACATCTCTAACAAGGTTACATATTACCAAACATCAAACACTGAAATTATGAAGATTGTACAATAAAACAGAGAATAAAAACAAACAAACACGCACAATGACACACACAAGCACACACATTACACTACATGAGACTACATCAGCACATACTAGGTGAGGTTTCTGCCTGTCAACACACGTAATGCAAGACTAATTCTAAGAATCTTAGTGCTTAACAGAGCACCACGATACTCAAAACATTAATATTGCGATTATCACGAGATCTTAACATACATAGTTATTTACTATTCAAAGAAGGAAACGGGATAATACTAAAAGTCACAATAAAAAACATCCAATATAACAAAACAAAAACTACGATATGATATTTTACATCTCAGCAAAACAAAGAAAAATAATGCAAACTAGTTACAAGTAATATAATATTACTGAAAAGCACACTGTAACACAGCATAAAATATAACAAAATAAAAATCAATTGCTATACGCTAGGAAACACTTTTTACCACTTACAATTGAATCAAAAACAGTAAAGACTCCTATGCACATATTTGAGTCTCATAGAAAATTTTCATCATAAAGTCCTTGAAATGATTTATACATGATAAAAAATATGCAATCGTAGTGCTACACCTTCCTCAATGATAATTGTGTAGTTCTTGAAAACCTCGGGTAATAACCCTACTGCCTCTAGATATCAAAACTCATTTATACATCCATATAAAACAGCTCTCCATGCTCACACCCAAGTCTAGGAAAATGCCCGTCGTATCCCTTTACCCATTTTGCAAATCCCATAAATCCCTTAATGTGAAATTTCGATAACCCTCACTAAATCTCTCTCCCATCTCCCTCCATACACCCCTTTATTCTACACTGTGTCCTATAAAAAGTTGCTGCCAATGCATTAATTCTTGCAACGCACGTCCCCTCCCTCATAGCCCACATCATGTATATATAATCCGTAATCATATACCCAATCGCATTCTCAACCCTTTTATTCACCCCAGTTATATCTAAACTTAAAACCCTCAAAACCTGCAAACCCCCTCCCCCACTAACCTTAAAACCTTACCCATCCAAACCTTATAAGTTCAATACAATCGCAAAAATACACCGTATGATAAATAGTCGCCAATCCTCCACAATCCCTGCATTCCCCATCCTCTCGTATTCTCTTATAGAATAAAACCATTCCTGACGGCAAGATTCCAGTAAAAATCTATACATAACTTCTCTTACTTTAGGTTTTAAACGCAATTTATTAAACGCCCCCAAATATTATGCCAATCATACATCGGATAAACTCCTTCTACCGCCGCTACCAGAGCCTTACCATCTGCCCTATCAAGATTTCTCAATTTAATTTGTGAGTGATCCTCACGTTTATGATGACCCGTAACATTGCCTCACCTATCATGAACTCCCGACCCCCCCACCACCGTCGCATATCCTGATGTATCCTATGAAGACCGTCTTCTTTCGCCCCTCCCTCCCGCTTATAACTATGTTTTAAATACATACTTATTATCCTCTTTTCGACATCTATAAGACCCAGCCCTCCACGGCCAACCGGAGTGTGACAACCGCTCTACTTAACCATTCGCTCCCTGTTCCCCAAATGAATCTAAAAACACTTTTTTGTAACCTTTTAATTCACAACGAAGTATCGGAAATATTACCGTAACATGCCATAGTTTACTATATAATAGCACATTCGTTGTTATCACCCTTTGTTGCAAACTTAAATTAGCAGCTCTCAACCCACTAAGACGCTTCAGAACACTATCAACGATACGCACGGAATTTATTTGTTGTGCTGACTTGATATCATTACATAAACGATCCCACATATCTTTATTTGGTCCACCCTTTCCCACCTTTCAGCTACCATTCCTTCCTCACACGACCCTTTTCCAAGATTCATATACTTGTTTTCCTCATGTTGATCGTCATGCCAGTAGCCTTTTCAAAAACTTTCACTAACTTTTCTACCCGAATCAAATCCATGTTTTCTCTCACCAAAATCGTCGTGTCGTCGACATATCCAACAATGCCCGCTCCCCCACCCCTTACATTACTCATCCCATTTGCTTCCAATAAAACCCTTATCCCTCTATAAAAGGGTCTTGAAAACAAGCAAAAAAATTTGTGAAAGGGGACAACCTTGACGCAAACCCCTTCCCATCTGAATCCGATCTCCCAACCTCCCATTCACCTGCACACGCAAAGATGCCTCTTGATACATTAATTTGGCCCATGATATAATTTCCGCCCCAAACCCCTGCCATCTCATTATCTCCATAACGTCTCCCGTTCCACACTATCATATGCCGCCTCCCAATCTATAGCCAATACCCCCCCATCTCCCAATCTAACTCTTTCTTCAATAAAACTTCTAATCATACCGTGACCTTCCATACATAGACCTGCCCGTACCCCATATTGTCCTCGTCAATCACTTTGCCCAGGACTTTTTTTTATTCTGTTGGCCAAGATCCTTCCAAAAATTTTATAGTCCCCACATAATAACGAGATTGCACGAATAATCTTATACCGTTAATGGCTCGCCTTTAGGAACTAGGACGACCACAGCCAACCTTTGTTGTTCCCCTAAAACCCCATCCCGCTTCATGATATTGAATAAACGTACCAAAAACCCCTTTAAAACGTTCCAATTTTGAATATAAAAGTCGCTGGGCAACCCATCTATTCCTGCGCCTTACCCAATTGCGCCCCAGATAAAGCCTCCCAAGTCTCACACTTCCGTTATCGGCCCTCCCAACATCAAACGATCATGCTCCTCCAGCTCACAACGCACAAACCTACCGATTGACTGCAATGCAATTTCACTTATTCCAACACTTTGCGTTTTCAATTTAACCCAAGCATCAATATACCCACTCATACCCTCCGTCGTCGTCAACACCTGATTCACTCTATACCCCAGCATACCTACCTGGACATTCAACCCCATTAACTCCATTGCTTTGCGACGTCCTGTGTTGATTCCTCAACACACACGCCGACGGCCGATCTCCCCACAAAACCTCTTCGATTCCACCCTTAAGCCTTTCCCCATCAAACCTTTCGTTTTGTAAATTACGTAGTTGCTCCTTAATTCGTTCAATTTCGTAACAGGATAATTAGCATTCGCTTGTACATAGCAGTCGCGCAACTGCCCCTCTAAATATCGTTGGAAACCATACTGTAACTGATTATATCTCACTCCCTGACTAATATAAAATTCCTTAATTCGCTTTTTGCTATCATTTCCCACCAATTAACCAAAGCCACATCTCCAGGTGCTTCAACCACAAGGCGTTTCCCACATATGCCCAAAAGACAAACGACTTTCCTCTCTCTTCAATAACTTTACATTTAATTTCCAAAATGACGGACCCCTTCTAGGCACACCCTCAATATCTACATCCATTACAACTCCTCTATGATCCGAAAAAACCACATTTATCACACTCACTCTCCGCACTGTAACCGCACTAGACACGTACATTCTATCTAATCTCGCCGCATAATCTCTTCTAATGAAAGTATGCTCCACATTGCCACCCCCCCCACACACATCCATTAAACCCACACTCGTCAATAAATCTCCCAGGAACCCCAAGCAACAACCCGCTCCTCGAGGCTCCACATCTTTTCGTCGTATTACACAATTCCAGTCTCCCCCTATTATCGCTACATTTGGTAAACTACGTAGATGATATACTAATACATCTTGTACCAAATTAATTTTTAAGTCGTACATCTCCCTCGGCCGGCCCATATACACCTACAAAACTTATATGTACTCTACCCCATAAACCATCCACCCTAATCACTCTCTCCCCCCTCCCCCCTTTCACTATGGCGTACTACAAACGGGCTATTTTCCTTACCAGAATGGCGACGCCTCCTTTTAACCTCGTCGCATATTCCATATACACATCGTAACCATCTAATTCCAACTCATATCCAATTCTGTAATTGTGTTCTTGGATAAATACCACATCCACATCTAGACGCACCAAAAATTCATTAAACCACTTCGCTTCCGCTCAGATCTCAAACCGTTAATATTTATTGTCAAAACCTTAAAGTCAATTAATGGGATTTTTCCTTTGGTTCTAGGTATAGACTTTTCACTTATACATTTTACACCTCTATCCCTCTCCCCTTTTTTGGGAATCACCTTGATAAACTCTTGTTTCGTGGATTCACTGTTCCCTTTCCTCTGTACATCCGCCCAAGACTTTTTCCCTGGCCTTTGGGCAGGAGTGAGCACGTCGTCTGAGTCTGGTGGGGTCGCAGTTCGATTCGCGTCCTACCCTCCACCTGCATTGGGATTTCTTTAGTACTATCATGATGCACCTCCACTTCTGCTATATTTACCATCATGCCATGCGACACCCCAGACTCAATGCTTTCATCCGTCGCCTCACCATGATGCTCAACCGATCCCAAATTTGCACCTGGTTCCCTCCACACGGTTGACGATCGACTCGTCTAACAATACATCCAGTGCCTTCACTAAAGACGCCGCTACATCCTCGTCCCCCATAGTGGGCAGAGTCTCTTCAAATACTTTATTTATATCCAGTGATGGTGATTCTTCTCGCTGTTTTGCATCCTCCAAAGCCTTCTCCTGCGCTTTTTCTACCTCTTCACTCCAAGATGTCCGTTGTCGAGACGGGTGAGCATAAGACTGTTCTCGTCCCTCCACTTCCTCGACTTCTTCCGTTGTTGCTGGTGCGATATTTGGAGATTCCTACGACGCTTATCACACTGTGCCGCTATGTGGTCATACGATCCACACAGCCGACACGTACGACGTTGCCCCGCATATTTACATATACCTGAGTTCGAAATGCTTGCAACATAATATAGGACGGTATGGGATGGCGTAAGGTCATTTTGACTGAATATGTTCCCTCCAAACTTCCAGCATAAGGTCCAGCGGCCCACCGACCTGCAGAGGCCATATGAACCGTACCATAATTACGTAGTTCAATCTTTTATAACAAATTCATTCGCCTCAAAAGGCACATTCCTTATTTTAACCCATGTGTAGTGTCGTGATACATCATGTAGACGTACTGATACAGCTGAATTGACGGCTATAATGGTCTCTTGATACTTATCCACCACCGCTTCATAAACATTTGCTGACGTCATTTTAACGAAGATCCGTGTCGTCCCATTTAGTGCTACACCACATATCTCTTCATTTGCGATAACCGTAGGTATCACGGATAATCGCCGGTAGTAACAAGTCCATCGTGGCTCCAGTGACAGCCCCACGGGTCAACTCAACGCAAACAGTGTTGATGCGTCTGTAGCTCTGCAGCGCCATGTTGGTAAATGAGCAGCGCACGTCCTCACTTCTCAATGGTTGTGACGAACTGAGGTAGCTCGCCTGAACAGCAGAGGGGTGCAGCGCACAACCTCACTCGACCGTGGTCAGGCAGCGAATGAAAAAAAAAATGACCCGAAGGTACTCAAAAATACTCCAAATGAGATCATATATATCTGTATTTGAGAAGTATGTGAGAAGAAGCAAGACTTCTTCTGGAGTACTTTTAGAAGTGTAACTTAAAAATTCTTGGTGGTGCTTTAAACTGGTGAGAGAAGCAGCAGCAGCAGCAGGAGGAGGAAGAGGAGGAGGAAGAGGAGGAGGAGGAGGAGGAGGAGGAGGAGAGAGTTGACTTATTAACAGATGAAAAGTTAGAGGCACTAGTAACAGCAGCAACAACAAGAGGCAGCAGTTACAAATATTAATTTAACTGATTTAACAACAGGTGATCAGTCAAACTTACCTAGTTAAGTGTTAGAATTCCGAGAGTGGGATCGACACCATGCCTAACCCTTCTAGGGTAGGGTAGGTGCCTGAGCCCGAGCCTTTAGCTCATAAGACTGTCATTCCCATTAGCCCCCTTGGGGCGGGGATGGCAGACCAGAGAGGCCTAGCTTGTGGCTAGGCCTGGGGACAGTTGGTCCCAAAGATGAGGAGGTACTTGTGCCTCCTCCCATGGGAGACTTAGGTCTCAGACACTCCCTAAAGAGGGAGCCAAGGCCGGGCCACCACTTGGAAAAGGCCCGGGCCGGGAGAATACCGGCTAATCTTTAACTAACTAACTCCGAGAGTGGGGCATCGACACCATGCCTAACCCTTCTAGGTAGGGTAGGTGCCTGAGCCCGAGCCTTTACTCATAAACTGTCATTCCCATTAGCTCCCTTGGGGCGGGGATGGCAGACCAGAGAGGTCTAAGCTTGTAGCTAGGCCTGGGGACGTTGGTCCCAAAGAT
>NC_069406.1:51073031-51107790 GCF_026875155.1 Cherax quadricarinatus | reverse complement strand
CGTGAAAGTTTGTATTTGTAGTTATTTTAGATGTTAAATCAGTGATGATAGATGGGTAATGTTGTGGCATAGATAGGAATTAGTGATTGATTTTAGTGTGGTGGTTTAGGCGATGGATGGAGGTGAGGGTGATGGTTTGGCGGTGGGGTGTTGGATGGTGGGAGGTTGAGGATAGTGGTGGGTGATGGTGAAGGTGATTGCCCTGTGGTGGGGGTGTTTTCCCTGGTGGTGAGGGTGATTGCTGGGGGTGATTGACTGGTGTGGGGTGAGGATGGGAAGGTGAGGACTGGTGGTGAGGGGTGGACTGATGGTGGGTTATGGACTGGTGGGAGAGTGTGGACTGGTGGTGAGGGGATGAATGGTGGTGAGAGTGAGGGATGGTGGTGGGGTGAGGCTGTGGTGGGGTGATGGATTGGACAGACGACATCGCGTTATGGGAGGGTATGGGCCAACGGGTGGCTTGTGGAGGAAGTACTATTTCCCTTTTTTGCATGACGTTGAGGAGGGACGGTGGATAAAGGGGTGTAATGGTGCGGGCGAAGTGCAGCAAGATCGGGAGGTTAGGAATACTTGTGCACTAATGTTAATGTGACAACGTTGTGGCAGGGTCCTTGGGGGGAAAAAAAGAAGGTGACGTGGGTGTGGGGGGGGGGTTCTGTAAGAGCGCAGGAAGTTGAGATGCGATGTTCTTACCCCAGGAAAAAGAACAGGAGTAAAATCTTGGGAAAGGAGTATGTCATAAGGGGAAAGGGGGAAAGGGGTAAGTGGGTTTTTAATGGTTCTGGGGTAATAAAGGGGATAGGGGGGGTGAATAAGAAGCTGTCAAGAAAGACGAATTACAGAGGAGGGTTTATAGGGGGGGGTTTGTCCCCAAAAAAAAAAAAGGGGTAAACCCCCATTTTTAAAATAATTCAGGGTGTAACTGTAAATGTAAAAGGGGATTGAAGAATAAAGTGAAACGAGTATGGGGATGGAAGGGTTTTTTTGAGGAGTAAAATGTGGATGTATGCTTTAACAAAAACCCTAAATTATAAGTAGGCGTGCTTTGGCTTAAAAAGGGTTATAAAATTTGTATGAAAGTGGGTCTGTTAGGTTAAAAGAGGGGGAGTGGAGGGGGCGTGAAGGAAAATAGTCCCTTTTCGTATTATAAAGTGGGAAAAAGGGGGGGGGAGGGTGTGGGGTGGATGGTGAGTGGGGGGCATTCGAGATGTTTCATTGGGGGTTATATGAGGGAGAAAATTTAAACAAAGTAAAAGAGGTTTTTTTGAGAGACGTTTTGTGTTTTTTTTAAAAGGGGTTTTCCCCCTTAGTAACTGTAATTGGGGGGACTGGAACTGTGTTTAAGGGGGGGGGGGTGAGCCGAGGGGGGGGGGTTGTGTGTTCGGTGTTACGCAAGTTTTAAGGGGCAGGGGTGAGGGACGTGGAGGGGAGTGGGTTGGGGTGGGGTTACACTTTTGTAGGAGAAAAAATTTAGCGGGTTAGATGGATTTATAAACGGGAGCGTTGGGTAGGGAAGGGGTTTAAAAAAAAAGGGGCGTGGGTTTTGGTCATAGGGGAGTTTTTGGTGAACTGGATTGGGAGGGAGGGTAAAAAGGGTTTTTTTCAAGTTTTTGGAGTTAAATGCGAGGTTGGTGAGGAGTGAGATGGTAACGCAGGTTTAAAGGCGGTGGAGACAATTTGTGGGGGCAAGGGTGGGGTAGGGAGTATTTTTATTGGTGGGAAATAGGGCTAAACCCGGTATCGCGGGGTTTTAAAAATAAAGGAAGGGAGGGGGAGGTGGAGGTTTTGGGTTTTCAGAATTTTTTTTTATATTTTATTTAAAATCAGGGACAAAAAATCTATGGGTCTTTAAAATGTAAAAAAGTACAGGGGGAACAATAAACAACTGTGAAACAGTATGAAAAGCAATATTAATGACAGAACTGGGTGCTGCCTCAAATCAAACACCGCTTGTATACTGGCTTCAATGAAAGGTGGTCTATAAAAAAAATAGTAGAACCTACCAGTAAAGCTTCACCCCCCCCCCCCCATGAAAACGTCCCATTTCCTTAGATAAAAAGGAAAAAGCCCTTATCTGGGGTTACCTCCCTTCTTTGTCTTTTACTGCCCTAGGACCAGTTTGAGAGTCACGCACCCCTGTCGCACAAAAAAATGTAGAGGGCTTGTTTTGGCGGGCTTTAATTTTTCCCTAAAAGGGGAAATATTCTTTTCATAATTTGTAAAAGCTTTAGAATTTAAATGACAATTATATAAACAAAATCCACCCATTTTTAAACGGCTGACTTAATACAAGGAATGTCTGAACCTGATGGTAATCCACCATGAACAATCCCCCCTTCCCCTCATATCCCCTTTGGGTATAATTAATACGTGCACGGGGGGGGGTTTTAAGCCCCCCCTGCCTTAACCCCCTCCCCCATCCCTAGTAACTGCTGCCATCACCATCATAATACCAACGTCCTTTGAATTAATTTTTAAAATATATCACCCAAAAAACCGCTACACCATAAACCCTTAAAACTTTTAAAAAATTTTCACTTTATTCCTCCAGCAGAAGATTATTTACACTGTCGGAGATAATAACATCACATCCTACAGGAATGGCACATTAGAATCTAAAAAAATATGACTTTTTTATCACATGACCTGCTTTGCAGAGATTATTATACCCCTACCCCCCCAAAGTGAAAAAATGCCAGTTTACCTGGCTATACACAAGTAAAAAATATTCACTTGAACAATATAATGAAAATGTGAAAAATCTCTGTAAAATATATAAGAAAAAACCCCCCCAGGAAAGATCTTACTTTATACAAACCAAAAACTTTCACTAGTTAAAAAAAGGTATGAACCTATTATTATGACAAGTTACAGCTCATATTAGGTGGGGTGTATTTTAAAGGTTAAAATTTGCTTTTACTAAAAGCTTATGTACTCTTACAAAACATGTAGGAATCCTTGAAAAATTTTAAATTTCACGTTTCACAATAACCCAAGACACATTAATTGAATTTTATTGAAAATCACCCAAATCCTTTCCTCACACAATTCCCACAACACTCACCAATGACTCTGAAAACACCCCCCCGGGGCGGGCCCAGCCCTTTCATGCCCCTGACGCTTATAAAGACCTTTAAATCCCCAAAAAAAGCCCCCTGAAGCCCCCCGAAAAAAATCCTCTCCCACCTCTACCTTTTTTTTTTCCCTGTTGCGCATTTTTGGTTCTATAAAAGGATGTGCTAGGGGCCATCCTTTCGTTCCTCCCCCCCTTTGTCTCTCATTCCCCCTAAATTTAACACAAAATCAACCATTAAGTAAGCCAGTCCCCTTTTGAACCTTTCCCCCAACCCCACCTACATCAAAAACTGGCGCTCTAAAAACCCGACAACCCTTTTCCCCCCAATACGGATTTTTTCCCCTACCTTTCCCGCCAAAATCCCTGGCTTTCAAAAAAAATAAACTACTGAAGGTGTTATTACCCACAAACCTGAACTCCCCCCCCTCCCTTATTCGCCTATTTCTAAAAACCCCAGACGGCAATTTCCGTGAAAAAAAACCTAACATTACCCCCCTCACGCGGGGCCGGTGCGTAACCCTTTTAATCGCCCCCAAATGTCTTCCCATGCTTTTCATCGGGTACCTCCTTCCGTTGCACTACCCCCTAGGCCATATTTTCCTCTCCTGGGCCCCTACCCGAAATTTCTCGGCTCTCTGCCTCATAAATGACGCAAAAAACCCCTCACCATCTCTAAAATCTTGCCCCTTCCCCATCTCCAAAAGATTCCCTGCGCATCCCCAACCCCCCCAAACCCTTCCCCCGACCCTTGCAACCCTTTTTCCCTATAACACTTAAACCCTTTTTTCCCCAAATAAATTAAAACCCCCCCCCCCAAGGCCCCGGAAGTGTTACCACCCCCTTTTTTAAACCCAATCGTCCCAAACCCCCAGATAAACAAAAATTGCTCAAAAATTTCCCCGGGAATCCCCTTTCCCAAAAGGGTACAAAGCTCCCACTCCCTTTTTTTTACTGTAAAAAAAGCACTTTGACCACAATGACCTTGGTGTAGGTAAGATGTGTGGGCCCTCAATCCTACAATCTTCCCAACCCTACACCACCCCCTTTGAATTATTCTCCCTCCCCATTGAGCATTACCATATACACAACCCCACAAATTTTTCCCCCCGGGTCCCGACACTCCACCTCCCCTCCCCCCCCCCACCCCCCCCCTCCTGCCCATCCCATTCCCCAATCTCATGGCTTTGTTTTATGCCTTTCACGCCCCCTGTTCCCCATCCGAAAAACATCTAAAAACTCTTCCGCCCCCAAACCCCCTCCCTCCACTCACTAGGACGTTGTGCATAAAAGTACCTTGTAGGGACTCCCCCCTCGTATGCCCTCCTTACCCCCTGTATGCCCCTTTCCATCCCTATAAAAGGTTTTTTAAACATGAAAATAATATTTGTGCAAGGGCAACCTTGCCTCAACCCCTCCCTTTTTTTCACATGAACCCCACCCTCCCATTTTTGTAAAAAAATCCAGCCCCCCGATAAAAATTTCGTGGCCAATTCAAAAATGCCCTCCCCGAACCCTCCCACCCCATGATTCTCCACAGGCCCCCCTCTCGCACTGTCATATGCCATTCCCCAAATCCACGCAATATCCCCTTTTCCCCTCTTGCGGCCCTCAAAAACCTTCTAATACCCCATGCCCTATACTTTGACTCCCCGGAAACCCCATTTGACCCTCACTTTTACCTTTCCAATATTTTTTTTTCGATTTCCCAAAGGGGTTTTTTGCAAAAAGTTTGTAGTTGCACACTGGTGAATCTCGGTAATTCTCACTGTCATGACTTTCACCCTTTTGGCCCCCAAAAACTTAGCGCTGTCACCGCAAAGGTCCCAACGCCCCCCTCTCTTTTATGATATTAAATAATTCCCCCCCCCCCCAAAAAAATCTTTTTAATACTCCCAATCTGTTGTAAAATCCGCGGGGCAGCCCATCTACCCCCGGTGTTTACCCTGCTCATCCAAAAAGCCGTTAACCTCTTCCTCCAATAGGCCCCTGTAACTGTTCCCTGTGTCCCTGCCCAGCCTTCTCACCCATCCCCTGTTTTCTTAAAGCCCCCTCTTCAACCCACACCTCATTGTGCACTACCAAAGCATAACATACCCCCCCACCCCCTCCGTCGTCAAAAAATTTTTGTCCCTCCCTTACCCCCCCGTTTCCCTAAAGAATTTAAAAACCCCCCAAATTTCCCTTTTGCAAGCGCCGGCCCCCCTGCCCTCGGGACACACGCCGTGGTTATCACCCCACATGCCTCTCCAACCCCCAAAAACCCTTTCCGCATCAAACCCTTCTTTTTGCATTCCTTAGGGTTCCTTCACTCCCTCTATGTCACCCACGGGGGCTCCCATCCCCCCTTCCTCTTCATAATACTCCCTTAACTGCCCCTCAAGATACTAATAACCCCATAAGCAACGATTCTGTGCCTTCCCTGTCGGCATAGAATTCAAATCCTTGTTTTCGCCGTCACATCCCCCATCAAAAACAATCCCCATTGATTTCCCCATCCTTCCCATAAGACTTTCCACCATTGTGCAAATGGACCCCCCCCTCAATTTTTGAAGCAACCGAAATTAAATTTTCCAAAAACTTTTTCCCTGTTCGGCGCCCCCCCCATCCCCAATCCCCAAAAACACCTTATGTCAGAAAAAAAAGAACCCAAAACCCCTTACACTCCGCACCATCCCTTTCCTTGTACGTTTTCCTGTCCGCTGTGCAAATCCCCCGCCCACAAAGGTGTGCTGCACCCCCCACGCCGACCCCCCTCCACACCCAAAAAACCCCACCCGGTTAACAGGTCCTCAGAACGCCAAAACAATATCCTGCCCCCCTGGGTTCCCCAACCCTTTTGCGGCTTTTAAACCCCAATTTCCCGTCCCTCCCCCCACAGCTAATGCTGGAACACATTAAGTAAACCCCAACACTTCAGTAAAAACTCATTTCTTCACTCGACGTCCCCCCCGCCGGCCATAAAACACACAAAAGAACCCTTTCTTTCCCCGCCCCATCCATCTTAAACCCCCCTCCCCCCCCTTCAAAATGATTACAGAAAAAGGGCTAGCCCCCCTCCCCAAAAATAGCCATCCCCTTTTTCAATCTCTTTGAGTGGAATAAAGTATACCCCTCAATCATCAACTACAACCGGCTTTGGTTGTGTTTTGACAAACCCTACATCTACACCTCCTAATAGCTTCATGAACCATTCAATTTCCTAGAATTTTTCGAATTTAAAACTTTTTAAAGGCTCTGAATTTGTCAATGGGGGTTTTTCCTTTACGTATTGCACCCCTTTACCCCCCTTCCCCTTTTATACGCCCTTGACTTCAATCCCCTTCTGTGATCTGTTTTTTCACATCCCCCTTTGCCCTGGACCCCCCGGTCCAGCTCAACCACTTCCCCCAAAACCTTTTTCCCCAAAACGCTGTGCCGGAGTGGCACATCCACATCGCCCACGCCCGAGGGCACCCCGCTCTTTCCCTTTGACACTGGCCCTTTCCCCCCGCCTCCACCCGGAAGCCCCCCCGTGATTTCCCGCCCCCCCGTCCCAATTGCAACCAGCCTCACCTGGGTCTCTGACATGCCTCCCCCCTTCACCACCGGAACCCAGCGCACCCAGGGCACCCACAAGCCCTCAACGTGACTCTCCTGGGGTCCTAAAGTCGTGGAGGGACTAAATCAAGGGTACCCACGGCCCGCCCTACCCGTGACACCACATTTTTGGTCTCGGTGCCTCCCTGGCAGTGATGCTTCTCGGAAGGTTCAAAATTTTCCTCCCCGGGTCTCCTCGACCCCCACACCCCAAGCTTTTTTAAAGGGAAAACCGACTCAGGTCGTGCCAAATGCAACGTCTCAATGTCCTCTGATGCCCCCTTATGCTCTCCTCCCCCTGTGTCCCCTGTTGTTTAACAACTGGCAGCAAGTGATATAGGCACCGCATAATCGACAGGTACGTTGTTCCCCTGCGAAAGTCCCATTACTTGAGTCCTAAGTTTTTAGGAAAATATGGGAAAGGTAGGTGCCTCATGTCATTTTTAAGGAAAACCTTCCTTCAGGCATCCCGAATTGATCCTTCCCCCATTTCCCCAATGTCGCATATGAACAGTCCCAAATTCTCGAAGACGGCACGTAGTTGCCTCTTAGCCTCAAAGGGTACATTTCTCATCTTCACCCAGTATAAGAGGGACCCCCATGTAGCCTTACCGTCATGCAGGATTCCTGGTACCAAAGATCTTGGAACCCCCTTTTGGGAACTTTTCCTGTATACACTTGCATTAGAAATTTCACAAAATTCTATTGCCCCCTTCAAAGGGACACCCTACAGTCTTCGTGGCAATGCCCTATGTGTCCCTGATGTGGGGTAATTAAAAATTGGCTGAGTGGGCGCACAGCCCACGCACCCACTTCTATGCCGACAGTGTTTACCCCTTTTCTTTCCCCGCTGGCCATTTGAGAAAACCAAGTTGCCCGGCTGACTGGGGCAGGCTCAGCTCACGTCCCCTGTCCCCGGGCTGACGGGGAATGACGTTAAGATTTAATTATAACCCTTTTAGGTGAGCCTCCATCCGTGCAACACCTACCTCACCCTACCCATACTCCAGTTTTTTGTTCTTGTATATGTGAAATCACTTGTTGGAAAACGTTTCCCTAATACAATGCCTTAGTTGCCCTGTGTGTTATTTTACTACTTGTTCCGTTTCTGTTTGAAACCCCAGTAACGTTTCGTACACGTACCCTATTTTCCCGGGATTAAGGGGGCGCCTTTTTCCAACAGAAAAATCTTGGAATTTCAGCATGCGCCTTTGATCAAGGGTAGGCAGGAAAAAAACGATAAGTGCGGGGGCAGTTATGGACATTCGTTGTACAGGTGGGGACAGCGTGAAGGCGTCTTTTCAACTCCCCATACAGAGGAATGTGTAAAACCCATCCCGTGTAACATTAAATTTAACGATTCGAAATCATCGGCAGATGAAATGGTGGAGAATCACAGGAGGTGGACAGAGTGGAGAAACATCGGTAGAGTGAATGAGTGGAAAATCATCAGGCAGAGTGGCATGGGGGGAATCATCAGGCAGAGTGGAATGAGAGGAGAATCATCAGGCGAGTGAATGAGTGGAGAATCATCAGGAAGTGGAATGAGTGGGAAACATCAGGTAGAGGGACTGAGGGAGAATCATAGGTAGAGGGACGATGGGAATCATCAGATAGAGTGAACATGAGAGGAGAAAATCGGTGGTGGACATGAGTGGAGAATCATCAAGCGGGGACTGAGTGGAGAATCTCAGGGAGAGGGACATGGAGGGAACATCAGGGGAGAGTGGAATGAGTAGGAAACATCGGTACAGTGGACTGAGTGCGAATATCAGGTAGGTGGGGTGAGTGGAGAAACATCAGGCAGGTGGCATGAGGGGGGAGATTTTTTAGGCAGAGTGGACATGAGGGAGAATACAGGCAGAGTGGAATGAGTAGGGAATATCAGGAGAGTGGGGCATGGGGCAGAATCATCAGGTTGAGGGGCATGAGTGGAGAATATCAGGAAGAGTGAAGATGGTGGAGAATCATCAGCTGGGTGGACTGGTGGAGAATCTCAGGAAAAAGTGAGATGGTAGAGAATCTCAGGTAGATAGAAATAGTGAAAATTTATATTTCTTTAGGTAATTCCTTAAACCCCATCCACCTCTCCGTTTTTCTTCACACAGCCACTCCAAGCTATTCATTCCTTCCTTCCTTACCACATACTTATCGTTCCATTCATTCCATCATCCCAAACCCCTCCTTCCCTACCCCCTCCTTCCATGCTCCCTCTGAGAAGGAACACTGCTGCCTCCCTGGGTAACCCGCAGTGTTCTCCCCCCCATAGATGGTTTTGTTATATGATATAATTACTGAGGCAAAAATAACCGGAGTAATGGCTTGTTACCTCAGTAATGTGTCGTAAACTGTGCCTCCTTTTTTTTTTGATTTGTTTATTAAACGTTTGTGCATTGGGGGGGGGGTTATGGTTGAGTTTTTCTTTGTCTCATTTGAAAGAAACACAACCAAAAACCCCCACACACACACACACCAACCACAACAACACCACACACCACACACACACACACACCACAAGGGCTCCCCAAACAACCCCCAAACAAAATTAACAACTTCAACCCAAACCCAAAACACTGTTCCCTCTGCCCCCACCCCCACATCACAAACCCCCCTGCCACAGCAGTCCCTACGGGGCCGTGCCCTCACCCCCCCACAAATCCCCCCCAACCCCAAACCCCCCTAACCCCCCCGGGTTCCCACCCCCAACCCCCAAAATTTTTTTGGTCCACCGTGATAGACAGAAGCTGAAGGGGGGTGGTACACAAATGAGATGGGAAAAGCAAATAAATCGAGGAATGGGACGAAAAAATCAACGGAAATCCCCCGGGCTCATAGAGTCACAGAAATGAAACACATTTAGAAAAAAAAGATGCGTATTCTCCCGGGATTTCGATCTGAGGAAAGATAGAAAAAGAGTGGGGAGGGGGGGTTCACTGTCATAGAAAAAACCAGGGAGTTCGAGGAAATGGAGGGGCCCGGACGAGATTGGAGAGAGGGCTACACGCAGCCAAATTTAATTGGGAACATAAAAGGTAGCATGTGTATGATAACCCCCCCACAGAATGCAGGGGCCCCAAAAGAGGAATATGATGAGAAAAAAGAGCGAGGTGGACACATGGGTGACGTGGCCAAGACTCAACGTGCAGAGCAAAATTACTGGTTTTGGAGCTTAACCACAGGGAATGATTGGGAAAACCCGGAGCCCCTGGGGGCCCCCAAAAATGGGAGCCAAAGTGATGGTGTGGTAGGAAAAATCATGCATCAACACATCGGGACAGTACCAGGGGGCGGGGGGGGATGAAACGCAAGACTGGGCCTTGTGTTCCCCTGAGTAGTCAGACATTTATGATATACATAGAGAGGCCCCCGGAGTTAGTGACACGTAGTCCGGTTTTGATTACATAGAAAAGTCACAGGTGGGAGGTAACAGGAGTCGAATGGGAAAAGTCAACTAAAAAAAGGGGGGACTACACAGGTAGAGGGAATTCCTGCGGGAGGGGCAGTGGGACAGAGAAAGGTAGGAAAAGAAGTAAAGAAATGATGTTGTTGTAACAACAAAAAAGCAAAAAGAGACAGAGGAAAGGGTTTTTTCCCCGGGCAACAAAAACAAAGGAAAACCAAAGCGAGCCCTTTTTTTACCCAAGGTGCAGGGGGGCAAAAAAAGGGTGCATTAGAGAAAGGAAAAGGTATAGAAAGCAAAGACACAGGAAAAAAAGATCGTCGAAAAGCCCGAAAAAAAAAATGCACAGATAAGGAGGGGGCCCCGGGGAAGTACAAAAAAAGGGCATAGATCGAAAGCCAAAGTCTCACCGAAACTGTTGTTTAGCCCCATTGGAAAAAGATACAGTCAAAAAAAAGGAAAGAACAAGAGGTATGCGGGAGCTCAACAGGAGATTTTGGAAGTATTCACTGTGGGACAGGGAAAGGGTTTGGGAAGACAGGGCAGAGGGGGGGCACCAACAGGGAATAAAACAGATGCTGGGCGATATGCACACAATGGGGGAGGTGAAGAAGCTGCTAAGTGTCTTTATAAATCAAAGGCATTGGACCCGGGCACATCTCCCCGTGGGTCCTCGGGGGGGGCAGTTACTGTGGCCCCTAACCACAATCTTAACACTCCCTTGAAAGGGCAACTACCCGAAGTTGGAAAAACCGCAAATGTAGTTCCCCTTTTTAAAAAGGAGACAGGAAAGAGGGATAAATTACAGGCCAGGTCATGTGTACCAGTGTTACCTCCACAACACGGCCTAAGGCATCCAAAGATAGACAGGAAAACTTCCCCCCTCTGCAGGGGTATACTAAACCCTTGTAATGACTGAACAAATTTAAAAGTTTTGGGGGAAATCAAGGGACCCCCAAAAAGTATTTAGAAAACCAATACACAAGCAGGTCTGACGTACAAAGGGAAAGTGTGTACAACACCGTAATTCACACAACCCCTTGATAAAAATACAAAATTTAAAACTTATCGTCACAGAAAAAAACATCAGTACCGAAGAAACCTGGAATCATCACTTATTTTTTATCCGACAACTTTAACCGAATAGTGGCTTTTATAACTAGCTGAACCACTTGCCAAAAAATTCTTATCGCTTCCCCCAAAAAGAACATAGGAAAGGAAGAACATGGAAGGCCTGCTCACAAATTATCCAACTCCCTTCCAAACTACCAAGATTTTTGACTCTTATAAACCCCCCCCGGTACATCTTCAGTGCAGCATTTTTCCACCCGACTCCGTTTGAACTGACTATAAATACTCGGTACCCTTCCACCCAGGGGAGATCTGTTTTTTGACTTTAAAAAAACCCCCTGTGTGGGCGAAAAATTGTCAATAAAATGATCAATTTACTGACATGTGTTTTTATTTCCATTTTGTCGGTATTTTTTACATTTATTTCCCCGTTACGACCTGTTTTGTATGCAAAGTATGGAGAAGTTATCAGGAGGAGAGTGGTGGGCTCCTGGAACGGCGAGATTTTAAAAGATAACCAGCCGGATTCTGGAAAACAAAATTGTGTCACAAAAAATTCTGAAATTCTATGACAAAGTTACGAGTGCAACCGGAGAGAGGG
Organism: Cherax quadricarinatus; assembly: GCF_026875155.1. Taxonomy (NCBI): domain Eukaryota; kingdom Metazoa; phylum Arthropoda; class Malacostraca; order Decapoda; family Parastacidae; genus Cherax; species Cherax quadricarinatus. The sequence goes on along the minus strand of NC_069406.1, from coordinate 51,096,066 downwards.
GTGGGTTTATTGCTTTTTTTTTTGGACTGCAAGAAGGCCTTCGACACAGTTCCTACAAGAAACTAAGAAAGGGAAACTGGGATCAGGCGGATAAAAAGGAAAGGCACTGAAAGGATCAGAGAAATTGACGGGGGCAACAAGAGTCATGGTACGGGGTGAGGGATCACGTGGGCATGTGACGAGCGGGGTCCCCAAAGGGGGGCGGGCCCCTTTTTTTTTTTGGGCCCCTATATTTTTGTATTATGAATGACTGAGGAAAGGAAGATCGTGGTTTGTTTAAGTGAGTGAAGTTAATGAGGAGAATTAAATCAATGAGGAACAGGCAGGACTTCAAATTTGACCCGGACAGGCTGGAATGTGGTTCAGAATTGGCTTCTTGAATTCAACCCCCCAAGTGCAAAGGGCATGAAGACCGCAACAGATATAGACTAGGTGGCCAAGGACTGCAAACCCCGCTCAAGACGAAAGATCTTGGGGTGCATAACACCGAGCATGTCTCCGGAGGCACACATCAACCAGATAACTGTTGCAACAAAACGGGCGCCTGGCAAACCTGAGAATAGCGTTCCGATACATTAGTAAGGATTCGTCCAAGACATGTACACTGTTTAAATCAGGCCCATACTGGAGTATGCAGCTCCAGTTTGGAACCCACACCTGGTCAAGCACGTCAAGAAATTAGAGAAAGTGAAAAGGTTGCGACAAGGTTAGTTGCAGAGCCAAGGGGAATGTCTACGAAGAAAGGCTAAGGGAAATTGGCTGACGATACGGAGGACAGGAGGGTTACCAAAAGACTGCGTTGGATAGATAAGGTGGACAGAGACAGGATGTTCTAAAGAGGGGCACAGAACGAGGGGTCATAATTGGAAAATTAAAGACTCAGATGAATCAAAGGGATGTTAGGAAGTGTTTCTTCAGTCATAGAGTAGTTAGGAAGTGGAATGTCTGCAAAGTGATGTAGTAGAGGCAGGAATCATACATAGCTCATGGAGCAGGAGTGGCCCCTACTAGCGTTCAGTGAAGAGGCGGGACCAGGAGCTGAGTTTCGACCCCCGCAGCCTCAACTAAAGGTGAGTACAACTAGGTGGGTACACCACAACACATACACAAAATAGCTCCAAATACACCTTGAATCCCAATCAATCCGGCTGCTTACCCCCTTTCCCCCTTTTACTTTCTGCCTCACGAACTTCCCCCACACCTCACAACTGGCTCTTCCTCACTCTAAAGAAAGTTTTCCTCCTTGCCCTATACACGAAATTTAAGCTTCCTTATTCATCAACATTTAACATTCCCAAAATATTCCCTCCATCTTCCCAATACCTCTACTCTCCATTTAAAAAACTCCCTCTCCATTTTAAACTACAAATCCATTTGGTCTCTAGCTTTCTTAATTTGTTAATTTTCAACTCCAAACTTTTTCTTATTTTCAACAAAATTTTTGTTGATAACATCTCACCCACTCTCTCATTTGCTCTCTATTTCAATTTCTTCACCCTCTCTTTAACCTCTCTCTTTTTCTCCTATATCTCTTCCCTCCTTGCATAATCGGCGATTCCACAAGGCAGGGTGGCCGGAAAAAAAAAAAAAACTTCATCATTCACTCCATCCACTGTCTTGCCAAAGGGGTGCTTTACACTACAGTTATAAAGCTGTAACATTAACACTCTTCCTTCAGAGTGGAGTCGCTGTACTTCCAATCTCCAGGACTCAATTCCGGCCTGGGCCCGTTTCCTTTAATCGCTTCATAAATGTTACTTTGCTCACACTCCAACAGCATGTCATGTATTAAAAACCATTTGTGTCATTCATTCCTATAAATACGCTCATGCATGCTGTGGAAAGTCCGGGCCCCTCGCACAAAAAACCCATTATCCCCTCCCAACCCTCCTAGGCCGACCCTACCCGCCTCCCTCCACTACAGATTTATACACTCTCGAAGTCTTCTGTTTCTTTCCCATTCTCTTTGAGTCCGAACTCCTCAGCAACCCTTCCTCGGCCCTCGGGGACAACATTTTTGGCATCCCACACCTTCTCCTAACTTCCAACTAAGAATTCTCTGCATTATATTCACACCACATATTGCCCTCAGACATGACATCTCCACTGCCTCCACCCTTTCTCCTCGCTGCAACATTCATCACCATGCTTCACCCATATAAGAGCGTTGGTAAAACTGAACTCTCATACATTCCCCTCTTTGCTTGGCAAGGACAATTTCTTTGTCCCCACCGGGGACTCCAAAGTGTACCGCTCACCCTTTTCCTCAATCAGTTCTATGATTCCTCATTTTACAAAGACCATCCGCTGACACTTTCCACTCCCAAATGTCTGAACACATTCCCTGCTGCTCCATACTCTTCCCTCCAATCTGATATCCAATCTTTCGTCACGTAATTTTTTTATCCTCATAACCCTTTCTCTTTCCCTGATTTCATTTTTTAAATTTTTTTCTTTTTTATACCCTACCAATTCGTCCACCAACCTCTGCAATTCTCTTTTAGAATGTCCCAAGAGCCCCAGTGTCATCAGCAAAAAGCAACTGGGACAACTCCCACTTTGTGTTTGCTCCTTTATCTTTTAAAACCACACCTCTAGCCAAGACCCCAGCATTCACTTCTCTTTTCATTCCCATCTATAAATATATTGAACAACTACGGTGACATCCCCACATCCTTGTCTAAGGCCTACTTTTACTGGGAAAAAATCTCCCTCTTTCCTACATACTTTACCCCTGAGCCTCACTATCCTCGTAAAAGCTCTTTTACTTTTTCAGTAACTACCTCCTATCCATACCCCCTGCAGATCTGCCACTTTGCCCCTATCCCCCCTGCCCCCGCCTTTTCCAAAATCCAAAAATCCCAAAAAACCTCTTTACCCTTATCAAAAATTTTGTTCACCTTATGTTTCACTGTAAAACTTCGTTGCATCCCTTACCTACCCAAAGCCCCCCTGTTCATTGCGATCTGCTCTCTGTCTTACTTAATTTTTTCAATAATTACCATACACTTTCCCGGTATATAAACGGGACTATTTCCCTGTATTTTTGCACTTTCTTTCGCCCCCTTTCCCTTTATAAAAAGGAACAAAGTATGCTCTGAAAATCCCAGGTTTCCCCTTTTTCCATACTTTATTAAATAATAGCACAACCATTCCAAAAAACTATACCCCCGCTTTTGTTAACTTTTCTTTTTATCCTCAACCCAGCTGCCTTCCCGCCTTTCATTGTACCCCCCCCCCCCCCCAAAAATTCCCCCACTCACAACGGGCTTTCCCCTCCTAAAAGATGTTACCCTCCTTACCCTATACACGAAATTGTTTATAGTGTGCACAAGGGGGTGTCGCTACAAATGTGCACATACTGGTGTGGGCTACAACGTTAGCAATACCTGGTGTCGGCTACAATTAGCACATACCTGGTGTCTGTACAAGTGTAGCAAACCTGGGTGGTGTCTGTACAAGTGTAGACATACCGGGTGTCTGCTAAAAGGTAGCAATACCTGGTGTCTGCTACAAGTGTGACTACCTGGTGTCTGCTAAAAGTGTAGACATCCCTGGTGTTGTAAAAGTGTAGCACTACTGGTGTCTGCTCAAGGTAGCACATACTTGGTGTTGTACAAGTGTAGCACTTCCCGGTGTTGCTAAAAGGACCCCCAAAAATGGTGTCTGCTAAAAGTGGCCAAAACTGATGGTCTGCTATAAGTGAACATCCCTGGTTTTGTAAAATTTAAAGACATATCGTGTCTGTTGAAAGTGTGAATACCTGGTCCCTGTAAAAGTGTCCCAAATACCTGATGTTGCCCTTTAAAATAGCCAAAGCCAAGTGTTGCTGCACTCAGGAGTCCAGGTAGGATGAAAATTTGGGGGGGGGAGGGGAGGCTGGGGGAAATCTTGCAATATCCTAAGTATTTTTTAAGTGGGATTTTGAAAGAGAAGTAAAGAGAGCGATAGCGAGGGGAGTGGGGGAAAGGGGGGGGGCTTGGGTATGTTCGTAATTTTTTTAGTACGTGATTTTGCAGGGTTGCTAAGTACGGAGGTCGAGATGCTTGCAGGTCCTTTTTATTCTTGTAAATACGTGGGGGAGAGAGATGTAAAAGGGGGGAGGTTTTGGATGGAGGAGTATAAGTGTTGTTTTTTAAATTTTTGTAGGGAAAGGAAAGGAATAAATTTTGGGAAGGGGGGAGAGAGAGAGGAGGCTTGGGGATATCCTTCTATTTTTTTAAAAGAAGGATGCGAAAAAGAGGTAAGAAGGGAGGTGAAATATGAAGGTTTGATACCTTGTAAGTGGAAGGTGGGAGAAAGAGATTAGGAGGGTCAGGGGGTAGTGTGCAGGTATCCTTGTTGTCTTGTAATAAAGTTGTAGATTTTCCCCAAATGTGTAAGGGAAAAAGTGCAACTAATGGAATTAAATGTCATTAGTTGCACTTGTGTCCTTTTTTTGTTGTCTTGTAAATCACCCAACCCCCTCCCGGAATTTAACACTTAACAGGTAAGTTTGATTTTACCTGTTGTTAAAAACATTTTAAAATTAAAAATTTGTAATGCTGCCTCTTGTTGTTGCTGCTGTTATGTGCCTCTACTTTTTATTGTTAAAAAGTCAAATCTTCCTTTCTTCTTCTTCCTCCCCTTTCCCCTTCCTCTTCCCTTCTACTTCCCCCCCCTCCTCTTCCTCCTCTCCCCCCTTCCTCTCCCCCTCCCCCCCCCTTCCCTCCTCTTCCTCCTCCTCTTTTTCCTCCTTTTCCTCCTTCCTCTTTTTCCTCCCCCTCTGCTGTTTTCTCTCACCCGTTTTAAAAAACCCCAAGAAATTTTTTAAATTACACTTTTAAAAAAGTCTTGCTTTTCTCACTATTTTTCAAACTGTTTACTATAATAAAAAAAAAATTAAAATCTGTTTAATATGTTTTAAAACTAAACAATGAGCCCAAACTATAAAATAAGTTACAACATTCAAAGAGTTAAAATAAATAATAAACCACAAGTGTTATTTAAAGTGACGACGACCGTCAGTGGCCCCACTGGGTGTGGGGGTAGGGGTTTACCGTCTACCCCTCCCTAACCACCACCACCCACTACCCTCCCGCCCCTCTACCAACCACCACTACCCTCCCCTCCAACCACCCCCCACTAAACTCCCCTCCACCACACCCACTACTGTCCCCTCCCACACCACCACTACCTCCCTCCACACCACCCACTAAACCCCCTCCAACACCACCACTACTCTCCCCTCCCACCACCACCCACTACCCTCCCCTCCCACCACCACCCACTAAACTCCCCTCCCACCACCACCCACTACTCTCCCCTCCCACCACCACCCACTACCCTCCCCTCCCACCACCACCCACTAAACCCCCCTCCCACCACCACCCACTACCTGTAATATCTCACCTGTGTTTATTAATTAAATGCATGTTGTTGTTTACTGTAACTAAGACATGCAAAAAGGGAGGATAAGAGAGATGAAGGGAGAGGGAACTGAATTATAGAGGAAATGGAGTGGTAGGAAGGGAGGGAAGGAGGTAGAGGGTAAGGGAGGGAAGGAGGTAGAGAGTAAGGGAGGGAAGGAGGTAGAGAGTAAGGGAGGGAAGGAGGTAGAGAGTAAGGGAGGGAAGGAGGTAGAGAGTAAGGGAGGGAAGGAGGTAGAGAGAGATAATAAGCAGGTTGAGAGAGATAATAAGGAGGTAGAGAGAGATAATAAGGGAGGAAGACATAGATACACTTAATTTTAATATTTATGGAAAACTTTGCTTAATTCTAGTGTCGGACCTATTGTCGGGTAGACATACACACTGGCGTCTACCTTGTCGGGTAGACATAAACTGGCGTCTACCTTTGTCGGGTAGAATACACATGGCGTCTACCTTGTCAGGTAGACATACACACTGGCGTCTACCTTGTCGGGTAGACATACACACTGGCGTCTACCTTGTCGGGTAGACATACACACTGGCGTCTACCTTGTCGTGTAGACATACACACTGGCGTCTACCTTGTCGGGTAGACATACACACTGGCGTCTACCTTGTCGGGTAGACATACACACTGGCGTATACCTTGTCGGGTAGACATACACTGGCGTCTACCTTGTCGGGTAGACATACACACTGGCGTCTACCTTGTCGGGTAGACATACACACTGGCGTCTACCTTGTCGGGTAGACATACACACTGGCGTTACCTTGTCGGGCTAGACATACACACTGGCGTCTACCTTTGTCGGGTTAGGACATACACACTGGCGTCACATGCGTCGGGTAGGACATACACACTGGCGTCTACCTTGTCGGGTAGACATACACACTGCGTCTACCTTGTCGGGTAGACATACACACTGGCGTCTACCTTGTCGGGTAGACATACTACACTGGCGTTCCTTGTGGGTAGGGACATACACACTGGGCGTTACCTTGTCGGGCAGACATACACACTGGCGCTACCTTGTGGGCAGACATTACACACTGGCGTCTCCTTGTCGGGCAGACATACACACTGGCGTCTGACACTTTGTCGGGAGAATACACACTGGCGGTCTACCTTTCGGGCAGACATTACACACTGGCGTCTACCTTGTCGGGTAGACATACACACTGCGTCTACTACCTTGTGGGGTAGACATTACACACTGCGTCTAACTTGTCGGGTGACATACACACTGGCGTCTACCTTGTCGGGTAGACATACAACTGCGACTACTGTCGGGTAGACATACACTGGCGTCTCCTTGTCGGGTAGACTACACACTGGCGTTACCTTGTCGGGTAGACATACACACAAATGCGTCTACCTTGTCAGGGTAGACATACACACTGGCGTCTACCTTGTCGGGTATCATACACACTGGCGGTCTACCTGTCGGGTTACATACCACTGGGCGTTACCTTGTCGGGTAGACATACAACACTGGCGTCTACCTTGTCGTGGTAGACATACACCTGCGTCTACCTTGTCGGGTAGACATTACACGCTCGGCGTCTACCATTTGTTCGGGTAGACTACACGCTGGCGTTACCTTGTCGGGTAGCATACACGATGGCGTCGACCTTGTCGGGTAGACACACACTGGGTCTATCTTGTAGGCGTTAGACATAACACTGGCGTCTACCTTGTCGGGTAGACATACACACTGGCGTCTACCTTGTCGGGTAGACATACACACCGGCGTCTACCTTGTCGGTAGACATACACACCGGCGTCTACCTTTCGGGTAGGACATACACACCGGCGTCTACCTTGTCGGGTATACACACGGCGTATACCTATGTCGGGTAGGCATACAACTGGCGTCTACCTTGTCGGGTAGACCATACCACTGGCGTCTACCTTGTCGGGTAGACATACACACTGGCGTCTACCTTGTCGGGTAGACATACACACTGGCGTCTACCTTGTCGGGTAGACATACACACTGGCGTCTACCTTGTCGGGTAGACATACACACTGGCGTCTACCTTGTCGGGTAGACATACACACTGGCATCTACCTTGTCGGGTAGACTACACACTGCGTTTACCTTGGTCGGGTAGACCTACACAATGGGCGTCTACCTTGTCGGGTAGACATACACACTGGCGTCTACCTTGTGTCGGGTAGACATACACACTGGCGTCTACCTTGTCGGGGTAGAACATACACTCTTTGGCGTTACCTTGTCGGGTAGGACATACACACTGCGTCTACCTTGTCGGGTAGACATTACACACTGCGGTCTACCTTGTCGGGTAGACATACTCCACTGGCGGTCTACTTGTCGGGTAGGACCATACAAATTGGCGTCTACTTGTCGGGTAGACATACAAACTGGCGTCTACCTTGTCGGGTTAGGACATACACACTGGCGTTACCTTGTCGGGTGACATACACACTGGCGTTACCTTGTCGGGTAGGCTACACAATGGCGTCTACCTTGTGGTAGAATTAACACACTGGCGTCTTACCTTGTCGGGATAGGCATACACATGGCGTCTACCTTGCGGGTAGACATTACACACTGGCGGTCTACCTTGTCGGGTAGACATACACACTGGGTCTACCTTGTCGGGTAGACATACACACTGGCGTCTACCTTGTCGGGTAGACATACACACTGGCGTCTACCTTGTCGGGTAGACATACACACTGGCGTCTACCTTGTCGGGTAGACATACACACCGGCGTCTACCTTGTCGGGTAGACATACACACTGGCGTCTACCTTGTCGGGTAGACATACACACTGGCGTCTACCTTGTCGGAGTTGATAACTTCCAACCTGAAGCTTTAACACTATGATATATATTTTTTCCTCTGTGACTCATCCTAATTGTTTATTTATTTTTAGTTGTTGATATCTCATGCAAATTGATCTCAGGTCTACCTGTATTTACGTTTTTATATATAAAGAAAATCTCAGTAATAATCAATTATTATATGTGAGTTTGTGAAGGAGTCTGGTATAAATAACTGTTTCTGCTGCTGGTGTGTTTGTAATGTATCAGACAAGACGAAAGTTTTCTTAACATTCTTCATGGAACAGGTAAAACTTATTAAAGTGACTCATAACTATGATAAAGCTGTGAGGTTTTGATAATTAAAGCCAATGTTTCTGCAGAGGTCACATAGCAACAGTCACAATGTTTGCAGAGGCTATTATAGCACATTCACAATGGTTCTGCACAGGTCACATAGCAACAGTCACAATGTTTCTGCAGAGGTCACATAGCAACAGTCACAATGTTTCTGCAGAGGCCATATAGCAACAGTCACAATGTTTCTGCAGAGGTCACATAGCAACAGTCACAATGTTTCTGCAGAGGTCACATAGCAACAGTCACAATGTTTCTGCAGAGGCCATATAGCAACAGTCACAATGTTTCTGCAGAGGTCATATAGCAACAGTCACAATGTTTCTGCAGACGCCATATAGCAACAGTCACAATGTTCCTGCAGAGGTCATATAGCAACAGTCACAATGTTCCTGCCAGAGGTCATATAAAACAGTCCACAATGTTTCGCAGAGGTCACATAGGCAACAGACACAATGTTCCTGCAGAGGTCATATAGCAACAGTCACAATGTTTGTGCAGAGGTCATATAGCAACAGTCACAATGTTCCTGCAGAGGTCATATAGCAACAGTCACATGTTTGCAAGAGGTCATATAGCAACAGTCACAATGTTCTTGCAGAGGTCATATAGCAACAGTCACAATGTTTGTGCAGAGGTCATATAGCAACAGTCACAATGTTCCTGCAGAGGTCATATAGCAACAGTCACAATGTTCCTGCAGAGGTCATATAGCAACAGTCACAATGTTCCTGCAGAGGTCATATAGCAACAGTCACAATGTTCTGCGAGGTCATATAGCAACAGTCACAAGTTCTGCAGAGGGCCCATATAGCAACAGTCACAATTGTTTCTGCAGAGGCATTATAGAAAACGTCAATGTTCCTGAGAGGTCACATTGCAACAGTCACAATGTTCCTGCAGAGGTCATATAGCAATCACAATGTTTCTGCAGAGGTCATATAACAGTCACAATGTTTCTTCAGAGGCCATATAGCAACAGTCACAATGTTTGTGCAGAGGTCATATAGCAACAGTCACAATGTTTGTGCAGAGGTCATATAGCAACAGTCACAATGTTTGTGCAGAGGTCATATAGCAACAGTCACAATGTTTGTGCAGAGGTCATATAGCAACAGTCACAATGTTTGTGCAGAGGCCATATAGCAACAGTCACAATGTTTGTGCAGAGGTCATATAGCAACAGTTCACAATGTTTGTGCAGACGGTCATATAGCAACGTCACAATGTTTGTGCAGAGGTCATATAGCAACCAGTCACATGTTTGTGCAGAGGTCATTATAGCAAACAGTCACAATGTTTGTGCAGAGGTCATATAGCCAGTCACACATGTTTCTGCAGAGGTCATATAGCAAAAGCACAATGTCCTGAAGAGGTCATATAGCAACCAGTCACAATGCTTGTGCAGAGGTCATATTAGCAACTGTCACAATGTGGGCAGAGGTCATATACGCAACAGTCAATGGTTTCTGCAGAGGTTCATAAGCAACAGGTCACAATGTTTCTGCAGAGGTCATATAGCAACAGTCACAATGTTTGTGCAGAGGTCATATAGCAACAGTCACAATGTTTGTGCAGAGGTCATATAGCAACAGTCACAATGTTTGTGCAGAGGTCATATAGCAACAGTCACAATGTTTCTGCAGAGGTCATATAGCAACGTCACATGTTTGTTGCAGAGGTCATATAGCCAACAGTCACAGTGGTTTGTGCGAGGTCATATAGCCAACAGTCACATGTTTGTGCAGAGAGTCATAAGCAAACAGTCCACAATGTTTGTGCGAGGTCAATTTCAACAGTCACAATGTTTGTGCCGAGGTCATATGCAAAAAGTCACATGTTTGTGCAGAGGTCATATAGCAACAGTCACAATGTTTGTGCAGAGGCATCATAGCAAACAGATCACCATGTTTGTGCAGAGGTCATATAGCAACAGTCACAATGTTTCTGCAGAGGTCATATAGCAACAGTCACAATGTTTCTGCAGAGGTCATATAACAGTCACAATGTTTCTGCAGAGGTCATATAGCAACAGTCACAATGTTTCTGCAGAGGTCATATAGCAACAGTCACAATGTTTCGGCAGAGGTCATATAACAGTCACAATGTTTCTGCAGAGGTCATATAGCAACAGTCACAATGTTCCTGCAGAGGTCATATAGCAACAGTCACAATGTTCCTGCAGAGGTCATATAGCAACAGTCACAATGTTCCTGCAGAGGTCATTAGCAACAGTACAATGTTCTGCAGAGGCATATGGCAACAGTCACAATGTTCCTGCAGAGGTCATATAGCAACAGTCACAATGTTCCTGCAGAGGTCATATAGCAACAGTCACAATTTTCCTGGCAGAGGTCATATAAGCACACAGTCCCAATGTTTTCTGCCTGAGGTCATATGCAACAGTCAAAATGTTCTGCAGAGGTCATATAGCAACAGTCACAAATTGTTTCTGCAGATGGTCATATAACAACAGTCACAAAGTTCTTTTTTTTTTTTTTTTTTTTTTTATTCTTTTTTTTTCTTTTTTTTTTTCTTTTTTTCTTTTTATTTTTTTTTTTTCTTTTTTTGTTTTTCTTTTTTTTTTATTTTTTTCTTTCTTTTTTTTTTTTTTTTATTTTTTTTTTTTTTTTTTTTTTTTTTCTTTTTTTTTTTTTTCTTTTTTTTTCCTTCCTCTTTTTTTCTTTTTTGTATTTATGCAGAGGTCATATATCAACAGTCACAATGTTCATGCAGAGGTACGTATGCACAAGTCAAATGTTTCTGCAGAGGTCATATAACGGTCACAATGTTTCTGCAGAGGTATATAACCACACAGTCACAATGTTCCTGCCATAGGTCATATAGCAACAGTCACAATGTTCCTGCAGAGGTCATATAGCAACATCACAATGTTCCTGCACGAGGTCATTAGCAACAGTCACAATGTTCCTGCAGGAGGTCATATAAAAAACAGTACACAATGTTTCCTGCAGAGGTCATTTAACAAACAGTCACATGTTCTGCAGAGGTCATATAACAACAGTCACAATGTTTGTGCAGAGGTCATGTAGCACAGTCACACTGTTCCTGCAGAGGTTTATAGCAAACAGTCACAATGTTCCTGCAGAGGTCATATAACAACAGTCACAATGTTCCTGCAGAGGTCATATAGCAACAGTCACAATGTTCCTGCAGAGGTCATATAGCAACAGTCACATGTTCTTGCAGAGTCATATAGCAAAACAGTCACAAGTTCCTGCAGTGGTCATATAGCAACAGTCACAATGTTTATGCAGAGGTAATATAGCAACAGTCACAATGTTTCCTGCCAGAGGTCATATAACTACAGTTCACAATGTTCTGCAGAGGTCATATAGCAACAGTCACAATGTTCCTGCAGAGGTCATATAGCAACAGTCACAATGTTCTTGCAGAGGTCATGTAGCAACAGTCACAATGTTCCTGCAGAGGTCATATAGCAACGTCACAATGTTCTGCAGAGGTCATATAGCAACAGTCACAATGGTTCTTGCAGAGGTCATTAGCAACAGTCACAACTGTTCCTGCAGAGGTCATATAACAACAGGTTCACAATGGTTGCTGCAGGGTCATATAGCACAGGTCACAATGTCCTGCAGAGGTCATATAGCATCGTCACAATGTTCTTGCCAGAGGTCATATAGCAACGTCACAATGTTCCCTGCCAGAGGTCATTTAGCAACAGTCACAATGTTCTTGCAGAGGTCATATAGCTACAGTCACAATGTTCCTGCAGAGGTCATGTAGGCAACAGGTCTGCTATGTTCCTGCAGAGGTCATATAGCAACAGTCACATGGTTTGTGCGAGGTATTTAGCAACAGTCACAATGTTCCTGCAGAGGTCATATAGCAACAGTCATAATGTTCCTGCAGAGGGTCTATAAACAACACATTCACAATGTTCCTAGAGCATAGGTCATATAACAACAATCACAATGTTCCTGCAGAGGTCATATAACAACCAGTCACAATGTTCCTGCAGAGGTATATAGACAACAGTCACAATGTTCCTGCAGAGGTCATATAGGCAACAGTCAACAATGTTCTTGCAGAGGTCATGTAGCAAACAGTCACAATGTTCTGCAGAGGTCATATGCAACAGTCACAAATGTTCTTGCAGAGGTCATATAGCAACAGTCACAATGTTCCTGCCAGAGGTCATATAGCAACAGCACAATGTTCCTGAAAGAGGTCATTAGCAACAGTCACAATGGTTTGTGCAGAGGTCATATAGCAACAGTCACAAGATGTCCTGCAGAGGTATATAACAACAGTCACAATGTTCCTGCAGAGGTCATATAGCAACAGTCACAATGTTCCTGCAGAGGTCATATAGCAACAGTCACAATGTTCCTGCAGAGGTATATAGCACCAGTCACAATGTTTTATGCAGAGGTCATATAGCAACATTCACATTGTTTATGCAGAGGCCATATAACAAACAATCACAATGTTTCCTGCAGAGGTCATATAGTGCATCAGTCACAATGTTCCTGCAGAGGTCATATAGTAACAGTCACAATGTTCCTGCAGAGGCCATATAACAACAGTCACAATGTTCCTGCAGAGGTCATATAGTAACAGTCACAATGTTCTTGCAGAGGTCATATAGCAACAGTCACAATGTTCTTGCAGAGGTCATATAGCAACAGTCACAATGTTCTTGCAGAGGTCATATAGCAACAGTCACAATGTTTGTGCAGAGGTCATATAGCACAGTCACAATGTTCCTGCAGAGGGTCTTATAGCAACAGTCACAATGTTTGTGCAGAGGTCATATAGCAACAGTCACAATGTTCCTGCAGAGGTCATATAGCAACAGTCACAATGTTTCTGCAGAGGTCATATAGCAACAGTCACAATGTTCCTGCAGAGGTCATATAGCAACAGTCACAATGTTCCTGCAGAGGTCATATAGCAACAGTCACAATGTTTGTGCAGAGGTCATATAGCAACAGTCACAATGTTCCTGCAGAGGTCTATAGCAACAGTCACATGTTTCTGCAGAGGTCATATAACAAACAGTCACAATGTTCCTGCAGAGGTCATATAGCTACAGGTCACAATGTTGTGCAGAGGTCATTTAAACACACCAGTCACACTGTTCCTTGCAGAGGTCATATAGCAACAGTCACAATGTTTCTGCAGAGGTCATATAGCAACAGTCACAATGTTTGTGCAGAGGTCATATAGCAACAGTCACAATGTTTCTTGCAGAGGTTAATATAGCAAAACAGTCACAATGTTTCTGAGAGGTCATATAGCAAACAGTCACAATGTTTCTGCAGAGGTCTTTAGCAACCAGTCACAATGTTTCTGCATGAGGTCATTTGCAACAGTCACAATGTTTCTGCAGAGGTCCATTGCAACAGTCACAATGTTCCTGCAGAGGTCATATAGCAACATTCACAATGTTTCTGCAGAGGTCATATAGCAACAGTCACAATGTTTCTGCAGAGGTCATATAGCAACAGTCACAATGTTTCTGCAGAGGTCATATAGCAAAACAGTCACAATTGTTTGTGCAGAGGTAATATAGCAACAGGCACTATGTTCCTGCAGAGGTTCATACTAGCAACAGTCACAATGTTCATGAAGAGGTCATATAGCAACAGTCACAATGTTTGTGCAGAGGTATATAGCATCGTCACAATGTTCTGCAGAGGTCATATTAACAACAGTCACAATGTTCCTGCAGAGGTCATATAGCAACAGTCACAATGTTCCTTGCATGAGTGTCATAATAGCACCAGTCACAAATGTTCCTGCAGAGGTCATATAGCAACAGTCACAATGTTCCTGCAGAGGTCATATAGCAACAGTCACAATATATATGTTTCTAGGAATTTTAAAGGATAAATCATTAAGTATTTTGGGTACTTTGATGATTTCATAAATCCTCAAGTTTCTTCGGATAAGACGCTGGGCTGCTAATACAGAACTTCTCAAAAACGAAGATACCATATACAGAAGTTTAATTATCATGGATGTGAAGAATAATAGTTTACATATGAACAATTTTTGATGGTTTTGTGTAAATTTTGAATTTAAAATCACAGTTACCTTTAATAAATAAGACATCTAAAGACAATTAGTTATTTTGTTCAAATTCAGCAGTAAATTTCACGGTGATGAACTACATGTTTAATTCAACACCCGGAAAAAAACGGTTTTATCCGTATTGGTCGGCACTAAACACCAAAATGTTTTATCCGTATTGTTCGGCACTAAAACACAAAATGGTTTATATCCGTATTGTTCGGCACTAAACAGACAAAATGTGTTTATATCCATATTGTTCGCACTAACACAAAAATGGTTTATATCCGTATTGTCGGCACTAAAACACAAAAAAATGGTTTATATCGTATTGTTCGGCACTAACACAAAAATGGTTTATATCCGTATTGTTGCGGCACTAAACAAAACTATGGTTTATATCCGTATTGTCCGGCCTTAACACAAAAAATGGTTTATATCCGTATTGTTCGTCACTAAACACAAAAATGGTTTATATCCGTTTTGTTCGGCACTAAACACAAAAATGTTTATATTCCGTATTGTCGGCACTAAACACAAAAAATGTTTATGTCCGTATTGTTCGGCACTAAACCACAAAATGGTTTATGTCCGTGTTGTTCGGCACTAAACACAAGATTGGTTTAGAGCCGTATTGTTCGGCACTAAACACAAAATGGTTTATATCCCTATTGTTCGGCACTAAACACAAAAATGGTTTATATCCGTATTGTCGGCACTAAACATTAAAAATGGTTTATTCCGTATTGTTCGGCAATAAACACAAAAATGGTATATGCCTGGGTATGGCCGCTAAATACTACTGCGTCTTGGTCACATCTGCGTTCCAGGCATATCTGATGGTGGAGCATGGCAGCTGGGACTCTGGGTGTGTGGCGCCGGTTTCACCCTTGCGCGCCCACAAACCTGGAGTCGATGTGTTCAGTCCATCAATCTTGTTGAATGTACCAGCATAGGGCCGTGGGACGTGGCTTATATACTGCCCCCCCCCCCCCCCCCCCCCCCCCCCCCCCCCCTGTGAGGTGAGTGAAGCAGGCGGAGGCGGGGTCATAGTTGGACCATCACTAGTCGATGTAGGTTTCGTCCAAAGGTTGAAACAAAGTGTTGAAATACAGTTCATATAAGCACGTCCTACGGGCCTATGCTGTACAGTCTACAAGATTGATGGATGAAAAAACATCGACTCCAGGTTGAGGGGACTGATTACCTCATACTCCTCCTACTCCTTACGCCTTTCCTCTCTTGTATTAGACTGGATGAAGCCACTGTGATGGGGCGAAACGTTTCCTGAATAAAGATCCCATATGCTGATAAGTGTCTCAATCTTAAAACTTGTGGGTTTTTTAAAACCCCTTCTCACAACATCAAGGTCAGTAGATCCCCTGCAGTGCTCCTCTGTTTTCTTAGGGGGCATCAATGACGGCTGCTTAAATATGGTCATCCCTTCCATAAAAAGGTTAGAAAAGAGCGACTTGAAGCTTTATGGTATATTCAATATTTAGATAACCAGCATACATACTTTGCAAAAAGTGTTAGGTTTAAACTTTTTGAAATAAAACATTAGATGTGGCTTAACTTTCCCCATAAAATGCGTTGTAACAGAATTTACCTAAAAAAATGAAGTTTTCAGAAAATGTTTAAAAAACCCCTAAAAAGCGAAATATGGAAAAAAATAATGCTTTGAAAATATTATGAATTTTAAAGCTTAATGTCGTAATATAGAATAAAAAAAGTTTTAGCACATTTTTTTAAAATTTTTTAACTTTACGCATATTTAAAAAAAACCCTATTTTTTGGGGGATGATATGCCTTTTATCTTTTTTAACTGCTCTAAAATTTTTAATTTAATATCCCATTTTTGCTTCTAAAATCCCTTTCCATATCACCTCCAATAATTTTGTTCAATCGTTTTATGGAATATTTATTTAATGTAGATTTCTCATATTAATACATTTTTCAAATTCTTTTGTGGTTATAATTTTTTGGGGAAAAAATTTTTTTCGAGTAACCTCATAATCAAAATTTTTTTATCTAAAATTAAAGGAATAATTAATTTTATTAATGAAAGCCGAAGGTGTATTGGCGGGGGAAAAAAATCAAACTGGGCACTACGGGCGTTTAGAAGACTTCACCACTCCACATCTTATACACACACTGAGTAAAAACATAACATCACAGATTTTTTACTACCTAATATGTATCCACGATATCCTCTGTTTCACCGCCTCCTTAGAATAATTTCTTCTCACTTTTTATTTTCCCCAAAAAATAAAAAAGTATAACTGTTTATTTAATAAATGGCTTTATTCTGATAAGTAATCAGATCGATCTTCTTGCTGATTTAACATTGTTTTCTGTAAAAATTAAATATTTTCAATATATTGGTCCAGTAATGGGGGTAAGAAGGTCACCATTCTCATCCCAACCTCACACAAAGGATTTCTTTGCAATATACCAACATTGATTTCACATATTCTATATTTCATGACCCACTATATGTTGCATGAAATCTTGAACAATCTGGGGTTTTCCGAGGTTTCACGAGGTCGAGAGGCAGGTGGGTTGACTTCCCTGACGGGACCTGAGCTTAAGCTTTTGCGTTTAACACCACGTTCAAGCATCCACCTCCTCCCTTGTCTAAATACTCATCACCTCCCAATTTTACTAAACTCGAGAGGTTTGCGTTTCATAAGTGAAGTGGTACAAGATAAAATTCTTTCATGATTTATTAAACAATTTTGAAATAATAATAGCAAATTATTTTCTTTTTACGCAGAAAACCAATTTTCTTACAAGCTATGATCTAATATGTATCTTGTACTTTTTAAATATTTTCAGGCTCTATGGTATTTTATTCTTGTATCAAATTCTTGAAAATCTCACTGATAAAACTTATGTGTGTTTTCTTAAACTGTTGTAATAAACTCTGACGTTGATTGCGGGGGGAGACTAGTAAGAATGAAATTCATTCTTTAACATTTCTTCTAATAATGTTTTTTTGCATTGTAACTTAACAAATTCTCCTCTTTGACCCACGATTAAAAGTCGGAAATCATAAACCTTTATAAGATACCAAATAATGCGTTATTCCACCAATTTTTTTTTCGTTTCAATACTCTGTGGATAATATATTCTGGAGGTGGTATGAACTGGTATCAATTCTTCGCGATAAATGATACCTTTAATCTTTTCACTCTTCAAATCTTCCAAAATGATATGTTGTTATTAGGTTTGAGAATCATTAATTCTATATATTTTAAAATTTTCTCTGCTTTATGTGTGTGAATACCGTCGGTTAAATAGGAGTCACTCTTGTTGTGTCTCCAAACAGCAAATTCTTTACTGAAAACGTTTTTATTGGATCTTCCTATTTTTATAATTTATTGCGAAACTGATTCCTTTTATCATCCAATGGACCATATACCAATGGACTTGCATGGGGTTTTTACCACCATCCCCGAGTGTGGAGTTGAATTCATACATGCATCTACCAATGCATTTAAATACCTTTGTATAATTAAATGCATTGGCACTTGTATATATTTATTTAATTTACGTTTTTAAGTTTGCAAGCTTCTCTCTGCAATTGAAGCTTTTGTTTCATTCGGGAAATACATGATATTGCTTTTTATACGTTTATTTAGAAGCTCTCCACCTTTATCTTTGGAAATAATCTCGATATTTTTTATCCGTTTAATTCTACAATATTGTTTTGTAATGCATGTAAAGTGCTCCGTCCGTTTGAAAAAATCGTACACACTAGAATGTACTTCATATTCGTCATTATTATCTGGATAATTAGACATTTATCCTCCAAATCACAGGTTAATATCACATGGGTTTATCTGCAAATTATTTCTTAGGAGGAAAACTTCTTAGGTTAAGAACATGTACAGCAACGTGCTCTTTCAGTATTGAAGAAATTCATAACCTCTTTCAAGATTATGGAAGGAATCAATTTTTTACAGCTTTTATACCAGAGAATTGAACCCACAGAGTGAGGATCTCTATTAACCTTTTAAATTAAATTTTGTTCCCTCTTTGGGTGTACAATTTCGTTGGAATCATGACGTAAACACATTGGTTGCAACTGTAACTGTATTTAATGTGGGTTATGAATAAATAGCCAAAGGATGAATCAATTTATGGCAGAATTATACATATTAACAAATTCTTTATTTTTTACCGAAATCTGTCGCCCGGAATCTCTACTTGCTGAGATCTTCATTTTAAATAAGACAAAATCGTGTGCGTTAAAGCCATGGCTACGACTATGTCCTAGCCCGTGAAATTTATTTTAAGTAATTAGAATAATGTTATATAGTATGTCTGACTTTAGTAAAACATTCGGAAATATTTCACATTACCAGCTTTAGCTAATCTTTTTTTTAACATATCACTACAAACTGGCCATAGTGCCTGATAAGTGGAAAATGGCAAATGCTAATACCTATCTTACAAGGCAGGTGACAGGTATCCCAGGTTCGAACTATAGACCAAATAAGCCTTACCTCCCATAGGGGAAAATTTATGGGAATCAATAATTGCCGAAGCAATCGTAGCCATCTTGACAGGCCAAAGGATTGATTAATGATTCTCAACCACGGTTTTACAAAGGGGCGTTCCGGTCTTAGAATTTATAACTTTTTTTCTCTAAGCGTGTTTGAGTGAGGTAGATCATGGTAATGAATATGATATTTGTATATCGGACTCCAGGTTTAGGCTTTCGATAGGAGTTCCACACCAGAGGTATTGAGGAAACTTAGGGCACACGGAATTGGAGGAGAAATTTTTTCCTTGGTAAAGGCATGGCTGGAAAAATAGACAGCAGAGAGTTTTGAATAAATGGGCGAGAAATCGAATGGGGGCACGTCACAAGCGGTGTTCGTCGGGAGGGGTCAGTGTTGGGCCCGTTGTTCACAAATTTACATAAACGACATCTTAGATGAGGGAATAAATAGCGACATAAGCCAAATTTGCTGATGACACCAAAATAGGCCGTCCAATTCATTCTTAATGAGGACCACTAGAGCACTCCAGGTTGAATTTGCAATTAGAACGATGCAATGGATCGGAGGAAGTGGCAGATGCACGTTTATATTGACAATGCAAGTTCTAAATGTTGGACATTAAATTAACCATGCCAATATCAAACTAAATAATGTAGATCTTTAATACTACCGATTGCGAAAAGGAATTTAGGAGTTTGGTTAGGGGCAGTAATCTAAAACCAAGACAACAGGCATTAGTGTTCGCAATAAAGCTAACAGAATTCTCTATGGTTCATATCAAGAAGTATAAAATAATAGAAGTCCTCTGGATGTTCTTCACTCTATATATCCTTGGTTAGGCCCCAATTTAGACTATGCTGCTAGTTATGGTCACCGTATTACAGAATGGATATAAATGCTCTGGAAAAAACGTACAGAGGAGGATGACCAAGGATGATCCCATGTATCAGAAATCTTCCCTATGAGGATAGACTGCAGGGTCATGAATCTTCACTCTCGAAGGCGTCTCGTTAGACATTAGGGGGGGAGATTGCGGGGATTATCTTATTCTATAGTCACAAAATTAACCCCTTCATCTCCATCCATTATTCATCTCCCACTTTATCATCCCCAAGACCCTCCCTCTTCCCATCCACACCACTCCCATATAACCCTAAGCCCCCCCCCCCCCTCCAATCCAACCTTAATTCACTTAAATATTCCCTCCCATGGTATACCAACACCGCCCCTATGAAGAGTGGCCCCCCCTCATTCTCTCTTCTTTTCCCTCCTCCTACCGCCCCCTGATTTAACCGTTTGTTGGAGATAGATGGGAAGAGAAGTTTGTTCCACTATCCAAAACTCTATTACCAACCCCCAGTGCTTTCTATATCCTTCCTGAATTCAGAATTTTTCCAACTTTGAAGCCATTGCTGCGCAAGTTCATGTCTTGGCTGGAAATTTTCAGCACGACACTATTTACATCCCCTTTATTTATTCCTGTTTTCCATTTATACACCACGTTCATTATCCCCCCCTAATTCTACGCCTTTCGCAGAGTGAAGATTCATGACCTCAGTCTATCCTCATTAGGGAAGATTGTGATACATGGGATCATCCTTGTCTCCTCCTTGTACGTTTTCCAGAGCATTTATATCCATTCTTAATACGGTGACCAGAAATGAGCTGATAGTCTAAATTGGCATAACAAGGATTATAGAGTTGAAGAAACATCCTGAGGACTTCATTATTTATTACTTATTGATATGAAGCCAAGAAATTCTGTTAGCTTTATTGCGAAACATAATGCACTGTTGTCTTGGTTTTAGATTACTGCTAACCAGAACTCCTAAATCCTTGTCGCAATCGGTAGTATTTAAGATCTACATTATTTGTTTATTTGTGGCATGGTTATTTAAATGTCCAACCATTAGAACTTTGCATTGTCAATATTAAACTGCTTCTGCCACTTCTCCTACCCATTGCATCGTCTATGCAAAATCATCCTGGAGTGCTTAGTGTCCTATTAGAATGAATTGGACGGCCTATTTTGGTGACATCAGCAAATTTGCTTATGTCGCTATTTATTCCCTAATCTATGGCGTTTATGTAAATTGTGAACAACGGGCCCAACACTGACCCCTCCCTGACGAACACGCTTGTGACGTGCCCCCATTCGGATTTCTCCCCATATATGCAAACTCTCTGCTGTCTATTTTGTCATCCATGCCTTTACAAGGAAAAATTCTCCTCCATTCCGTGTGCCCTAAGTTTCCTCAATAGAACTCTGGTGTTGGAACTCTTTCGAAAGCCTAACTGGAGTCCATATACACAATATCATATTCATTACCATGAAAAAAATTTTTCTTTTTTAAATAAACCTCCTCAAAACACCTTAGTGAAAAAGTTAGGTAATATTAGCGTAAGACAGGAAACGCCCTTTGTTAATACCGTGTATTGTGATCATTAATCAATCTGTGGCCTGTCAAGAAGATGGGGCTACGAATTGCTTCGGCAATTATTGATTCCATATATTTTCCACTATGAGGTAAGGCTTATTGGTCTATAGTTCGAAGCTCTTGGACTGTCACTGCCTTGTTAAATAGGTATTACATTTGCCATTTTCCTCTTATCAGGCCACTATGCCAAGTTTGTAGTGGATATGTTAAAAAGATTAGCTTAAGCTGGTATTAGTGAAATTATTCTCGGAATGGTTTTACTAAGGTCGACATACTTTAACATTATTTTAATTACTTAAAATAAATTTCACGGAGGACGATAGTCGTACCATGCGTTAAAACCGCCACACATTTTGTCTTATTTAAAATGAGAATCTCAGGCACGTAGAGATTTGGGTGGGGCGACAATTTACGGTGTAAAAATAAAGATTTGTTAAATATGTTTAAATCTGCCATAAATTTGATCATCCTTAGGCTTATATATTCATAGACCTCACATTTTAAATACAGTTAAGTTTGCGAAACAAATAAAAATACCATGTGTTACGTAAGGTTCAACGAAATTGTACATCCAATGGAGGGAACAAAATTATTTAAAAGGTTTATAGAAGATCCTCACTCATGTGGTTCATTCTCTGTATAAAAGCTGTAAAAAATTGATCCTTCCATTAATCTTGAAAGAGGGTTAGAAATTTCTTCAATTCAGAAGCATCACTTGACTGTACATGTTCTTAAACTATGAAGTTTCCTCCTAAGAAAATAATTGCAGATAAACCCAGGGTGATATTAACCTGTGATTTGGAAGGATTTGTCTAAATTACTCCAGATAAAATGACGATTATAAGTACATTCTAGTGTGTTCGATGTTTTTTCAAGACGACGGAGCATTTACATGCATCTACAATACATATTGGAGAATGAAAGGATAAGAAATATATCGAGATTATTTCAGATAAGGTGTGAGAGTTCTAAATAAGTATAAAGCAATATCATGTATTTTCGAATGAAACAAAAGCTTCAATTGCAGAGAGAGGCTTGCAAACGTTTTTTAAAACGTTAAATTATATAAATATATGAAAGTGCCAATGCATTTAATTATTCAAAAGGTATTTAAATGCATTGGTAGATGCATAAATTCAATCAACACACTCGGGGGACATTGGTGGTTAAAAACCCCATTGCAAGTCCATGGTATTATGTATTGGATGATATAAGGAATCAGTTTCGTCATAAATTATAAAAGGAAGATCCAATAAGAAGTTTCAGTAAGAAGTTGCTGTTGGAGACACAACAGAGAGACTCCTAGTTTAACGGACCGGTTTTTCACACACATAATGCAGAGGAAAGTTTTAAAAATATATAGAATTAGATGTTTCTCAACTATAACAAACATATCCATTTGGAAGATTTGAAGAGTGAAAGATTAAAGGCTCATTTTATCGCGAAGAATGATACCAGTCATA
>NC_069406.1:51032803-51072531 GCF_026875155.1 Cherax quadricarinatus | reverse complement strand
ACAAATATCCACTCGGGCCCCGCATCTTGTAAGAGAAATTGGTACAAAGTTTGATCATTAAAATTATTCTTATTTTTTTAACAGAAATTTGGGAAAATGATTATCTTTTTCCCGGCATCTTTATGCCCAGGATACGGAGAAGGGAGTTGATGAGCCGGAATTTCGTTTGGTGGGCAGGTCAAGGCTGGTGCTCCAGGGACCTTGAGCCACACGCATGATCTGGGCTGCTAGTTCAGTCACAACCTGTCATTGGTGAACCAAGGTGGGCAGTGATGGACCCCAAAAGTGATGCCATATATATATTATATATATATATATTATTATATAATATATTTATATATATATATATATATATATTTTATAAAATATATATATATATATATATATATTTATATATATATATATATATATAATTTTATTTATATATACTATTATATATATAAAATATATAAAAATTATATATATGTATATATATATATATATATATATATTTAATATATATATATATATATTATAATATATATATATATATATATATATATATGTATATATATATATATATATATATATATATATAATATATACATATAATATATATATATATATATATATATATATAATATATATTATATATAATATATATATATATAAAATATTTTATAATATATATATATATTATATATATTATATATATTATATATATATATATATAATATATATATATATATATATATATATATATATATATATATATATATATATATATATATATATATATATATATATATGTAGGTAGTAGGTTGGTAGACAGCAACCACCGGGGAAAGTCTACCGTCCTGCCAGATGACTGTGAAACAGAAACCTGTAACTGTTTTGCATGATGGTAGGATTGCTGGTTTCTTTTTCTGTCTCATAAACACGCTAGATAACAGGGATATCTTGCTACTCCCACTTACACTTTGGTCACACTTCACAGACACGCACATGCATATAATATACATACATCTAGGTTTTTCTCCTTTTCCCAAATAGCTCTTGTTCTTCTTTATTTCTTCTATTGTCCAGGGGAAGTGGAAAAGAATCTTTCCTCCCTAAGCCATGCGTGTCGTATGAGGCGACTAAAATGCCGGGAGCAATGGGCTAGTAATCCCTTCTCCTGTAGACACTTACTAAAAAAGGAAGAAGAAAAACTTTATAAAACTGGGATGCTTAAATGTGCGGGGGGATGTAGTGCGGATGACAAGAAACAGATGATTGCTGATGTTATGAATGAAAAGAAGTTGGATGTCCTGGCCCTAAGCGAAACAAACTGAAGGGGGTAGGTGAGTTTCAGTGGGGGGAAATAAATGGGGATTAAATCTGGAGTATCTGAGAGAGTTAGAGCAAAGGAAGGGGAAGCAGTAATGTTAAATGATCAGTTTTGGAAGGACAAAAGAGAATATGAATGTGTAAATTCAAGAATTATGTGGATTAAAGTAAAGGTTGGATGCGAGAAGTGGGTCATAATAAGCGTGTATGCACCTGGAGAAGAGAGGAATGCAGAGGAGAGAAAGAGATTTTGGGAGATGTTAAGTGAATGTATAGGAGCCTTTGAACCAAGTGAGAGAGTAATTGTGGTAGGGACCTGAATGCTAAAGTAGGAGAAACTTTTAGAGAGGGGTGTGGTAGGTACGTTTGGGGTGCCAGGTGTAAATGATAATGGGAGCCCTTTGATTGAACTTTGTATAGAAAGGGGTTTAGTATAGGTAATACTTTATTTTAAGAAAAAAGGATAAATAAGTATACAAGATATGATGTAGGGCGAAATGACAGTAGTTTGTTGGTTATGTTTTGGGTAGATAAAAGACTGTTGAGTAGACTTCAGGATGTACATGTTTATAGAGGGGCCCCCAGATATATCAGATCACTTTCTAGTTGTAGTACACTGAGAGTAAAAGGTAGATGGGATACAAGGAGAATAGAAGCATCAGGGAAAGAGAGGTGAAGGTTTATAAACTAAAAGAGGAGGCAGTTAGGGTAAGATATAAACAGCTATTGGAGGATAGAAGGGCTAATGAGAGCATAGGCAATGGGGATCGAAGAGGTATGGGTAGGTTTAAAAAATGTAGTGTTAGAGGTTCAGCAAAAGTTTGTGGTTACAGGAAAGTGGGTGCGGGAGGGAAGAGGAGCGATTGGTGGAATGATGATGTAAAGAGAGTAGTAAGGGAGAAAAAAGTTAGCATATGAGAAGTTTTTACCAAAATAGAGTGATGCAAGGAGGGAAGAGTATATGGAGAAAAAGAGGGAGGTAAGAGAGTGGTGAAGCAATGTAAAAAAGAGAGCAAATGAAGGGGTGGGTGAGATGTTATCAACAAATTTTGTTGAAAATAAGAAAAAGTTTTGGAGTGAGATTAACAAGTTAAAAAAGCCTAGAGAACAAATGGATTTGTCAGTTAAAAATAGGAGAGGAGAGTTATTAAATGGAGAGTTTGAGGGATTGGGAAGATGGAGGGAATATTTTGAGGAATTGTTAAATGTTTATGAAGATAGGGAAGCTGTGATTTCGTGTATAGGGCAAGGAGGAATAACATCTTGTTGGAGTGAGGAAGAGCCAGTTGTGAGTGGGGGGAAGTTTGTGAGGCAGTAGGTAAAATGAAAGGGGGTAAGGAGCCGGGATTGAGGGATAAAGATGAAATGTTAAAAGCAGGGGGGGGATATAGTTTTGGAGTGGTTGGTGCAATTATTTAATAAATGTATGGAAGAGGGTAAGGTACCTAGGGATTGGGCAGAGAGCATGCATAGTTCCTTTGTATAAAGGCAAAGGGGATAAAGAGAGTGCAAAAATTATAGGGGGATAAATCTGCTGAGTATACTGGTAAAGTGTATGGTAGAGTTATTATTGAAAAAATTAAGAGTAAGACGGAGAATAGGATAGCAGATGAACAAGGAGCTTTAGGAAAGGTAGGGGGTGTGTGGACCCCGGTGTTTACAGTGAAACATATAAGTGAACAGAAATTTTGATAAGGCTAAAAAGGTCTTTGTGGCATTTATGGATTTGGAAAAGGCGTATGACAGGGTGGATAGGGGGGCAAAGTGGCAGATGTTGCAAGTGTATGGTGTAGAAAATAGGTTTCTGAAAGCAGTGAAGAGTTTTTACGAGGATAGTGAGGCTCAAGTTAGAGTATGTAGGAAAGAGGGAAATTATTTCCCAGTAAAAGTAGGCCTTAGACAAGGATGGTGTGATGTCCCGTGGTTGTTTAATATTTTATAGATGGGGTTTTTAAGAGAAGTAAATGCGAGGGTCTTGACAAGAGGCGTGGAGTTTAAAAGATAAAGAATCACACACAAAGTGGAGTTGTCACAGCTGCTCTTTGTGATGACACTGTGCTCTTGGGAGATTCTGAAAAGAAGTTGCCAGAGATTGGTGGATGAATTTGGAAGGGTGTGCAAAAGAAGAAATTAAAGGTGAATACAGGAAAGAGTAAGGTTATGAGGATAACAAAAATATTAGGTGATGAAAGATTGAATATCAGTTGGAGGGAGAGAGTATGGAGGAGGTGAATGTATTCATATTTGGGAGTGGCGTGTCGCGGATGGGTCTATGAAAGAGAGGTGAATCATAGATTGTGAGGGAAAAAGGTGAGTGGTGCACTTAGGAGTCTGTGGAGACAAAGAATTTGCCTTGGGGCAAAGGGGGGGAAGTATGAGAGTATAGTTTTACCAAGCTCTATATGGGTGTGAAGCATGGGTGATGAAGTTGCAGGAGGAGAAGGCGGGAGGCAGTGGAGATGTCATGTCTGGGGCAATGTGTGGGGGGAAATATAATGCAGGAATTGTAGTTTGGAGTTAGGGGAGGTGCGGATTCCCAAAAAAATTTTGTCCGGGGGGGCTGAGGAAGGGTTTTTGAGGGGGTTCGGACATGTAGAGGAAGGGAGCAAAACGAATGACTTCAAGAGTGATAGCTGTAGGGAAGGAAGGCGGGGTAGGGGCGGCCTAGGAAAGGTTGGAGAGGGGGGGAAAAGGAGGTTTTGTGTGCGAGGGGTTTGGGACTTCCGCAGGTATGCATGAGCGTGTTTGATGGGGTTAAATGGGGACAAAGGTTTTTAATACTTGAGTGCTTTTGGAGTGTGAGCAAAGTAACTTTTATGAAGGGGTTCAGGGAAACCGGAGCCGGATTTGAGTCCTGGGATAGGAAGTACAGTCCCTGACTCTGAAGGAGGGGTTTTAAATGTTGCAGTTTAAAAACTGTAGTGTAAAGCCCCTTTGGCAAGACAGTGTGGAGTGAATGTGGTAAAAAGTTTTTTTTTTCGGGCCACCCCTGCTTGGTGGGAATCCCCAGTGTGATTAAAAAAAATAAAAAAAAATTATATGTATAATATAAATAAAAGAAGAATTTTACAAAAATCCAAAAACAGCAAAGAATCTAAAGTTGGGTTTTAGTTTGCTGTAAATCTTATCATATTGTGGTAAATTCTGAGGCGGTTCTTCCCCTAAAAAAAATAATAAAAAGCATCCCCCCAAAAACTGTAAATGTAACTTTTAACTTTTTTTTTTAAATTATTGATAAAAGAATTTTCGATGAAAGGAACGTTATTCATGAATGACACTGTGTAAATTTTGGATAATTTTGACAAAAATTTTTTAGGAAAAAAAATTGGCAAGTGCCCATCGAGGGGATATACATTGTGGTTTTTGAAAGTCAATGACGTTTAAAAATTTTTACACACCCCTATTGTGGTCAAAAAAAAAAAAGGGAAAACATTTTAGTGAAGATTTTAAAAATACTTATTTTTTAAAATGTGTAGAAATTATTTAACGGTAGAATAAATAAAAAAAAAATGACTTCAGATGGTAGTGTATGTGATATTTAGTAATGATGATAACACTTGCTTATGCTTACTTTTACTACAACTCTTACGTCAGTGATCTTGATCTCATACACCCCCATCACAATTCTCACCATTCTAAAAAAAAAAAACACTCCCTCTCTCACTATTAAAAAAAATCTCTCCCCACTCTAAACAGAAAAAAAATTCTCTCACTACTCAAACACAACAGAACTCTCTCACCACTCTGACATAGAAAGCCTCACCAATTTTTAAGAGAACCTTCCTCATCCCCCATCACACCAGCAAAAACTCTCTCACTACTCAGCCATCAGAAAAACCCCTTTTCCCATTATCACGCCTGCATGACCTTTCTCAGTACCAAGACTATTGGGGGCTTTCCACCACTAAAAAACACCGCAGGATTTTTCAACACAAAAATACAGATTGTTTCTTTTCACAACAAAAAACCCAGCAGGTCTCTCTCTCAACACTAAAAATCACAGGATCTTTTCCCCACTAAAAACCCACCACAAAAAAAAACAAAAAAACACCCCTGGAAACTCGCAGTTTTCATTTTCAAGACAAAGAAATCAGGAGAATCTTTCTCACTTTTAAAACCCCAGCAGGATTTTTTTTAAACATAAAAAAACCAAAAGCAGAAAACATTTTCAACCAAAAAAAAACGGGTATCTCTCATATCAACACACCACCGGCCATTATCCAACCAACACACCACCAGGACCATTCGGCCCAACCAACACACCACCAGGACTTTCTTGCATCAGCACTGCAGTAAGACTCCCCTGCGCTCGGAACGGGAAATCCTGTGCCTGGTAAAAGACTGGGGCCCTTCACCAGCACCTCAACCGACTACCTTGGGGAAAACTGTGCTTTGAAAATATGACTGTATGAAAACAAAAACCCAACATTAATGGTAGAAAAAATAACTCCAGAGCAGTGTGGTCCAAGGATTTTCTCCCCCGGGCCCCGGGGCCGGGTTTGGGCCCCAAGCTCTCGCTTCACATGTAAGGACTGGGTTTTTTTCCCCGGCAAAGGGGGAAATTTTTGGGGCGGGTTTCCTCACACCTGTTGTCCATGTTAACCCTTGTTTTAAAAGGGGACCTGGGGGTCGCGACTATTTTGGGGCGCATTGACTTAATTTGCCCCAAATGTCTGTATAAAGAGGCTTTCTGTTAGTGTGTGTCACTGATGTCGCTAGGACTGTTACCCTTTTACATGTACTTGAGAGAATAAAGTATTTTCATTGTTATTAATGCCACTGACCCTTCTTTGTGTCAGAACGCATCGT
This sequence comes from Cherax quadricarinatus, assembly GCF_026875155.1. Taxonomy (NCBI): domain Eukaryota; kingdom Metazoa; phylum Arthropoda; class Malacostraca; order Decapoda; family Parastacidae; genus Cherax; species Cherax quadricarinatus. The sequence continues at coordinate 51,066,414 of NC_069406.1, read as the reverse complement.
TAGAGCTGCGAACTTGTTTTTAGGTTTTGAAAATTTTTTTCAGAGTCATAATCCCTGTCAGATCAGGAGATTCGTCGTGTCCAAAACTTTAATATGTCCCGACTTCCTGAAAGATGTTAAGTACCCTTGAAGTCTTTAAACATTATTTTTCAAACTTTCTCGTCTAGTGACTTCATCAGTACAAAACGGACATAAAGGTAGACTACGGAAGATGTTTCAATCGTCCCCCAACCCCAGTAGCGGATGCTTCCTTATAATATTTTGCGAGGCTGAGGCTGATTTCCTCGTTTCTACAGTGTCCCTTTATGTGGCTGTATTTTTTTGTTTGGGGGTTTGTTTGGTGTTGTCTACAAAATAGAGAGACCCCGAGTTGAGTGTTAATTCTAACTACAAAATCGTAAAACACGAAAGCAAATTAACACTGAACGGGTGGGGGGCTGACCCCCGAAACCCCCCTCCAGGTCTGTCCCCCCCATACTTTGTCCCCCAGTGTCGTAGGTTGTTCCCCTTAAACCCCTCCTCCGGGATTAGTCTTGTGAAAACCTTTGCATTCTTAGTTCTTGACGTGTGATAGGTGTGGGTTCCAAACTGGTGCTGCGTACTCCAGATGGGGGGTGATGTAAACGGTGACTAAATTTTTTTAATGATTCCCCTTTCATAGGTGCAGAAACGCTCTTCTTTGGTTTCCAGCCCCATATGTTGCGTTGTGTGGTGGTGTGTGTGTGTGGTGTGTGTACTCACCTGTTTTACTCACCCAGTTGAGGGGTTTCAGGGGTCGGTCCCAAACCGGCCCCCCCTCTTCACTGGTCCTCTAGGTCCTTCCCCGAACATGAGCTTTATCGTACCTCTCTTAAAATTGTTGGTCCCGCCTCCAAAAACATCGCTTCCCAAACTTTCCATTATGATACTCCCTTTTTAGATGTTCCACCCCTCTTTTCCCGATAAACTTCTCCATGATTTTGATGTATACATGTCAGTGACATGGTTGTAGTTTAATGCTTCATGTCTGTTCCTTTTTTAAAGATTGGGCCACTTTCTGTTTTTCCCTGCCTGGCAATCTCCTGTTTCAATGATGTATTGAATATTGTTGTTAGGGGGCACATAGGCCTTCTCCCTCTTTGGACCCATGGAGAGATGTTTTCTGGCCCCCTTGCCTTTTAGGTATCGTTCCTTTAGAAGCCTTTCACTTTTTTCTCGGTTTTGGGGTACTGTGTCCGCACATGGTGGTGTACCCCACCCTCCGTCTTTTTGGAGCCCCCTTCTGTCTCCCCTGGAAAAAACTTCTTTGAAACTCTTGTTGGTTCCTTACATACTCACGGCATTTCTTGTTGTCTCTCCTCCTTCCTTCCCTTAGCTGATTCCTGGTCCCTTTACGGTTGTTTTCTTCCCGTGTGGCGTATAAAAGCTTTTTGGGTGATTTGGCTTTTGTTGCTATGTGTTTTATTTGCGCTGGGCCCCCCTTCTTTCTGTGCTATTTGTTTCTGCTCTACGCTGCTCTCCTTATTTCCTGGGCCCTTTTCTTCTAATTTCTTCCTTTCCCCAGCACATGGTTTTTTTCCCCCTTGCATCTTTGGGGGAACCTGGGCACCTGGCTTTTTCTTATTCCTGTTCCCTTGGGTACAAACCTCTCCCAGCCCCCTTTTTCACTGTTGTGTGTGTGGTGTGTGTGTGTGTGTGTGTTGTGTTGTGTGTGGGTGTACTCACCTAGTTGTACTCACCTAGTTGAGGTTGCGGGGGTCGAGTCCCAGCTCCTGGCCCGCCTCTTCACTGATCGCTTACTAGGTCACTCTCCCTGAGCCGTGAGCTTTATCATACCTCTGCTTAAAGCTAAGTATGGATCCTGCCTCCAATACCATCGTTCCCAAAACTATTCCACTTACTGACTACTCTGTGGTGAAGAAATATTCCTACACATCCCTGTGGATTTCATCTGTGTCTTCAGCTTCCAAATGTGTCCCTGGTTACTGTGTCCAATCTCTGGAAAATCCTGTCTTTGTCAACTTGTAATTCCTCTCCAGTCTTTTGTATGTCGTTAATCATGTCCCCCCTATTCTCTCTGTCCTCCAGTGGTCGTCCAGGTGATTTCCTTAACCCTCCTCGTAGGACATAGCTTCTAGCATCTGGGACTGGTCTTGTTCCAAACACTTTGCATTTCTCTAGTTTCTTTCAACGTGCTTGTAGGTGTGGGTGCCAATAAATGGTCCGCATACTCCATATGGGCCTAACGTACACGGTGTAAGGGGTCCTGAATGATTCCTTATTCAAGAGTCGGAATGCTGTTCTGAGGTTTGCTAGGCGCCATATGCTTGCAGCAAGTTATTAGGTTGATGTTGCGGCTTCATGGAGATGGGCCTGGTGTTATACTCACCCCACAGATCTTTTTCCTTGAGTTGTGGTTTGTAGTCTCTGACCCCTGACTGTACTCCGTATGCGGCCTTCTTTGCCCTTCCCCAATTTCATGACTTGCACTTGGTGGGATTGGAACTCCAGGAGCAATTGCTGGACAAGGTCTGGCAGCCTGTCCAGATCCCTTTGTAGTTCTGCCTGGTCTTCGATCGAGTGAATTTTCTCATCAACTTCACGTCATCATGCAAAACAGGGACACCTCAGAGTCTATTCCTTTCCGTCCATGTCGTTCACAACTTGTAACAGAAACAGCACTTGGTCTAGGAACTGACCCTGCGGGGACAAGGCTGGTCACAGGTGCCCACTCTGACACCTCGCACGCTACCATGACTTCGCTGCTGTCTTCCTGACAAGTATTCCCTGAACCATTGTAGTGCCTTCCCTGTTATCCCTGCTTGGTCCTCAAGTTTTTGCCCAATCTTTGTGTTGGAACTGTGTCAAACGCCTTCATGCAGTCAAGAAAATGCAATCACCACCCCTCTCTCTATTGTCTCCCTACTGGCTGGGGGTCACCATGGTCTAAGAACTCCATAGGTTGTGACACAGGATTTTCCCGTCCCTGAAAACCATGTTGGCTGCTGTTGATGAGAACGTCCTTTCTAGGTGTTCCACCACTCTTCTGATAAATCTCTCCATGATTTTGCATTTACTATACATGTCAGTGACCATGGTCTGTAGTTTAATGCTTCATGTCTGTTATTTTTAAAGAATGGGGACGACATTTGCTGTCTTCCAGTGCCTCAGGCAATCTCCCTGTTCTCGATAGATGTATTGAATATTGTTGTTGAGGGGTACACATAGCGCCTCTGCTCCCTCTCTAATACCCAATGGGGAGATGTTATCTGGACCCCATTGCCTTTTGAGTATCTAGCTCAACTCAGAGCTTCTTCACTTCTTCCTCGTTGTGTGCACTGTGTCCAGTACTTGGTGGTGTGCCCACCTCTCCGTCTTTCTGTGTGCGTGTGTGTGTGTGTGTAGTGTGTGTGTGTGTGGTGTGTGTGTGTGTGTGTGTGTGTGTGTGTGTGTGTGTGTGTGTGTGAGTGTGTGTGTGTGTGTGTGTGCGTGTGCGTTTAATCCCAAGTAGACACAAGCTTAGAAAAATAAGTTTTCCATAATTTGACCTACATCTGAGGGCTCTTTGCAGAATATTCTGCTTCTCACTAAAACAATGATCACAATTTTTGATCTTCCAATATTTACAATAGATGGTGATATATTTAGTGAGAGCCGTTATTGATTCATAAAATTATGATAAATCACTTAATTTATAACATTATAATAAAAAATATTCTTACGATGTACTGAGATTATTTCGTCTTAATAAAATGTTTGTAGTTATTTCTATAAGTGAGTTAGTCATGTACACTGAATTATAAACAGAGAATATAACATTAGAATAATATCAGAGAGAAGTAATAATGAAGGTAAATGTTACAGGAATGCAATATGAAGCCTGGAGTAAACCCACTATAATACATGAATGTAGATAAGCATGTTTATGGATCAACTTGGAATGTGAAAGATGGCTGATGTTGTAGTGGGCAGACTTCTTGGCAGTGTGGGCAGACACACAGATGATGATCAAATGTAAAATATTGGCAGGCCTTTTTGTCAGTATCTTCAAACTTTTGTGAATACATTGTCCATTATTGAGAAACATTGAAATAGGACAGTTATAATAACCTGTGTGACATGTGAAGATTTCTTATTAATATTTAGCAGATTTCACTAAAATTTGCCTAGTTCCAGGCGTTTTGTTTATCCATATGCTCTGCGCTACCGTCCTCAGGATGGATATGGAGTGTACAATAACTAGCCACTTCTGTGGCAAAATTCTCCCAAGTGATTTACCTGTAGTGAGTAATTGGAGGTCGGTTGAGATTCAGCTGCAGGAAGGCTCTTGGAACCTTTAAAGAGGTGAAGATATACTGCTGGAGGACACCGTCTTTACTGCTGGAGGAAGCCCTCAAATTGTTATATAAATAGCATTGGCCACCTTATTGCGCATGCTACCTACGCAGAATAACGCTGCTTTCGCTGACCACTCACCAGAGCGTTGTGCTTTAACATCTTTTGTCCACAAATATCTGTACATTCTTTTCAACGTTGGTTCTAATTAACCCAGCAGGAATGCATGATTAAATATCTCAGAAGACCAAAAACATGTATTGGCCCATGAATTCAGACAGTAATTATTAATGTTCTTATTGAATATTTGAGCGAGGCAAAATCGGAAAATACTAAAATTTTTTATTTAGTTTTTTTTTATTGGGGCGACCAAGAAATTAATTTTGGATCAATTTAAATAAATAAATTCCAGTAAAAGATATTACACCAAACGTAATTATATCAACCAAACCTGCGTCATATAAAACCAAGCCTGCGTCATATACAACCAAACTAGGCCATATCCAATCAAACCTGCGTTCATATCCAATCAAATCTGAGTCATATACAATTAAACCTGCGTCTGATCCAATCAAACCTGAGACATACAACCAAACTTGAGTCATAATTTATACGAAACAGATTCCTATGGAGCTAATAATTGGTCTAATTGGATTACCTGGTTTGTGTGATTTTATTAGTCCTTACATGTAAGGTGAAGATGGATTAGTGGAAAGTAAATTTGTTTAATTAATTCATCTTTGCCTTCAGTAGACAGTTTTATTGTTTTATTGAAATTGCTGGTTAACGGCTTCTAAGGGATTCTTATAAGTTTAGAATAGCGTTTCAGTACATCTAAGCGGAATGAATTCATTTTTTCTTGGTAATCATTTTCTTTCATAATTACAATTGCATGTATTTATCTGTTGTAAGGCCACAACTTTTTATTATTATTAAGTGTAGCTAAGACTTAAAGAATCTTTGAGGGGCAATTGGGGAATGTTTTTGTTTTAACATAGAGTTATTACCAAGAAAAAATGCATATCTTCTTAGATGATACTGAAAAACCTATTCTAAAACTTAGAAAGATCCCTTAGAAGCCGTTAACAGCAATTCAATTAAAACATTAAAACTTCTTGACTGAAAGGCAAAGATGAATTAAATTTAAAACAATTAGGTTCCACTAATCCATCTTCACTTACATGTATGGACTAATAAAACACACACCAGGTAATCCAATTAGACAATTAATTAGCTCCATAGGATCAGTTTCGTATAAATTATTGACGCAAGTTTGGTTGATCTGTCTCAGGTTTTGATTGAATAAGACGCAGCGTTTAATTGTATATGACTCAGGTCTTGATTGGATATTGGACGGCAGGTTTGATTGGATATGCCGCAAAATTTGGTTGTATATGACGCAGGGTCTTGCGTTTGTATATGACGCAGGCTTGGTTGCCCTCTATATGACGCAGGGTTTGGTTGATTATAATTTACGTTTGGGTGTCATAGTCTTTACAGGGAATTTATTTATTTTTATTGATTCCAATATTAATTTTCTTGGTCGCCAAAAAAAAAAAAAAAAAAAAAAAATAAAAGATTTTAGGATTTCCGTTTTTTTCCGCTCAAACTATTCAATAACCACATTAATATTTACTGTTGGATTCATTGGACAATACATGTTTTTTGTCTTCTCGAGATATTTTTGTCATGCACACGAGCACATACACACGCGCACACTACACTCGCGCACACTACACACGGGGCGCACACACACACGCGCACATACCAACACGCGCACACTACACACGCGCACAATACCACGCGCACACTACACACACGCGCACACTTACACACGCGCACACTACACACGCGCCACATACACACGCGCACACTACACACGCGCACACTACACACGCGCACACTACACAACGCGAACACTACACACGCGCACACTACACACCGCGACACACTACACACGCGCCACACTACACGCACACACTACACGCACACCATTCACACCACGCACTTCACACACACACACACACACACTACCACACCACGCACTTCACACACACACTACACCATGCAATTTCACACTACTACACACGCGCACACTAAAACGCACACACTACAAACACACAATTCACAACACACACTACACACCACACACTTCACTCCACACACACTACACACACACACAACACACACACACACAACACTACACACACACCACTACACACACACCACACACTCTACACACACACAATACACACACAAACAACTACACAGCACACTACAGACACACACTACACACACACACACCACACTACACACGCACACACTACAGACCACACCACTAAAACAACACACTACACATCACACACACACAACACTACACACGCACACACTACAGACACACACACACAACCACACTTCACAACACCGTACAACACACACACACTACAACACACACACACTTCACACACACACTACACACACACACTACATGCGCACTATATATGCACACCAATACACGCACTCATACACGCACATCCCACACGCACACACTTCACACACATTACACACTCGAGCTACATTACACACACATTACACAACCACACACACACACACCACACACACACACACACACCACACACACACTCTCACACACACACACCACCACAACACACACACACACACAACAACACACACACACACACACACACACACACCACACACATTACCAGCACACCACACTAACATCGTACATACACAAGCATCCCCACACTAACACCTTCCAGTCGCTCACACATTAAACACCCCCACACACACACAACACAAACACACACACACTGACATACACATCACACACACAACACCCCACACATGTTAAACACCCCAAACACACACAAGTCCAGGACGAAGAAGCTAGGGTGTTTTTTTTCTTCGAGGAACAACAGCAGAAGCGAGGGAACTGAAAGATGGGAAATATGAAAGAAATTCCTTGAGGAAACAATACCAGGGCCACTGTGATATCTGGGAGATAGTAGGGAGACAACGAAGGGAGGATACTAAATATCAGGCCCAAAGATAAGAGGGAAAAAATGGGTGAGGAAAGTGAGAGGACTGGGCATTATTCATGAGTGGAGGGGAAGACTTATAATGAAATGAAGACAGGGGAAAAGGTAAGAGGATTGAGAGTATCTTGGCGGGTACAGGAGAGGACACGGTACCCAAACTGGACAATTTTTTAGAGACTTGGGTAGTATCGAGGGAAAAGGACTGCCCAATCAAATTGACATTTCAGGTCAGAAAAGGGAACAAAACAAAATCCTACAGGGAAAAACATTGTTAAAAGGTTCCCAACAATGTTATGTTCTGTTGAATGCAACAGAACACAAGAAGAAAGGGAACAAGAGTAGAAGGTACCAGAATTAGGAGGGGGGACCGGGCAGGTACTGATAGATAATGAAGACAACCTCTAAAATACAGCAAAGCAACAACCACCCACTGAACCACCCCACCACATCTCTCTACCCTTTTAATCCCATACTAACAGACCAATAACCAGAGCCGAGCCACACTCCACATTGCAGGTTAACCCCTCCCCCCCAAGCACTAATACTTCACACAGAAGACTACAAAACAACCAGACCTGCTTCCACCACTAAAATCAGGGAAATAACCCCCCACCTCCCAGAATACAGCTCTAGAAAGGAGCAGAAAGGATGGCACACTCCATCGCAGATAGAATTACAAATAAGAATGATGAGTGGCAGGAAATAATCACTGGAGGCTTCGCCAGACATCATAAGAATCACAGAGACAATGCTCACATAAGTGATAAACAGATTGCTCTCTTCCTGTTGGATATCAGATCCTGAGGAAAAATAGTTTTTGAGGAGATTGAAGGGACTAGGTCAGAGGAGGAGCGGATGAACTAAATGTAGGAACGCTTCATACAGGGGCCCCATAAATGTTGATAGCAGTGATGTATAACCTGCCCACTAAATAGTAGAGGCCAAGACGGGAATGCGATGAGTGCAAACCGATGCATTGTGGACACACTTAGGCCGAAGTTGTCATAAGAGCTACATGAGCAGGACAAGATACTTATCTTGGGGGATTTCCAACCATACGGGGAATGATGGAGAATCTGGGCCAGATGGGGGAACTGAATAAACATGGAGAGGCAAGATACGGGGAAAAACGTATTACCACTGTTAGGGACACAACCAATGAGAGAGGGAGGGACTATGAAGCAAAAGGCGGCGACCTCGTATTCACCTTGAACAGTTCGGATGTAAGAGATATTCACACACCAAAAATTCTCCAGTGGTTTGTGTTTCCAAATACTGTGGTAGAGTTAACAATGGGGAGAGTGAAGAACTGGTACGAGAGGAGAAGCCAAAACTTCATAAGGGGACTACACATGAGGTGCAGTGGGTAAGTGAAACTAGAGGGGAAGACCAGTCAACGAAATGATGGACTCTAGCGGGTTTAGCGCTTGGTTTTCATAATAATAATAATAATTGAACTTATTAAACTTTGTATTGTTGATTCAAAGGTTATGTTTAATGGAGTTTTACACTCAAAAGTTATGTATGGCAAATGGAAATCCTCTTTCATCTGTCCCTTGCAATCTGTACATGTCATATTTTCCATGTATTTTGAAACAAGACTGCGTAACAAAAATCCTTCCCAGAAGAACTAAGTGGAAAAGATATGTTAATGTTTTGTGTTTAGTGCCGAACAATACGGATATAAACCATTTTTGTGTTTAGTGCCGAACAATACGGATATAAACCAGTTTTGTGTTTAGTGCCCGAACAATACGGATATAAACCATTTTTGTGTTTAGTGCCGAACAATACGGATATAAACCATTTCCTTGTTGAATTAAACAGTGTAGTTCATTCCGTAAATTTTACTGTTGAATTTGAACAAAATAACTCATTGTCTTCTTTAGATGTCTTATTTATTAAGGGTTAAACTGTGGTTTTTAAATTCTAACCCCTAGTCGTGTGTACCACAAATACATCAAATACTCATCCTTGTTCTTATGTGCTTCACCATACTATTATTCTTCACAATCATGATAATTAAAACTTCTGTATATTGATCTTGGTTTATGAGAACTTCAGGTATTAGCAGCTCGCGTCTTAGCCAAGAAATCTGAGGATTTATGAAGTATCTAAAATACCCAAATTACTTAATTGATTTTTATCCTTTAAATTCTAGAAACATGTCTATTGTGACTGTTGCTATATGACCTCGCAGAAACATTGTGACTGTTGTTATATGACCTCTGCAGAAACATTGTGACTGTTGCTATATGACCTCTGCAGAAACATTGTGACTGTTGCTATATGGCCTATGCAGAAACATTGTGACTGTTGCTATATGACCTCTGCAGAAACATTGTGACTGTTGCTATATGACCTCTGCAGAAACATTGTGACTGTTGTTATATGGCCTCTGCAAGAAACATTGTGGACTGTTGCTATATGTACCTCTGCTGAAACATTGTGCTGTTGCTATATGGCCTCTGCAAAAACATTGTGACTGTTGCTATATGGCCTCTGCAGAAACATTGTGACTGTTGCTATATGGCCTCTGCAGAAACATTGTGACTGTTGCTATATGGCCTCTGCAGAAACATTGTGACTGGTTGATAAATATGGCCTCTGCAGAAACATTGTGACTGTTGCTATATGGCCTCTGCAGAAACATTGTGACTGTTGCTATATGGCCTCTGCAGAAACATTGTGACTGTTGCTATATGGAGGCTGCAGAAACATTGTGACTGTTGCTATATGGACTCTGCAGGAACATTGTGACTGTTGCTATATGACCTCTGCAGAAAACATTGTACGTTGCTATATGGCCTCTGCAGAAACATTGTGACTGTTGCTATATGGCCTCTGCAGAAACATTGTGACTGTTGCTATATGGCCTCTGCAGAAACATTGTGACTGTTGCTATATGGCCTCTGCAGAAACATTGTGACTGTTGCTATATGACCTCTGCAGAAACATTGTGACTGTTGTTATATGACCTCTGCAGAAACATTGTGACTGTTGCTATATGGCCTCTGCAGAAACATTGTGACTGTTGCTATATGGCCTCTGCAGAAACATTGTGACTGTTGCTATATGGCCTCTGCAGAAACATTGTGACTGTTGCTATATGACCTCTGCAGAAACATTGTGACTGTTGCTATATGACCTCTGCAGGAACATTGTGACTGTTGCTATATGACCTCTGCAGAAACATTGTGACCTGTTGTATATGTCCTCTGCAGGACATTTGTGACTGTTGCTATTGACCTCTGCGAGGACATTGTGACTGTTGCTATATGACCTCTTGCAGAAACATTGTGACTGTTGCGCTATGTCCTCTGCAGAAACAATTGTGATGTTGCTATATGCCTCTGCAGAAACATTGTGACTGTTGCTATATGACCTCTGCAGGAACATTGTGACTGTTGCTATATGACCTCTGCAGGAACATTGTGACTGTTGCTATATGGCCTCTGCAGGAACATTGTGACTGTTGCTATATGACCTCTGCAGGAAACATTGTGACTGTGCTATATGGCTCTGCAGGAACAGTGTGATGTTGCTATATGGCCTCTGCAGGGAACATTGTGACTGATGCTATATGACTCTGCAGGAACATTGAGGACTGTTGCTATATGGACCTCTGCTGGATCATTGTGACTTGTTCTATTAGACCTCTGCCAGAAACATTGTGACTGTTGCTATATGGCCTCTGCAGAAACATTGTGACTGTTGCTATATGACCTCTGCAGAAACATTGTGACTGTTGCTATATGGCCTCGGCAGAAACATTGTGACTGTTGCTATATGACCTCTGCAGAAACATTGTGACTGTTGCTATATGACCTCTGCAGAAACATTGTGATGTTGCTATATGACCTCTGCAGAAAATTGTGACAGTTGCTATATGGCTCGGCCAGAAACATTGTGACTGTTGCTATATGACCTCTGCAGAAAAAACATTGTGACTGTTGCTATATGACCTTGCAGAAAACATTGTGCTGTTGCTATTTGGCCTCGGCACGAAACATTGTGACTGTGGCTATATAACTCTGCAGAAAACTTTGTGACCGTTGCTATATGACCTTGACAGAACTGGTGACTGTTGCTATTTGACCTCTTGCAGAAACATTGTGCTGTTGTTGCTATATGACCTCGGCAGGAAATTGTGACTGTTGATATATGACTCTGCAGGAACATGTGATGTTTGCTATATGGCCTCGGCAGAAAACAATTGAGACTGTTGCTATATGACTCTGCAGAAATTGTGATGTTGCTATATGGCCTCTGCAGAAACATTGTGACTGTTGCTATGTGGCTCGGACAGAAACATTGTGGACTGCTGCTATATGACCTCTGCAGAAACATTGTGACTGTTGCTATATGGCCTCTGCAGAAACATTGTGACTGTTGCTATATGGCCTCTGCAGAAACATTGTGACTGTATGCTATATGACTCTGCAGAAAACATTGTGATGTTGCTATATGGCCTCTGCAGAACATTGTGACTGTTGCTATATTACCTCTGCAGAAACATTGTGGACTGTTGCCTATATGGCCTTGCAGAAACATTGTGACTGATGCTATTGACTCTGCAGAAACATTGTGACTGTTGCTATATGACCTCTGCAGAAACATTGTGACTGTTGCTATATGGCCTCTGCAGAAACATTGTGACTGTTGCTATATGGCCTCTGCAGAAACATTGTGACTGTTGCTATATGGCCTCTGCAGAAACATTGGCTCTAATTATCAAAACCTCACAGCTTTATCATAGTTATGAGTCACTTTAATAAGTTTTACCTGTTCCATGAAGAATGTTAAGAAAACTTTCGTCTTGTCTGATACATTACAAAACACCTCCGCAGCAGAAACAGTTATTTTTACCAGACTCCTAAACAACTCACTTATTATAATTGATTAGTACTGAGTTTTTCTTTATATATATATATATATCTATTTGTATATGTATTATATATATATATATTATATATATATATATATTATATATATAATATTATATATATCTATACCCATACAGTATCTATTTATATATATATATATATATATATATTATATATATATATATATATATATATATATATATATATATATTTATATATAAAACGTAAATATAGGTAGACCTGAGATCAATTTGCATGAGATATCAACAACTAAAAATAAATAAACAATTAGGATGAGTCACAGAGGAAAAAAATATATTCAAGTGTTAATGCTTCAGGTTGGAGTTTATCAACTCTGACAAGGTTGACGCCAGTAGTGTATGTCTACCTGACAAGGTAGACGCCAGTGTGTATGTCTACCGACAAGGTAGACCGCCAGTGTGTATGTCTACCCGAAAGGTAGAGCCAGTGTGTAGGTCTACCCGACAAGGTTAGGGACGCCTGTGTGTATGTTCTACCCGACAAGGTAGACGCCAGTGTGTATGTCTACCCGACAAGGTAGACGCCAGTGTGTATGTCTACCCGACAAGGTAGACGCCAGTGTGTATGTCTACCCGACAAGGTAGACGCCAGTGTGTATGTCTACCCGACAAGGTAGACGCCAGTGTGTATGTCTTCTCCACAGGTAGACGCCAGTGTGGTATGTCTACCGACAAGGTAGACGCCAGTGGTGTATGTCTACCGACAAGGTAGACGCCAGTAGTGTATGTCTTTTCACGACAAGGTAGACGCCAGTGTGGTATGTCTTCCCGACAGGTGACGCCAGTGGTGTATGTCTTACCCGACAAGGTAGACGCAGTGTGTATGTCTGCCGACAAAGGTAGCCGCCAGTGTGTATGTCTTCCGACAAGGTAGACGCAGTCGTGTAAGTCTACCCGACAAGGTAGACGCAAGTGTGTAATGTCTTCCCGACAAGGTAGACGACAGTGTGTATGTTACCGACAAGGTAGGACGCCTGTGTGTATGTCTACCCGACAAGTAGACGCCCAGTGTGTATGTCTACCCGACAAGGTAGACGCCAGTGTGTATGTCTTCCCGACAAGGTAGACGGCCAGGTGTGTATGTTACCCGACAAGGTAGACGCCAGTGTGTATGTCTTCCGACAAGGTAGGACGCCAGTGTGTTTGTCTTTACCCGACAGGTAGACGCCAGTGTGTATGTCTACCCGACAAGGTAGACGCCAGTGTGTATGTCTACCCGACAAGGTAGACGCCAGTGTGTATGTCTACCCGACAAGGTAGACGCCAGTGTGTATGTCTACCCGACAAGGTAGACGCCAGTGTGTATGTCTACCCGACAAGGTAGACGCCAGTGTGTATGTCTACCCGACAAGGTAGACGCAAGTGGTATGTCTACCGACTAAGGTAGACGCCAGTGTGTATGTCTACCCGACAAGGTAGAACGCCAGCTGGTATGTCTATCCCTGACAAAGGTAGACGCCAGTGTGTATTGTCTCTCACTCGACAAGGTAGACGCCCGTGTGTATGTCTACCGACAAGGTAGACGACAGTGTGTATGTCTACCGCCATGGTAGACGCAGTGTGTATGTCTCCCGACAAGGTAGACGGCCAGTGTGTATGTTTCCGACAGGGAGACGCCAGGGTGTATGTCATACCCGACAAGGTAGACGCACAGTGTGGTATGTCTACCGACAAGGTAGACGCCAGTGTGTTTGTCTACGACAAGTGACGCCAGTTGTGTATGTCTACCCGACAGGTAGGACGACCAGTGGGTATGTCTACCCGGTCAAGGTAGTCGCCAGTGTGTATGTCTACCGACAGGTAGACGCCAGTGTGTATGTCTTCCCGACAAAGGTAGACGCCGTGTGTATGTCTACCAGACAAGGTAGACGCCAGTGTGGTATGTCATACCCGTCAAGGTAGACGCGATTGTGTATGGTCTACCCTGACAAGGTAGAGCCAGGTGTGTATGTCTTCCCGACAAGGTAGACGCCAGTGTGTTATGTCTACCCGACAAGGTAGACGCCAGTGTGTATGTCTACCCGACAAGGTAGACGCCAGTGTGTATGTCTACCCGACAAGGTAGACGCCAGTGTGTATGTCTACCCGACAAGGTAGACGCCAGTGTTGTAGGTCTACCCGACAAGGTAAGACGCCAGTGTGTATGTTCTACCCGAAAGGTAGACGCCAGTGTGTATGTCTACCCGACACAGGTAGACGCCAGTGTGTATGTCTACCGGACAAGGTAGGACGCCAGTGTGTATGTCTTACCCGAACAAGGTAGACGCACTGGTGTATGTCTTCCCGACAAGGTAGGACGCCAGTGTGTATGTTACCGACAAGGTAGACGCACAGTGTGTATGTCTTCCCGACAAGGTAGACGCCAAGTGTGTATGTCTTTCCCGACAAGGGTAGCGACAGTGTGTATGTCTACCGACAAGGTAGACGCCAGTGTGTATGTCTTCCCGACAAGGTTAGACGCCGTGTGTATGTCTACCCGACAAGGTAGACGCCAGTGGTGTATGTCTACACGAACCAGGTAGAGCCAGTGTGTATGTTACCGACAAGTTAGACGACAGTGTGTATGTCTTCCCGACAAGGTAGACGCCAGTTTGTATGTCTAACCGGACAAAGGTAGACGCCAGTGTGTATGTCTTCCCGACAAGGTAGAGCCAGTGTGTATGTCTATCCCGACAAGGTAGACACCCAGTGTGTATGTTACCCGACAGGGTAGGACGCAGTGTGTATGTCTACCCGACAAGGTAGACGCAGTTGCTGTATGTCTACACGACAAAGGTAGACCGCCAGTGTGTAGTCTACCCGAAAGGTAGTCGCCAGTGTGTATGTTACCGACAAGGTAGACGCCAGTGTGTATGTCCAACCGCACAAGGTAGACGCCAGTGTGTATGTCTACCGACAAGGTAGACGGCCAGTGTGTATGTCTACCCGACAAGGTAGACGCCAGTTGTAGGTCTAACCGTACACAGGTAGACGCCAGGTGTGTTGTCTTCCCGACCAGGTAGGCGCCAGTGTGGTAATGTCTTACCCGACAAGGTAGACGCCAGTGTGTATGTCTACCGACAAGGTAGAGCCAGTGTGTATGTTACCGGACAAGGTAGACGCCAGTGTTATGTCTACCCGACAAGGTAGACGCCAGTGTTGTATGTCTACCCGACAAGGTAGACGCCAGTGTGAATGTTCCGACAAGGTAGACGCTCCAGTGTGTATGTCTACCGACAAGGTAGGACGCAGTGAGTATGGTCTTCCCGACAAGGTAGACGCCAGTGTGTATGTCTACCGACAAGTAGACGTCCAGTGAGTATGTCTACCCGACAAGGTAGACGCCGTGTGTAGTCACCTCGAAAGGTAGACGCCAGTGTGTATGTCTTCCCGACAAGGTAGACGCCAGTGTGTATGTCTACCCGACAAGGTAGACGCCAGTGTGTATGTCTACCCGACAAGGTAGACGCCAGTGTGTATGTCTACCGACAAGGTAGACCCAGAAACCCCCCCCCAAACCCCCCCAAAACAAAAAAAAAACCAAACCCCCCCCAACAAAAAAACACACAAAAAAAACTGTGTATGTCTACGACAAGGTAGACGCCAGTGTGTATGTCTACCCGACAAGGTAGACGCCGTGTGTATCGTCTACCGACAAGGGTAGACGCCGTGTGTTTGTCTACCGACAAGGTATGACGCAGTGTGTATGTCTTCCCGACAAGGTAGACGCCAGTGTGTATGTCTACCCGACAAGGTAGACGCCAGTGTGTATGTCTACCCGACAAGGTAGACGCCAGTGTGTATGTTCTACCCGACAAGGTAGGACGCCAGGTGTATGCCTTCCGACAAGGTAGACGCAGTGTGTATGTTACCCTGACAAGGTAGGACGCCAGTGTGTATGTCGTCCGACTGGTTAGACGCCCAGTGTGTGTGGTCTACCCGGCCAAGGTAGGACGCCAGTGTGTTTTTTTTTTCATGGGTTCATACCGACAAGGTAGGGGACGCTTTGTGTATGTCTACCCGACAAGGTAGACGCAGTGTGTATTGTATTCCCGCAGGTAGACGCCAGTCGTGTATGTCTTTTTAAAAACCCGACATGGTAGACGCCAGTGTGTATGTCTACCGACAGGTGGACGCCAGTGTGTATGTCTACCCGACAAGGTAGGACGCCAGTGTGTATGTATACCCGACAAGGTAGACGCTCCAGTGTGTATGTCTACCCGACAAGCGTAGGACGCAGTGTGCTATGTCTACCGGACAAGGTAGACGCCAGTGTGTATGTCTACCCCGCTCAAGTAGACGCCAGTGTGTATGCTACCCGACATGGTAGAAGCCAGTGTGTATGTTACCCGACAAGGTAGACACCAGTGTGTATGTTACCCGCCATATGTCCGGCACTAGATTAGCAAAGTTTTCCATAAATATTATAAATTACAGGTTTATTATGTCTTCCTCCCTTATTATCTCTCTCTACCTCCTTCCCTCCCTTCCTACCACTCCATTTCTCTATATTCAGTCTCTCTCCTTCATCTCTCGTATCCTCCCTTTTGAGCATGTCTTAGTTACAGTAAAACAACAACATCCAATTAATAATAAACACAGGTGAGCCTTATTACAGTAGTGGGGGTAACCCCCCCCCATCACCCAGCGGTCACTGACGGTCGGTTCGTCATTTCCCTTTTAAATATCACTTGTGGTTATTATTATTTTAACTCTTGTGAATATATGTAAATTATTTTTATCGTTGTGGGCTCAAATGTTTAGTATTAAAAATATTAGACAAGGTATTTTAAGTTGTTTTTTTATAGTGATACCGTATTTGAAAAAGTATGTGAGAAGAAGCATGACTTCTTCAGGAGAACTTTTAGAAGATGTAACTTAAAAATTCTTGGTGCGTGCTTTAAACAGGTGAGAGAAACAGCAGCAGCAGCAGGAGGAGGAAGAGGAGGAGGAAGAGGAAGTGGAGGAGGAAGAGTGAGAGGAGGACGTGGAGAGAGTTGACTTATTACAGATGAAAGTTATGAGGCACTAGTATCAGCAGCAACAACAAGAGGCAGCAGTTACAAATATAATTTAAACGAATTTAAACAACAGGTGATAGTAAACTTACTAGTTAAGTGTTAGAATTCCGAGAGTGGGTTGAGTGACTTTACAAGGACTAACAAGGATTACCTGCACACTACCTCTCTGTCGCTATCTTAATCTCTTTTTCCACATTCCTACTGACAAGGATAGCAAAACCTTCATATTCACCCCACCTTTTTTCCCCTTCTTATCTCTCTTTCTGCATTCCTTCTTTTAAGAATAGAAGGAATTATTCCCAAGACTCCTCTCTCGCTTCCAAAAATACTACCTTCCTTCCTTCAAGAATTACAACAACCACTCCCATTCTCCTCCATCCATTACCTCCCTCCTTACATCCTCTCTCCCTACCTACGTATTTACACGAATAACAAGGATCCTGCAAGCCTATATCGTACCCCTCCAGTACTTAGCACCTCGCTATGAATCATCGTACTAACAAGAATTACGAACATACCCCAAGCCTCCACCCCATCACCCACTCACCCTCGCTATCGCTCTCTTTACTTCTTTTCTAATTACCACTTAAACTGAATACTTAGGATAGTGCAAGACCTCATCCCAGCCTGCCTCCCTCCCCTAAATCCATACCTACCTGGAGTCTACCATGAGTGCAGCAGACACTTGGCATGTGCTTATTTGAAGCCCTCCTTGTTCACTGTGTGTGTTGTGTGTGTGTGTGTGTGTGTGTGTGTGTGTGTTGTGTGTGTGTGTACTCACCTAGTTGTACTCACATAGTTGAGGTTGCGGGGGTCGAGTCCGAGCTCCTGGCCCGCCTCTTCACTGATCGCTTACTAGGTCACTCTCCCTGAGCCGTGAGCTTTATCATACCTCTGCTTAAAGCTAAGTATGGATCCTGCCTCCAATACCATCGTTCCCAAAACTATTCCACTTACTGACTACTCTGTGGTGAAGAAATATTCCTACACATCCCTGTGGATTTCATCTGTGTCTTCAGCTTCCAAATGTGTCCCTGGTTACTGTGTCCAATCTCTGGAAAATCCTGTCTTTGTCAACTTGTAATTCCTCTCCAGTCTTTTGTATGTCGTTAATCATGTCCCCCCTATTCTCTCTGTCCTCCAGTGGTCGTCCAGGTGATTTCCTTAACCCTCCTCGTAGGACATAGCTTCTAGCATCTGGGACTGGTCTTGTTCCAAACACTTTGCATTTCTCTAGTTTCTTTCAACGTGCTTGTAGGTGTGGGTGCCAATAAATGGTCCGCATACTCCATATGGGCCTAACGTACACGGTGTAAGGGGTCCTGAATGATTCCTTATTCAAGAGTCGGAATGCTGTTCTGAGGTTTGCTAGGCGCCATATGCTTGCAGCAAGTTATTAGGTTGATGTTGCGGCTTCATGGAGATGGGCCTGGTGTTATACTCACCCCACAGATCTTTTTCCTTGAGTTGTGGTTTGTAGTCTCTGACCCCTGACTGTACTCCGTATGCGGCCTTCTTTGCCCTTCCCCAATTTCATGACTTGCACTTGGTGGGATTGGAACTCCAGGAGCAATTGCTGGACAAGGTCTGGCAGCCTGTCCAGATCCCTTTGTAGTTCTGCCTGGTCTTCGATCGAGTGAATTTTCTCATCAACTTCACGTCATCATGCAAAACAGGGACACCTCAGAGTCTATTCCTTTCCGTCCATGTCGTTCACAACTTGTAACAGACACTTGAGTCTTACACTTGCAGCGGGACACCAGGTATGGCTAACTTGTAGCAAACACTTGTTGTGCTACGCTTGAAGCAGACCCGGGTAAGTAAAAACATATAAACAGACATTTGGGTTTTTCTACATTTAAAGCGGGCCCAATATATGACACTCGTAGCGACACCGGGTATGTGCTCCTTGAGCGAAAAAGCAGGTCCCCTTACAGCAGACCCCAGGTATGGCTACATTGTAGCAGACACTAGGTATGTGCTGCATTTGTAGCAAAAAACAGGTATGGTACAACTTGTGCAGACACCGGGTAGTGCTACACTTGTAGAAGACACCAGGTATTGCTGCCCCTTGTAACAAAAAACAGGTTGTGCTACACTTGTAGCAGACCCCCAGGTATGGCTACCTTGTAGCAGACCCAGGTACGTGCCATTGCAGCGCCCTTTTTTTGTGCTACACGTAGTTTCCCCAGGAGGCTACCCAAAAAGCGAACACCAGGTATGTGTACTTTGTAAGCACCGGATGTGTTACACTTTTACAGTTTGTGATGGGAAGGGGAATAACTCTTGTGGGTGGGGAAAAGAGCCATTTGTAGGGTGGGGGAAGTTCGTGGGCAGTGGGGAAAAATGAAAGGGGGTAAGGCCCCGGGGATTGAGGGGTAAAGATGAAATTTTAAAAAGCAGGGGGGGGGTATAGTTTGGAGGGTTTGGTTGCAATTATTTAATTTGTAGGGAAAGGGGTTAGGTACCTAGGGATTGGGCGGGAGGCATGTTTGTTCCTTTGATAAAGGGCAAAGGGGAAAAAAGAGAGTACAAAAATGCAGGGGAAAAGTCTGTTGGTTACCCGGTAAAGGCAGGGAGTTATTATTGAAAAAATTAAGAGTAAGACGAAGCAAATAGAGATAAACAAGGAGGCTTTAGGAAAGGTGAGGGTGTGCAAAAAGAAGGTTTACATTGAAACATAATGTGAACAAATTTAGATAAGGCTAAGAGGGTTTTTGTGGGTTTATGGATTGGGAAAAAAGGGTATGACAGGGGGATAGGGGGCATGTGGCAGAGCTGGGGGGTGTATGGTAGGGAGGTAGGTTTCTGAAAAAAAGTGAAAATTTTTTTCGGGATATTGGGCTCAGGTTAAAAGTATGTAGGAAAGAGGGAGATTTTTTTCCCCGTAAAAAAAGGGGCCTTTGGGGAAGGATGGTGATGTCACAGTAGTTGTTCAATTATTTATAGAGGGAAAAGTAAAGAAGTGAAGCTAGGGTCTTGGCAGAGGTGTGGAGTTAAAAGATAAAAGGAAGGGAAAAACAAAGTGGGGTTTTTCAAGTTGCTTTTTGCTGATGACCCCTGTGCTCTTGGGACATTCTGAAGAGAAATTGCAGAGGTTGGTGGATGAATTTGGTAGGTATGTAAAAAGAAGGAAAAATTTAAAAATGGGGTACGGGGAAAGTTTTAAAGGGAGAGGGTAAAAGGGTTACTGACGAAAGATTGGAATCAGATTGGGGGGAGAGAGAGAGTATGAAGTAGGTGATGTGATTCAGCTATTTGGGAGTGAACGTGTCAGCGGATGGGCTATGAAAATGAGGTGAATCATAGAACTGATGAGGCGAAAAGGAGTGAGCGGTACACTTAGGAGTCTCTGGAGACAAAAAACTTTGTCCTTGCAAGCAAGGAGGGGAATGTGTGAGAGTTTATAGTTTTACCAACGCTCTTACCTGGGTGTGCACGCATGGGTGATGATTGTTGCCTCGAGGAGGAGGCTGGAGGAAGTGGAGTATCATGTCTGAGGGCAATGTGTGGTGTGAATATACTGCAGAGAATTCTTAGTTAGGAAGTTAGGAAGAAGAGTTGCGGGATTGCCAAAAACTGTTGTCCAGAGGACCGAGGGACGGGTTGCTGGGGTGTGGTTCGGACATGCAACGAGAATGGAACGAAACAGAAATGGACTTCGAGGGAGGTTAAATAGTAGTGGAGGGAAGACGGGAAGGGTTGGAGGGAGGGGGTTAAAATGAGGTTTTGTGCGAGGGGCTTGGACTTCAGGAAGCGGTGCGGCGTGTGCGTATTTGATAGGAATGAATGAAGACAAATGGTTTTTTCATACTTGACATGCTGTTGGAGTGTAAGCAAAGGAACTTTTATGATGCGATTAGGGAAGACTGGCAGGCCGGACTTGAGTCCTAGAGATGGGAAGTACAGCGACTCTGACACTCTGAAGGAAGAGTGTTAATGTTCCAGTTTTAGAACTGTAGTGAAAGCACCCCTCTGGCAAGACAGTGATGGAGTGAACGATGATGAAAGTTTTTTTTTTTTTCCGGCCACTCTGCCTTGGTGGGAATCGGCCGATGTGTTTATATGTATATATATGTTATATATATATATATATATATAAAATTATATATAATTATATATATATTTATTAATATATATATATATATATATAATATATATATATATATATAAATATATATATATTATATATATATTTTATATATAATATATATATATAAATATATATATATATATATATATATAAAATATATACAAAATATATATATATATATATATATATATATATATATATATATATAATATATATATATATATATATATATATATATATATATATATTATAATATAAAATATATAATATATATATAAATATATTATTTATTTATAATATATGGATGTGAAGAATGAGTTGTAAATGCTGCAGCGAGGAGGAGGCTGGAGGCAGCGGAGATGTCGTGTTTTAAAGCATGAGAGAGAAAGCTGTAGAGAACAATGAAATATGAGATGGAAACCCGTCCAGAACAATGAAATATGAGAGGGAAACCCGTCTGGAACAATGAAATATGACATGGAAACCCGTCCAGAACAATGGAATATGATATGGAAACCGGTCCAAAACAATGAAATATAACAGGGAAACCCGTCCATAACAATGAAATATGACAGGGAAACCCGTCAAGAACAGTGAAATATGAGAATGAAACTCGTCAAGAACATTTAACTATGACAGGGAAACCCGTCCAGAACAATGAAATATATCAGGGAAACCTATCCAGTACAATGAAATATGAGATGTTAACCCGTACAGAACAATGAAATATGACATGAAAACCCGTCAAGGACAATGAAATATGAGAAGGAAAGCCGTCCAGAACAATGAAATATGACAGGGAAACCCGTCCAGAACATTGAAGCATGAGAAAGAAACCTGTCGAGAACAATGAAATATGAGATGGAAACCCGTCCAGAACAATGAAATATGAGAGGGAAATCCGTCCAGAACAATGAAATATGAGAGGGAAACCCGTACAGAACAATGGAATATGATATGGAAACCGGTATAAAACAATGAAATATGACAGGGAAACCCGTCCAGAACAATGAAATATGACAGGGAAACCCGTCCAGAACAATGAAACATGACAGGGACACCGTCCATAACAATGAAATATGAGAAGCAAACCCGTCCAGAACAATGAAGTATGAGAAGGAAGCCCGTCAAGGACAACAAAATATGAGAAGGAAACCTGTCCAGAATAAAGAAAAATGGCAGGGAAACCCGTTCAAAACAATCAAATATGAGAAGGAAACCCGTCCTGAACAATGAAATATGACAGAGAAACCTGTCCAGAACAATGAAATATGAAAACGAAAACCGTCAAGAACAATGAAATATTAGAAGGAAACCCTTCAAGAACAATGAAATATTAGAAGGAAACCCGTCCAGAACAATGAAATATTGGAACGAAACCCGTCCAGAACAACGAAATACGACAGGGAACCCCGTTCAGAACAATGAAATATGAGAGGGAAACCCGTTCAGAACAATGAAATATGAGAGGGAAACCCGTCCAGAACAATGAAATATGAGAAGGAAAAAATTCCAGAACAATGAAATTTAAGAAGGAAACCCGTCCAGAGCAATGAAATATGAGAAATAATCCCGTCCAGAACAATGAAATATGACAGGGAAACCCCTACAGAACAAGGAAATATGAGAAGAAAACCCGTCAAGAACAATGAAATATGAGATGGAAACCCGTCCAGAACAATGAAATATGAAAAGGAAACCCGTGCAGAACAATGAAATATGACAGGGAAACCCGTACAGAACATTGAAGCATGAGAAAAAAGCCTGTCGAGAACAATGAAATATGAGATTGAAACCCGTCCAGAACAATGAAATGCAACAGGGAAACCCGCCCAGAACAATGAAATATGACAGGGAAACCCGTCCAGAACAATGAAATATATCAGGGAAACCTTTCCAGTACAATGAAATATGAGACGTAAACCCGTACAGAACAATGAAATACGAGAGGAAAACCCGTCAAGGACAATGAAATATGAGAAGGAAAGTCGTCCAGAAAAATGAAATATGAGAAGGAAAGCGGTCCAGAACAATGAAATATGAGAAGCAAACCCGTTCAGAACAATGAAATATGAGAAGGAAGCCCGTCAAGGACAACAAAACATGAGAAGGAAACCTTTCCAGAATAATGAAATATGACAGGGAAACCCGTCCACAACAATTAAAAATGAGAAGGAAACCCGTTCAGAACAATGAAATATGAGAATGAAACCCGTCCAGAACAATGAAAGAAGAGAAGGAAACCCGTCCAGAACAATGAAATATCAGAAGGAAACTATTCCAGAACAATGAAATTTGAGAAGGAAACCCGTCCAGAACAATGAAATATGAGAAATAATCCCGTCCAGAACAATGAAATATGACAGGGAAACCCGTCCAGAACAGTGAAATATGAGAATGAAACTCGCCAAGAACATTTAACTATGACAGGGAAACCCGTCCAGAACAGTGAAATATGAGAATGAAACTCGTCAAGAACATTTAACTATGACAGGGAAACCCGTCCAGAACAATGAAATATATCAGGGAAACCTTTGCAGTACAATGAAATATGAGATGTAAACCCGTACAGAACAATGAAATATGAAACGAAAACCCGTCAAGGACAATGAAATATGAGAAGCAAAGCCATCCAGAACAATGAAATATGACAGGGAAACCCGCCCAGAAGAATTATGTATGAGAATGAAACCCGTCGAGAACAATGAAAGAAGAGAAGGAAACCCGTCCAGAACAATGAAATATCAGAAGAAAACCCGTCCAGAACAGTGAAATATGAGAACGACATCCGTCCAGAACAACGAAATATGACAGAGAAAGCCGTCCATAACAATGAAGTTCGAGAAGGAAACCCGTCCAGAACAATGAAATGTGAGAAGGAAACCTTTACTGAATATTGATATATGACAGCTAAACCCGTACAGAACAATGAAATATGAAAGGGAAACCCGTCCAGAACAATGAAATATGACAGGGAAATCCGTCAAGAACAATGAAACATGACAGGGACACCGTCCACAACAATGAAATATGAGAAGGAAACCCGTCAAGAACATTGAAATATGACAAGCAAAAACGTTCAGAACAATGAAATATGAGAAGGAAGCCCGTCAAGGACAACAAAATATGAGAAGGAAACCTTTCCAGAATAATGAAATATGACAGGGAAACCCGTCCACAACAATTAAAAATGAGATGGAAACCCGTTCAGAACAATTAAATATGAGAAGGAAACCCGTCCAGAACAATGAAATATGAGAATGAAACCCGACCAGAACAATGAAAGATGAGAAGGAAACCCGTCCAGAACAATGAAACATGACAGGGAAACCCGTCCAGAACAAAGAAACTTGAGAAGGAAACCTTTCCAGAATATTGAAATATGAGAAGGAAACCCGTCCAAAACAATGAAATATGACAGGGAAACCCGTTCAGAACAATGAAATATGAGTATGAAACCCGCCCAGAACAATGAAATATGAGAGGGAACCCCGTCCAGAACAACGAAATATGACAGGGAAACCCGTCAAGAGCAATGAAATACGAGAAGAAAACCCGTTCAGAACAATGAAATATGACAGGGAAATCCGTCCAGAAAAATGAAATATAAGATGGAAACCCGTCCATAACAATGAAATATGAGAAGAAAACCAGTGCAGAACAACGAAATATGACAGGGAAACCCGTCAAGAACAATGAAATACGAGAAGAAAACCCGTTCAGAACAATGAAATACGAGAAGAAAACCCGTTCAGAACAATGAAATATGACTGGAAAACCCGTCCATAACAATGAAATATGAGAAGAAAACCAGTGCAGAACAACGAAATATGAGAAGGAAACCAGTCCTGAACAATGAAATATTAGAAGGAAACCCGTCCAAAACAATGATATATATGTCAAAGAAACCCGTTCAGGACAATGAAATATCACAGGGAAACCCGTCCAGAACAATGAAATATTAGAAAGAAACCCGCAAAGAACAATGAAATATGAGAAAGAAACCCGTCCGAACAATAAAATATGAGAAGGAAACAAGTCCAGAACAATGAAATTTGAGAAGGAAACCCGTCCAGAACAATTAAATATGAGATGGAAACCCGTCCAGAACAACGAAATATTACAGGGAAACCCGTCAAGAACAATGAAACATGAGAAGGGACCTGTTCAGAACAATGAAATACGAGAAGAAAACACGTTCAGAACAATGAAATATGACTGGAAAACCCGTCCAGAACAATGAAATATAAGATGGAAACCCCTCCAGAACAATGAAATATGAGAAGAAAACCCGTCTAGAACAATGAAATATTAGAAGGATACTCGTCCGGAACAATGAAATATGAGTTTACCTGGAGACCTGGAGAGAGTTCCGGGGGTCAACGCCCCCGCGGCCCGGTCTGTGACCAGGCCTCCTTAGGTCAGTGTCCCAGGATGCGACCCACACCAGTCGACTAACACCCAGGTACCCATTTTACTGATGGGGAACATAGACAGCAGGTTGAAAGAAACACGTCCAATGTTTCTACTCTGGCTGGGAATCGAACCCAGGCCCTCGCCGTGTGAAGCGAGAGCGTTAACCACCAGGCCACCAGAGAAGGAAACTCGTCCATAACAATGAAATATGAGAAGAAAACCCGTCCAGAACAATGAAATTTGACAGGAAAACCCGTCCATAACAATGAAATATGAGAAGGAAACCCGTTCAGAACAATGAAATATTGGAAGGAAACCCGTCCAGAACAACGAAATATGACAGGGAACCCCGTTGAGAACAATGAAATATGAGAGGGAAACCCGTTCAGAACAATGAAATATGAGAAGGAAACCATTCCAGAACAATGAAATATGAGAAGGAAACCCATACACAAATAACTCGCGCATAAAAGACAGAAGCTTACGACGACGTTTCGGTCCGACTTGGACCATTGACAAAGTCACAATAACCACAGGTGGAGCAGGACGGCTATATATAGGCAGGAAAAGGTGGTGGTAGTAGTAGTAGTAGAACAAGAATTATATATGTTATTTATAGAAGGAAACCCGTTCAGAACAATGAATTATTGGAAGGAAACCCGTCCAGAACAACGAAATATGACAGAGAACCCCGTTCAGAACAATGAAATATGAGAGGGAAACCCGTTCAGAACAATGAAATATGAGAAGAAAACCCGTCAAGAACAATGAAATATGAGATGGAATCCCGTCCAGAACAATGAAATATGAGAAGGAAACCGGTGCAGAACAATGAAATATGACAGGGAAACCCGTCTAGAACAATGAAATGTAACAGGGAAACCCGTCTAGAACAATGAAATGTAACAGGGAAACCCGTCCAGAACAATGAAATATGACAGGGAAACCCGTCCAGAACAATGAAAAAATATCAGGGAAACCTTTGCAGTACAATGAAATATGAGATGTAAAAACCCCTACAGAACAATGAAATATGAAACGAAAACCCGTCAAGGACAATGAAATATGAGAAGAAAAGTCGTCCAGAACAATGAAATATGACAGGGAAACCCGCCCAGAAGAATTATGTATGAGAATGAAACCCGTCCAGAACAATGAGAGAAGAGAAGGAAACCCGTCCAGAACAATGAAATATCAGAAGAAAACCCGTCCAGAACAGTGAAGTATGAGAACGAGATCCGTCCAGAACAACGAAATATGACAGAGAAAGCCGTCCATAACAATGAAGTTCGAGAAGGAAACCCGTCCAGAACAATGAAATGTGAGAAGGAAACCTTTACTGAATATTGATATATGACAGCTAAACCCGTACAGAACAATGAAATATGAAAGGGAAACCCGTCCAGAACAATGAAATATGACAGTGAAATCCGTCAAGAACAATGAAACATGACAGGGACACCGTCCACAACAATGAAATATGAGAAGGAAACCCGTCCAGAACAATGAAATATGAGAAGCAAAAACGTTCAGAACAATGAAATATGAGAAGGAAGCCCGTCAAGGACAACAAAATATGAGAAGGAAACCTTTCCAGAATAATGAAATATGACAGGGAAACCCGTCCACAACAATTAAATATGAGAAGGAAACCCGTCCAGAACAATGAAATATGAGAATGAAACCCGTCCAGAACAATGAAAGATGAGAAGGAAACCCGTCCAGAACAATGAAACATGACAGGGAAACCCGTCCAGAACAAAGAAACTTGAGAAGGAAACCTTTCCAGAATATTGAAATATGAGAAGGAAACCCGTCCAAAACAATGAAATATGACAGGGAAACCCGTTCAGAACAATGAAATATGAGTATGAAACCCGCCCAGAACAATGAAATATGAGAGGGAACCCCGTCCAGAACAACGAAATATGACAGGGAAACCCGTCAAGAGCAATGAAATACGAGAAGAAAACCCGATCAGAACAACGAAATATGACAGGGAAATCCGTCCAGAAAAATGAAATATAAGATGGAAACCCGTCCATAACAATGAAATATGAGAAGAAAACCAGTGCAGAACAACGAAATATGACAGGGAAACCCGTCAAGAACAATGAAATACGAGAAGAAAACCCGTTCAGAACAATGAAATACGAGAAGAAAACCCGTTCAGAACAATGAAATATGACTGGAAATCCCGTCCATAACAATGAAATATGAGAAGAAAACCAGTGCAGAACAACGAAATATTAGAAGGAAACCAGTCCTGAACAATGAAATATTAGAAAAAACCCGGCAAAAACAATGATATATATGTCAAAGAAACCCGTTCAGGACAATGAAATATCACAGGGAAACCCGTCCAGAACAATGAAATATTAGAAAGAAACCCGCAAAGAACAATGAAATATGAGAAAGAAACCCGTCCGAACAATAAAATATGAGAAGGAAACAAGTCCAGAACAATGAAATTTGAGAAGGAAACCCGTCCAGAACAATTAAATATGAGATGGAAACCCGTCCAGAACAACGAAATATTACAGGGAAACCCGTCAAGAACAATGAAACATGAGAAGGGACCTGTTCAGAACAATGAAATACGAGAAGAAAACACGTTCAGAACAATGAAATATGACTGGAAAACCCGTCCAGAACAATGAAATATAAGATGGAAACCCCTCCAGAACAATGAAATATGAGAAGAAAACCCGTCTAGAACAATGAAATATTAGAAGGATACTCGTCCGGAACAATGAAATATGAGTTTACCTGGAGACCTGGAGAGAGTTCCGGGGGTCAACGCCCCCGCGGCCCGTCTGTGACCAGGCCTCCTTAGGTCAGTGTCCCAGGATGCGACCCACACCAGTCGACTAACACCCAGGTACCCATTTTACTGATGGGGAACATAGACAGCAGGTTGAAAGAAACACGTCCAATGTTTCTACTCTGGCTGGGAATCGAACCCAGGCCCTCGCCGTGTGAAGCGAGAGCGTTAACCACCAGGCCACCAGAGAAGGAAACTCGTCCATAACAATGAAATATGAGAAGAAAACCCGTCCAGAACAATGAAATTTGACAGGAAAACCCGTCCATAACAATGAAATATGAGAAGGAAACCCGTTCAGAACAATGAAATATTGGAAGGAAACCCGTCCAGAACAACGAAATATGACAGGGAACCCCGTTGAGAACAATGAAATATGAGAGGGAAACCCGTTCAGAACAATGAAATATGAGAAGGAAACCATTCCAGAACAATGAAATATGAGAAGGAAACCCATACACAAATAACTCGCGCATAAAAGACAGAAGCTTACGACGACGTTTCGGTCCGACTTGGACCATTGACAAAGTCACAATAACCACAGGTGGAGCAGGACGGCTATATATAGGCAGGAAAAGGTGGTGGTAGTAGTAGTAGTAGAACAAGAATTATATATGTTATTTATAGAAGGAAACCCGTTCAAAACAATGAATTATTGGAAGGAAACCCGTCCAGAACAACGAAATATGACAGAGAACCCCGTTCAGAACAATGAAATATGAGAGGGAAACCCGTTCAGAACAATGAAATATGAGAAGAAAACCCATCAAGAACAATGAAATATGAGATGAAATCCCGTCCAGAACAATGAAATATGAGAAGGAAACCGGTGCAGAACAATGAAATATGACAGGGAAACCCGTCTAGAACAATGAAATGTAACAGGGAAACCCGTCTAGAACAATGAAATGTAACAGGGAAACCCGTCCAGAACAATGAAATATGACAGGGAAACCCGTCCAGAACAATGAAATATATCAGGGAAACCTTTGCAGTACAATGAAATATGAGATGTAAACCCGTACAGAACAATGAAATATGAAACGAAAACCCGTCAAGGACAATGAAATATGAGAAGAAAAGTCGTCCAGAACAATGAAATATGACAGGGAAACCCGCCCAGAAGAATTATGTATGAGAATGAAACCCGTCCAGAACAATGAGAGAAGAGAAGGAAACCCGTCCAGAACAATGAAATATCAGAAGAAAACCCGTCCAGAACAGTGAAGTATGAGAACGAGATCCGTCCAGAACAACGAAATATGACAGAGAAAGCCGTCCATAACAATGAAGTTCGAGAAGGAAACCGATCCCAGAACAATGAAATGTGAGAAGGACACTATACTGAATATTGATATATGACAGCTAAACCCTACAGAACAATGAAATATGAAAGGGAACCCGCGCCAGAACAATGAAATTGACAGTGAATCCGTCAAGAACAATGAAACATGACAGGGACAAACCGTCCACAACAATGAAATATGAGAAGGAAACCGTCCAGAACCTTGAAATATGAGAGCAAAAACGTCAAACAATGAACAAATTGAGAAGGAAGTCCCTGACAAGGACAACAAAATATGAGAAGAAACCTTTCCAGAAATAAAGAAATATGACAGGGAAACCCGTCACAACAATTAAATAAGAGAAGGAAACCCGGCCAGACAAATAGAAATATAGAATGAAACCCGACCAAACAATGAAAGGTTGAGAATGAAACCCGTCCAGAACAATGAAACATGACAGGGAAACGACGTCCAAACAAAGAAACTTGAGAAGGCAACCTTTCCAGAATAATGAAATATGAGAAGAAACCCGTCAAAACCAATCAAATATGAACAGGGAAAACCCGTTCAGAACAAATGAAATCTGAGTAATGAAACCCGCCCAAACAAGAAATATGAGAGGGAACCCCGTCCCAGAACAACGAACTACTGACAGGAAACCGTCAAGAGCAAGAAATACGAGAATAACACCCGTTCAGAACAATGGAAATATGACAGGGAAATCCGTCAGAAAAATGAATATAAGATGGAAACCCGTCCATAACAATGAAATATGAGAAGAAAACCAGTGCAGAACAACGAAATATGACAGGGAAACCCGTCAAGAACAAAGAAATACGAGAAGAAAACCCGTTCAGTACATGAAAAACGAGAAGAAAACCCGTTCTCAGAACCAATGAAATATGACTGGAAAGCCCGTCCAAACAATAAATAAAGAAGAAAACCAGTGCAGACAACGAAAATATGAAAGGAAACCAGTCCCTGAACAATGAAAAAATAAAGGAAACCCGTCCAAAACAATGATATCCATGTCAAAGAAACGCCTTTATCAGGACAATGAAAATCACAGGGAAACCCGTCCAGAACAATGAAATAATTAGAAAGAAACCCGCAAAGAACAATGAAATATGAGAAAGAAAACCCGTTCGAACAATAAAATTAATGAGAAGGAAACAAGTCCAAACATTGAAATTTGTAAAGGAAACCCTCCAAAACAATTAAATATGAATGGAAACCCTCCCAGACCAACGAAAATATTACAGGGAACCCGACAAGAACAATGAAACAGAGAAGTGGACCAGTTTCAGAACAAAATGAAATACGAGAAGAAAACACGTTTCAGAACAATGAAATATGAAACCTGGAAAACCGTCCAGAACAATGAAATATAAGATGGAAAACCCCACCAGAACGATGAAATATGAGAAGAAAACCCGACTAGAACAATGAAATATTAGAAGGAAACTCGTCCGGAACAATGAAATATGAGTTTACCTGGAGACCTGGAGAGAGTTCCGGGGGTCAACGCCCCAGCGGCCCGGTCTGTGACCAGGCCTCCTTAGGTCAGTGTCCCAGGATGCGACCCACACCAGTCGACTAACACCCAGGTACCCATTTTACTGATGGGGAACATAGACAGCAGGTTGAAAGAAACACGTCCAATGTTTCTACTCTGGCTGGGAATCGAACCCAGGCCCTCGCCGTGTGAAGCGAGAGCGTTAACCACCAGGCCACCAGAGAAGGAAACTCGTCCATAACAATGAAATATGAGAAGAAAACCCGTCCAGAACAATGAAATTTGACAGGAAAACACGTCCATAACAATGAAATATGAGAAGGAAACCCTTCCAGAACAATGAAATATGACAGAGAAACCTGTCCAGAACAATGAAATATGAAAACGAAAACCGTCAAGAACAATGAAATATTAGAAGGAAACCCGTCCAGAACAATGAAATAAGAGAAGGAAACCCTTCAAGAACAATGAAATATTAGAAGGAAACCCGTCCAGAACAATGAAATATTGGAACGAAACCCGTCCAGAACAACGAAATACGACAGGGAACCCCGTTCAGAACAATGAAATATGAGAGGGAAACCCGTTCAGAACAATGAAATATGAGAGGGAAACCCGTCCAGAACAATGAAATATGAGAAGGAAAAAATTCCAGAACAATGAAATTTAAGAAGGAAACCCGTCCAGAGCAATGAAATATGAGAAATAATCCCGTCCAGAACAATGAAATATGACAGGGAAACCCCTACAGAACAAGGAAATATGAGAAGAAAACCCGTCAAGAACAACGAAATATGAGATGGAATCCCGTCCAGAACAATGAAATATGAAAAGGAAACCCGTGCAGAACAATGAAATATGACAGGGAAACCCGTACAGAACATTGAAGCATGAGAAAAAAGCCTGTCGAGAACAATGAAATATGAGATTGAAACCCGTCCAGAACAATGAAATGCAACAGGGAAACCCGCCCAGAACAATGAAATATGACAGGGAAACCCGTCCAGAACAATGAAATATATCAGGGAAACCTTTCCAGTACAATGAAATATGAGACGTAAACCCGTACAGAACAATGAAATACGAGAGGAAAACCCGTCAAGGACAATGAAATATGAGAAGGAAAGCTGTCCAGAACAATGAAATATGACAGGGAAACCCGCCCAGAAGAATTATGTATGAGAATGAACCCGCCAGAACAAAGAGAGAAAAGAAAGGGAAAACCCGTCCAGAACAATGAAATATCAGAAGAAAACCGTCCAGAACAGTGAAGTATGAGAACGAGATCGTCCAGAACAACGAAATGACAGAGAAAGCCCTCCATAACAATGAAGTTTGAGGGAAAGGGAAAACCCCTCCAGAACAATGAAATGTGAGAAGGAAACCTTTTCTGAATATTGATATATGACAGCTAAACCCGTACAGAACAATGAAATATGAAAGGGAACCCGTCCAGAACAATGAAATATGACAGTGAAACCGTCAAGAACATGAACATGACAGGGACACCGTCCACAACAATGAATATGAGAAGGAAACCGTCCAGAACATTGAAATTGAGAAGCAAAAACGTTCAGAACAATGAAATATGAGAAGGAAAACCCGTCAAAGGACAACAAAATATGAGAAGGAAACCTTTCAGAATAATGAAATATGACAGGGAAAACCCCTCCACAACAATTAAAATTTAGAAGGAAACCCGTCCAGAACAATGAATATGAGAATGAAACCCGCCCCGAACAATGAAAGTTGAGAAGGAAACCCGTCAGAACAATGAAACATGACAGGGAAACGCGTCCAGAACAAAGAAACTTGAGAAAGGAAACCTTTCCAGAATATTGAAAAGAAGAAGGAAACCCGTCCAAACAATAAATTTTGACAGGGAAACCCGTTTAGAACAATGAAAATTTTGAGTATGAAACCGCCCAGAACAATGAAATATGAGAGGGAACCCCGTCCAGAACAACGAAATATGACAGGGAAACCGTCAAGAGCAATGAAAAACGAGAAAAAAAACCCCTTCAGAAAAAATGGAATATGACAGGGGAAAACCGTCCAGAAAAATGAATATAAGATGGAAACCCCTCCCTAACAATGAAATATGAGAAGAAAAACCAGTGCAGAACAACGAAATATGACAGGGAACCCCTCAAAAACAAGAAATGGGAAAAAA
>NC_069406.1:51025239-51032303 GCF_026875155.1 Cherax quadricarinatus | reverse complement strand
TATAGACACATTTAGGCATCTTTATTCCAAAACGTTTCGCCTACACAGTAAGCTTCTTCAATCGAGTACAGAAAGTAGGCAGGAGCAGTAGAGATGTGAAGACGATGTAATCAGTAACCCTTGAAAATGTAGATTTTGAGGTTGTCAGTCCCTCAGGCTGGAGAAGAATTCTGTTTCGTAGTCTGAAACGTTTCGCCTACTGTGTAGGTGAAACGTTTCGGAATAAAGATGCCTAAATGTTGCCTATGTGTCTTTCATACCAACTTGTCGGTATTGAATACCATTTTGATATTCACCATCAACAATGTTGGATGGTGCATTCTTAATCAACTGCTGCATTATCCCGATGTTCATAAAGACAGTATTTTGAGCTTTTATAATGCATCAAACAGACCAGCCATATTCTCATTGTAAGGCAAAACCAATATAGTTTTCCTGGAAGGTACTTCCCTAGGTTCAGTCGTGTAGAAAGTCTTCTTGGCTGTCAGTAATGCCATCTCAACAAAATCCCCAGGATATTTCAGTTTAGTGACTATGTTGAATATCTTATTAATTTCATCATCCAAATATTCCGGTCTACAAATACGTAAAGGTCTCAAGAATAATGTCAGAAAAACACTCATTTTAACCTATGATTTATGATTGGAATAACAGTGAATGTGTGACGACTCAGTTGATTTGTTGTAAATTTAAATTTCTTGTCAACAGATGGATTAAAACATCTAAGAAGGCAATTTGTTATCTACTTCGTGCTCTGTTATAAACTTAATTGAGGGTACAAAATCACTGAGTCTAGGACGGAACTTATCAATGTCGAGATCTCTAGGCTACACAGAATATCGTCTACGTATCTGAACTACTTGACTTTACTTGAAAGCATCTTTAAGAATTCTAGTCAAATACAATTCCATATACAAGTTGATGATTAATAGACTAAGCAGATTTCTCTAGGCCATGACTTGTTTTTGATCATAGTATTTACCTTCAAGTACGAACTTGCAGTCCATCACACACAGCTTAATGAATTCAATAATTATGTTAGTGGGGTAGGACATGAAGAAGTTTTTTAGTTCTTCTAGATACATAAGCAAATCAAAGACAAGGATTCTAGTAAA
The DNA here is from genome assembly GCF_026875155.1 of Cherax quadricarinatus. Taxonomy (NCBI): domain Eukaryota; kingdom Metazoa; phylum Arthropoda; class Malacostraca; order Decapoda; family Parastacidae; genus Cherax; species Cherax quadricarinatus. The sequence goes on along the minus strand of NC_069406.1, from coordinate 51,031,188 downwards.
TAATGCTGTGATATCAAAATGTACAAGAGTAAACTTATGTGATGCATTTAATTTTAGTAGCCTTTCTGTAAGGTGACATTATTCTTAATATGAGCATCTGAAATCTTTCCGACCATAAGAGTTAGAAGCTTAACTAGCCATTTGGACAGAATGCATGCAGCCGAGCCTCCTGAAATTATAATAGGACAGCCTGGATTACTGGTTTACGGACTGTTATTAAGTTATAAAGATACGGTAGTGTTGTCGTCTTGGCTAACACATTTAATTCATCATTCCCGTTCAATAACTTTTTAAGTCGTACATTGAAGTGAGTTGATGTGTTAGAGAGGGTTCTTAGAGGTTCGTACTTTCCATTATCCCTTAGTAAGCTGTTCATCTTATCAGAATATTCAGCTTCATCTAAAATGACAAAACTTGTTAGATTTATCGGCTTTCGTAAGATGTAAGGTCTGATTCATTGCTAAGATCGCTATATGCTTTCATAAATCGCAGAGGGCAGTTAAGAAGCATTGGATGGAGTAAGGTACCATAGACCATCCCTTTGCAGATATTAAAGGTATTTTGAATGAGGTCAATATGTTTTTCCCAAGATACAAAACGGCTTAGCTAGATCTACATAATTAACATTACTAGTTGTGTGAGTGAAACTTAATCCAAACAACAGAAATCATATTAGCCCAACATCAGTATTCAGTACAGAAGGCTCAGGAGTTGAATGCAATTTTTGATAATTTTAGTACTTGCAATCATCCGCTGGGGTGGGTAGCAGACCAGGTCATTGTACCCAATAGTTTCATTACAGAAAGGAACATAATTGAATCCTCTCTCATCAAACATGATAGGAATGTCTTAAATAATTCAAGTGATGAAATATACAACTTCGACAGCTGTTTAGTAGAGCCAATTGTACACAATCTTAAGCAAGGATGTTATACAAAAATCCCTGGATTACTCACTTTGGAACGGGTCCACATAAGGATTTGATGACATTAGACCAAGGTTCTCCATACGTGTCTTGCACATTTCACCCATCTGAGATTTTGCCCATCTGTGACGAAGTAAATAGGTGCAATGTACAAAGTCGATATCTGTTTAGTAGTGTCAGTTGCGCACAATCTTAAGCTAGGATGCTATAAAAAAAATCTGATTGCTCATTATGTAACTGGCCCTTGTGAGAATTTGAGTGACATTAGACCAGTGTTCGCAACACCTGTCCTTCACGTTTTGCCATTCCGAGATCCTGTCAGCCCATGTCGAAAACAGGGTATGCCGGGAACGTCTAAAATTAACATCCCTTTATGTAAGCAAGAGTAGGCCATGTTTCCTGCCAGTACCCCCTCTTTTCTCGTTGTCCTTCTCTGGACAGCGTACAGTACAATACCACAGAAGACCAGCACATTGCTATAACACAAAAGACCAGTACTGTACAATAATACAGAAGACCAGTACACTACAATAACACAGAAAACCAGTACAGTACAATAACACAAAGACCTGTACAGTACAGCAACACAGAAGACGTGTACAGTACAGCAACACAAAAGACCAGTACTGCACAATGACACAGAATATCAGTACAGTACAATACCACAGAAGATATGTACAGTACAATACCACAGAAGATATGTACAGTACTATAACACAGAAGACCGGGTACGTACAATAAACAAAGACCACACAGTACAAACACAGAAACCTACAAAACAAACACAAAAGACAGTACGACAATAACAGAAAAACAGAGTACATTACAAAAACCACAGAAGAAGTCCATACATAACACAGAAGACCAGTACGTACAATAAACAGAAGACCAGACAGTACAATAACACAGAAAACCAGTACATACAATAACACAGAAGACCAGTACAGTAAATAAACGCAAAACCCGTTACAGTAACACAAACACAGAAGACCAGTAATTTCAAAACACAGAAGACCAGAATATAAAACACAGAAACCAGTACAGTACAAAAACACAGAAACCAGTAAGTTCAATAAAAGGGGTATAAATAACACAAAAATACGCAAATTTAACAAGGGATCCCAGATGACTTACAGAACACAGAAACCAACGTACAATAAAGGGAAGACAAAGTAAGCAAAGAAGAAGAAGTTTTTCTCAACACAGAAGTAAGAAAGTAATAATTAAAAGTACAGTGAACAAACCCGAAAACCAGTACATTTTAAATAAAAGTTATGGACAAAAAAACTGGAGGATAAAAAGGTGGCGGGCCAGGGTTAGAACCCAAAAAACCTTAAAATTTAAAATTAGGTTAGTAGCAAAAATTTAAGAAACTCACACAATGGCAAATAAAAACAATAAACTAAAACATAACCACATACAACATTTAAACCATACAAAAAAAACCTAACACATAAACCAGGGCTATAACCCCTCCAACACAAAAAATACAACCACTACACACGCAACACTACACCCACACACTACACACCACACATACACACACACACACTCACCACACACACACCACACACTACCCCACACACTACACCACACACACAAACCACCACTAAAACCACACACTCCCACCACACACTACACCACACACACACCCCGGCACTACACACACACTACACCACACACTACAACCACACACACACGCACCACCCCAACACCAACACAACTACACGCACACACTACACCCGGGGCCGGGGACACACACACACCACACACACACACACACACACACACACACCACACACACACCACCACACACCAAAACACACAAAACATTTCCCCACACACACACACACACACACACCACACACACACACACACACACACACCACACACACACAAAACACACACACACACACTTCACACACCACCCCCACACACTTCACACACACACACACACACACAAAACACACACACACTACACACACACACACACACCACACCCCACACCACCACTACACACCACCACACACCACCACACCCACAACCACACACACACACTCACACACACACACACAACACTACACACACACACACACACACCCCCACCACACACCACCACACACACACCACAGCCCCACACCACACACACACACCCAACACACACTAACATCGTGCATACTCACACAAGCATCCCCACACAAACACCTTCACAGCCCGCCACACATTAACACCCCACCCACCCACACCAACACCCCCACACACAAAACACCCAACACACACACTAACATACTACATACACACACAAGCACCCCCACACATGTTAACACCCCCCAAACACGCACACAAGTCAGGACGAAGAAGCAAGGGTGGAGGAACAACAGCAGAAAACGAGGTAACTAAAATGGGAAATTGAAAAGAAATTCCTTGAGGAAACAATACCAGGCCACTGTGATATCTGGGAGATAGTAAGGAAGACAACGAAGGAGATATTTAATCAGACCCAAGATACGATGGAAATAAATGGGATGAGGAAAGTGAGAGGACTGTCATTATTCATGGGTGGAGGGGAAGACCTATTATGAAAGAAGACAGGAAAAGGTAAGAGATTGAGAGAATCATTGCGGTTACAGGAGAGGACACGACCCAACTGACAATTTTTTAGAGACTTGGGAGTTTTTCGGGGGAAAAAGAACTGCCCAGTCAAATTGACATTCAGTCAGAAAGGGAACAAAACAAAATCCTACAGGGGAAACCATTGTTAAAAGGTTCCCAAAATGTTATGTTCTGTTGACTGCAACAGAACACAAGAAGAAAGGAAACAAGAGTAAGAAGGTACCAGAAGCAGGAAGGGGGGACAGGGCAGGTACTGATAGATAATGAAGCACAGCCTCTAAAATAACAGCAAGCACAACCACCCACAGAACCACCCACCACATCTCCTCTACCCTTCTTTCCCATCCTAACTAGACACAATAACCAGAGCCGAGCCACACTCCACACTTGCAGGTTACCCCTCTCCCCCCAAGCACCAATACTGTCACACAAGAAGACTACCAAAACAACCAGACCTGCCTTCCACACTCAAAACCAGAAATAACCCATCCCACCTCCCAGAATACAGCTCTAGAAAGGAAGCAGAAAGTATGGCACACCATCGCAGATAGAATTACAAATAAGAATGAGGAGTGGCAGGAAATAATCACTGAGGCTTCGCCAGACATCATAAGAATCAGAGACAATGCTCACATAAGTGATAACAGATGCTCTCTTCCTGTCTGGATATCAGATCCTGAGGAAAAACAAGGGGGGAACAGATGGGAAGAAGTAGTTTTGAGGAGATTGAAGAGGAGCGGATGACTAAATAGTAGGAACGCTTCATACAGGGGCCCCAAAAATGGTGATAGCAGTGATGTATAACCTGCCACTGAATAGTAGGAGGCCAAAACGGGAATACGATGAGAGCAACCGAGTGATGGTGGACACACTAGCCGAAGTTGCCATAAGAGCCTACATGAGCAGGGGATTTCAACCATAAGGGAAATGACTGGGAGAATCTGGAGCCAGATGGGGGAACAGAAACATGGAGAGCCAAGATACGGAAAAACGTCATGTACCAACCTGTTAGGGACACAACCAGTGAGAGAGGAGACTATGAAGCAACCAGGCTGGACCTCGTATTCACCTTGAACAATTCGGATATAAGAGATATCACACACAAAATTCTCCAGTGTGTTTGTGTTTCCAATACAGTGTAGAGTTAACAATGGAGAGTGAAGCAGTACGAAAGGAGAAGCCAAACTTCCATAAAGGGGACTACACATGAGGTGCAGTGGGTAAGTGAACTAGAGGGGAAGACAGTCAACGAAATGATGGACTCTAGCGGGTTTAGCGCTTGGTTTTCATAATAATAATAATAATAAAATAATAATAATAATAATAATATTTGAACTTATTAAACTTTGTATTGTTGATTCAAAGGTTATGTTTAATGGAGTTTTACACTCAAAAGTTATGTATGGCAAATGGAAATCCTCTTTCATCTGTCCCTTCCAATCTGTACATGTCATATTTTCCAAGTATTTTGAAACAAGACTGCGTAACAAAAATCCTTCCCAGTAGAACTAAGTGGAAAAGATATGTTAATGTTTTGTGTTTAGTGCCGAACAATACGGATATAAACCATTTTTGTGTTTAGTGCCGAACAATACGGATATAAACCATTTTTGTGTTTAGTGCCGAACAATACGGATATAAACCATTTTTGTGTTTAGTGCCGAACAATACGGATATAAACCATTTTGTTTCGAAAAAAATTTAAAACCGTGTTCATTTTATTCCGTAAATTTTACTGTTGAATTTGAACAAAATAACTCATTGTCTTCTTTAGATGTCTTATTTATTAAAGGTAACCGAGATTTTAAATTCAAAATATACAGAAAACCATCAAATAATTGTTCTTATGCGCTCTTAGACGAAGAAATCTTGAGGATTTATGAAATATCTAAAATACCCAAAATACTTAATTGATTTATCCTTTAAAATTCCTAGAAACTGTTGCTATATGGCCTCTGCAGAAACATTGTGACTGTTGCTATATGGCCTCTGCAGAAACATTGTGACTGTTGCTATATGGCCTCTGCAGAAACATTGTGACTGTTGCTATATGGCCTCTGCAGAAACATTGTGACTGTTGCTATATGACCTCTGCAGAAACATTGTGCTGTTGCTATATGACCTCTGCAGAAACATTGTGCTGTTGCTATATGGCCTCTGCAGAAACATCGGCTTTTTAAAAACCTCTCAGCTTTTCTGTTTATGATCTAAAAATTTTACTGTTCCATATAATTTAAAAAAACTTGTGACTGTTTCAAAGACCCGGCAGAAAAAGGTTTTTATAAGACTCTCACAACACATTTAATGTTTTATGAGTTTTTTTAAAAATTCGTTATATGACCCTGAGACAATGGCTAATTCAACAAAAAATAAATTTTTTTATTTGATGAGTCACAAAAAAATTTATAAAA
>NC_069406.1:50957739-51020239 GCF_026875155.1 Cherax quadricarinatus | reverse complement strand
AAGGTTTAGGACAGCAGGGGCTTAGACATAACAGCAGGCATGTGTGATGCGTTTTACATAGGAGTAAGTGGAGGACTATTGGTTTTTGTTACCTGTTGAGCTGGTAGGGACAGTGAGCAGGTTAATATTTTGTGAAGGATTCAGGGAAACCTTACTAGCCTGACCTGTGTACTGGGAGGTGGGAAGTTGTGTACTGGAGGTGGGATGTTGTGTACGGATGTGGGAAAAAGTACAGTGACTGCACTTTAACTGAGTTTACAGTCTTTGAGATAATACGTTTATATAACAGATCTACTGTCGTTTCTATATGTATTTCTTTAATAACATGGAAAAAATTGGGTGGGGAGAGGAGAGAGAGAGAGAGGAGAGAGAGTGGCGAGAAGAGAGAGTGAGAGGGGGAGAGAGGGACGAGAGAGAGAGAGAGAGAGAGAGATAGTGGGTGTGGATGTAGTCTTAACAACATTTCCACAATTAACTACTTCCAACTCTTCCTTATTATAACAGGATCTCAACTTCTTACTTCTATTAAATTATTATATTTCTAACTCAGTGCTTCTTCGTTGTTTTTTCATTATTAATATCTTTAATTTCGCTAAATTTTGCTTTTAAAACGGTCTCGTATATAGTTAAATGTTTAGTTTCGTTTAATATTGTTTAACATCATTAGTATCATTTTAAGTAGTGTTATGTTGAGGATATTGAGATCAAGTTGATTAATTTCTAGAAACAACTTTCTTGAAAGGTTGCTTCAGTCTAGCTAATTGTGCTCTCTTTCAGCTGGGGAAGGGTGTAGTGACTGGAGAAGGGCTGTTGCTCTGCTCCTAGGAATAAGAGCTGTTCCTCTTTCTCGGTTCAAAAAAATGATTATCTCACAGTGTCCAGCATATGTGTAACTGAAGGCCTTGATGAAGAAGTACACACATTTTTGCCCATTGCAACAAGCTCTTGATGTGTTGGACTGCAAAACGTTGGCCTGGAGCTATCTTTCAACCTCCCAGCGCTTTGATGTGTTGTCTGCAACACGTAGGCCGGAGTTTTCTTTTCAACCTCACCAGCGCTTGATGTGTTGACTGCAAACGTAGGCATGGGAGCTATTATTCAACCTCCCCAGGTTGTTTTAAATATTACTAATATTTTTTAGATTCAAGTGTATTTGGAGTATTTTGTGTATGGTGTGATGTTTGCACAGGGGTCGGACTCTGCTCCTGGTACCGACTCTTCACTGATCGCTATTAAGTCTCTATCTCCCTGGCTCCATGAGCTTTTATCATACCTCTTCTTAAAGCTATGTATGGTTCCTGCCTCTACTACATCCTCTTGCTAGACTATTCCACTTCCTAAAACTACTCTATGGACTGAAGAAACACTCCTAACATCCCTTTGGATTCATCGAGTCTTTTAATTTCCAATTATGGACCCCTCGTTTTCTGAGATCCATCTTTAGAACATCCTGTCTCTGTCCACCTTATCTATTCCACGCAGTCTTTTGTGTGTAGTTATCATGTCTCATCTAACCCTTCTGTCCTCCAGTATGTCAGGCCAATTTCCCTTAGCCTTTCTTAGTAGGACATTTCCCTTGGTCTGGATCTAACCTTGTCGCTAATCCTTTGCATTTTCTCTAATTTCTTTGACGTGTTGACCAGGTGATGGGTTCCGAACTGGAAGCTGCATACTCCAGTATGGGCATGGATGTAAACAGTGTACAGTGTCTTGGACGGAATCCTTACTAAGGTATCGGAACGTATTCTCAGGGTTGACAGTCGCCCGTATGCCTGCAACAGTTATCTGGTTGATGTGTGCCTCGGAGAGAACATGCTCGGTGATATGCGTCACCCACAAATCTTTTAGCGTGAGCGCGGTTTTGGCAGTCCTTGGCCACCTAGTCTATACTCTGTCTGCGGTTCTTCATGTCCTTGCACATGGCAGGGTTGAATTCAAGAAGCCAATTGCTGAACCACATGTCCAGCCTGTCCAGGTCTAATTGATGTCCTGCATGGTCCTATCTGATTTAATTATCCATCATTAACTTACATCATCTTGTGAACAGGAACACCTCTGAGTCTATCCCTTCTATCATGTCATTCACAAATACCATGAAATATCAATGCGTCCTTGGACCCGACCCCTTTGGGGATCCGCTCGTCACAGCGTGGCCACTGTGATACCTCATCACCGCTCCACATTGACTCGTTGTTTGCCTCCCCGTCCAGTATTCTCTGAATCCATTGCAGTGGTCCTTTCCTGTTTTACGCGCCTGATGCTCTAGTTTCTTCATTAGTTCTCTTGTGTGGAACTGTGTCAGAAGGCCTTCTTGCAGTCCAAGAAAAATGCAATCAACCCACCCCTCTCTCTCGTGTTGCACTTTGTCATAGAACTCACAGAAGTTTTGAGACACTGGATTTGCCTTCCATGAATCCGTGCTGCTGGTTATCGTTTATAATCTTGTTCCGTTCCAGGAGCTCCACACTCTTCCTCCTGATAAATCTTCTCCATGACCTTGATACTTATACAGGTCAGTGTCTGGGGAAAATGGGTATAAATACCGACACAATGGAAATATAAACACATGTGCAGTAATAATGTGTCCCTTTATTGACAACGTTTCGCCACACAGTGGGCCTTTTTCAAGTCACAAACAGATATGACTGGGGGGGAAAGGTACGCGAGTATTATATAGTGGTTCAGAATGCTGAGGTCAGGTGGAGAATGCTGCATCTGAAGATTTTGTACCGAGTGGGGTTATTATAGAGTCTAAAATCTTGGGTAGCTGAAATGGGAGATTGGATAAAATTTGGAGCAGACCTTCTATGTGTTTTATGTGGGGATAGCGATGAAGAAGTTTCTTGGAAAGTGGGTTCAGCTATGTATAGAAGCCACTATTCTGGTTGAAGTTGTCGGATATAGAAATAAGTGATGATTCAGGATTCTTCGGTATTGAGTGTTGTTCTTCTGTGGCGAAAGTCTTGTGTTTCTGTAGTTTATCAAGTGGTTGTGTTGAATTACGGTGTTTGTTCACAGGCATTCCTTGTATCGTCCCCAAGAACTGCTGCGTATTGGTGTTTCTGAAATACGTGTTTGGAGTTCTCTTGACTGCTTTCGCCCACGTTAATTGTTGCAGTCATTACAAGGGATTATGTATACCCCTGCAGAGAGGAAGCTTGTCTGTCTCAATCACTGGTTTGTCCTTGATGGTCGTGGTTGTGGAGATAGACACTGGTGACCACAGTGACACTGGTCTGTATTTAGTGCCTCTTTCCTGTCTCCTTTTTTAATAATGGGAACTACATTTGGGTCTTCCATACCTCAGGTAGTTGTCAGTTTTCAAGGGATGTGACAATATAATCAAAATGCAGTTATAATGTGATCCTTTTATTGACTAAGTTTCGCCCACACAGTGGGCTTTTTCAAGTCACGAACAGGAAACTACCTGGGGTATAGACTTGAAAAAGCCCCACTGTGTGGCGAAAACGTAGTCAATAAAGGATCACATTATTTATACTGCATTTGGGTGTTTATATTGCCATTGTGTCGGTTATTTTATACATTTTTTTTCCTTCAAGGGATGTGTTGAAGATTGTGGTTAGTGGCACACACTTTATATTGCTCCCTCCCTGAGGACCCACGGGGAGATGTTGTCCGGTCCATTGCCATTTGGATGTATTAAGATCAACCTTAGCTAGCTTTTCTCTCCCTCCTCAGTTGTGTGCATATGTACAGCATCTGTTGGTCTATTACCTGTTGGTGTCCCTCTGTCACTCGTCTTCCCAGAATCCTTCCTGTCTCCACGTGATACTTCCTTAAATCTCCTGTTGAGCTCCTCGCATACCTCTTGATCGTTTCTTGCGAGTTCCCACCTTCTTTCCTCAGCCTCATCCCTGGTCTTGACAGTCGTCTTTTCTCCTAATGTGGCTAACAAAGTTTCAGGCCAGACTTGGCTTTCTATGGCTATTGTAATTTTCGTACTGTCGCTGGGCCTCCCTCCTTATCTGTGCATATTCGTCTTCTGGCTCTTCGATGAACTTGTTTTCCTTGGTTCTTTGCTTTTATACCTCTTCATTCTCTAATGCACCCTGTTTTTGCTCTCCCTGCCTCTTCGGGTAAACCAAGGACTCGCATTTGGGTCTTCCCATTATTTCTGTTGCTCTTGGGAGCAACCTTTTCCTCTGCCTCCTTGCATTTTGTTGTTACATACGTACATCATTTCATTAACTGTCTTTCCTGCCAGGTTCTCTGTCCCAATGGCACCTCCCACAGGAAGTTCCTCATGCCTGGAGTAGTCCCACATTTTATAGTTTGACTTTTCCCATTCGACTTTTGATACCCTCTACACCTGTGAATCTACTATGTAATCAGAACTCAGGAACTACGTGGTCCTAAACTCCGAGGGGCCTCTCATATGTGATGCATCAATGTCTGAGCTACTTCAGGTGTGAATGAACACAAGGTCATGTCTTGCTGGTTCATCCCCTCGCTCTCTAGAGTACTGTCCCTGATTGTTGATGCATGAGGGTTTCCAGTACCAATCCATCATCTGGCTGTCCATGTTTAGGGGCCCCCATGAGGCTCCGGTTTTCCCAATCGATCTCCCTGTGGTTGAAATCATCCATAACCAGTAAATTTGCTCTGCACGTTTTGAGCTCTTAGTTGCCACGTCAGCCAGTGTGTACACACTTCGCTATGTTGTTCTCTTCATATTCCTATTCTTGGCCTCCTGCAGTTCTGTGTGGGTTATAAATCACAGCAATGACTACCCTTACGTTCCCCAGATTGAATTGTGCTGCTATGTAGTCCCTTTCTCCAATCTCGTCCATGCCCTCCATGTCCTCGAAAACTCATCTGTTTTTTATGAACAGTGCAACCCTCATCCCTCTGCTCTTTCTTTCTTTCCTCAGGATCTGATATCCCGGAGGGAATACTGAATCTGTTATTGTCTCAATGTGTGTCGTTTCTGTGACTGCTTTGATGTCCGGGACTTCCTCGTTGATTGTTTCGTTGCCATTCCTCGTATTTATTTGCTATTCCATCTGCGTTTGTGTAACCACCACCTTCAGCTCTTGTCTTTCACGGTGACCTGGAGAATATTGGTGGTTGGGGGGTGGGAGCCCTGGGGGGTTATGGAGTTTGTTGAGTTGGTGGGATTTGTGGTGGGGGGGGGGGGTGAGGGAGCGTGCCGTAGGGAGCGGCTGTGCAATGGTGTTTGTGATGGGGTGGGGGCAGAGGGAACAGTGTGTGGGTGTGGTTGAGGTGTTCAGTTGCTTCGGGGTTTGTTGTTGGTTGTGACAGGAAACAAACACGTCGCCGTCTTTACCCCTGATGCACATTTGTTTAATAAGGACAAATCATAAAAAAGAGGCCACCCAGTTTCAATGTTTACATTACTGAGGTAACTAGCCATTACTCTGGGTTATGTTCCCTCAGTTATTATATCATATAATACAAACGATTCATATTCGGGGGAGGAACAATGACTGGGTTACCGAGGAGGCAGCTGGTGTTTCCTGTTCAGAGGGAAGCTGTGGGGAAGGAGAGAGGGGTATAGGGAAGGACGGTTATGGATGGATGGAATGATATGGAACGATAAGTATGGTGAGTAAGGGAAGGAGGGAATGAATAGCATGGAGTGGGCTGTGTGTAAGGAAAAATGGAGATTGTGATATGGATGATTGGGAATTACCTAAAGGAAATATTGAATTTTCATTATCATTCTACTCTTTTTGATGATTTTCACTCGTTGTTCACTCTACATGATGATTCTCTAATCATCTTCACTCTTTCCTGATTGATTCTCCACTCATGTTCCACTAGTCTGATGATTCTCCACTCTTGCCCACTCTACCTGGATAATTCTCCGCTCATGTCCACTCTACCTGATGATTCTGCACTCATGTCCAACTCTACCTGTTTGATTTACACTCAATGTACCTACTTAACTGATAATTCTGCTCATCTTGTCCACTCTACCTGATGATTCTGCATCATGCCCCTCTACTGATAATTCTGCAATCATGTCCACTCTACCTGATAATTCTGCAATCATGTCCACTCTAACTGATGATTCTGCACTCATGCCCACTCTACTTGATAATTCATACCACTCATGTCCACTCTACCTGATATTTTCTGCACTCATGTCCAATCTACTGTTTATTCCTGCACTCATGTCAACTCTTACCTGATGATTCTCCTCTCATGTCTACTTCTGCCTGATGATTCTCCTCTCATGTTCAATCTGCCTGATGATTCTCCATCTCATGCACACTCAACCTGATGATTCTCCAACTCATGCCCAACTCACCTGATAATTCTGCACTCATGTCCCACTCTACCTGATTGATTCTGCACTCATGTCCATCTACCTGGATGATCTCCATCATGTCCACTCTACCTGATGATTCTCACTTATGTTCAACTTACTGATGATTTTCGAATCGTTCAATTGTTGAATGGTCTTATAAAAGATTACCGTTACATTGGAATCGGATTTACACATTTCATCTGGTATAGGGAGTTGTAAGACGCTCCTTCATCGTCTGGTCCTCCATACTGTACACGAATGTCCACTATACTGCCTACGGACACACACCGTATTTCCGTCCTACCCTTGATCATAAGAGGCGCGAGCTTGATATTCCAAGCCTTTTTTTGTTGGAAAATAGGCGCGCCTTTATGCCGAAAATTACGGTACGTGTACGATTACTTTACTGAGGTTTCGACGTAACACTGAACAAGTATGTAAAAAGACACACATGAGGTAACTAAGGCATGTAATTAGGGAAAACGTTTTGCCAACAAGTGACTTCATCATATACAGAGAACAGGGAAACATCGGAGTGCATTAGGTAGTGGTGTGGGGTCAGGGTGTTGACACGGGATGGGAGGACTCACCTAAAATGGTTTAATTATAATCTTAAATTTTTTTAAAAGGTGTGGACAGGGTATGTCTGATGACAAAAGTTCACAGTGGCTGGTTATATGACTAGGACTCGCGTCAGGATACATTTGTCATGTTTCCTGACAAATTTTACCCAACCTATGTGTTTAGCTGTTGTTCTTGCATTTGACAGGATCTGTTGGACAAGAATTCGAGTTCTTGAAGCTAATCGCGTTTTGAGCGAGATAGTTGCTACTGCCTCATGTGTAGTGGGAGTCACACTCTTGCTTCACCTGTACACCCACGACTCTACCTCATGTGTAGTGGTGGTGGTGGGAGTCACACTCTTGCTTCACCTGTACACCCACGACTCTACCTCATGTGTAGTGGCGGTGTTGAGAGTTACACTCTTGCTTCAGCTGTACACCCACGACTCTCAAACTTCCTTTTGCGAGCTGCAGTCATGGCCTTGAATCCTGTACGAGGTGTCTTGACTGTGTAGATACAAACATGATCATAATTTACTTATTTTCTGTTAAATTTCGTTTTTCCCTGCACGAGTAGGCCGCTGAGGAGACCACTCTTGCTCAGCTGCCTCCTAGTCTGATGAGAGCCAGCTGAGAGCGACCACTCATGCTCAGCTTTCTCCTAGATACTGATGGGTGCGCTGATAGTGACCACTCATGCTCAGGCTGCCTCCTTGTGATGGAGCCGATTGAGTGCGACCAACTCATGCTCAGATGCATCATAGTAACCTAGGTAAGAGAGCCCTGAGAGTGTCCACTCATGTCAGGCTGCCTCCTAGTGATGAGAAGCCGCTGAGAGCGTAACTCTTGCTCAGCTGCCTCACTAGTAATGGAGAGCGCTGAGAGTGACATCATGCTCTGCTTGCCTCCAAGTGATGAGAGCCGCTGAAGTGACCACTCATGCCTCAGCTGCCTATAGTGATGAGAGCCGCTGAGAGCGACCTCTCTGATCATCTGCTCCAAGGATGAGAGCCGCTGAGAGGCGACCAATCTTGATCAGCTGCCTCCTAGTGATGAGACGCCGCTGGAGAGCGACACTAATGCTCAGATGCCTCCTAGTGATGAGAGGTGCCGCTGAGAGCGACACTCATGCTTCAGCTGCCTCCTAGTGATGGAGCCGCTGAGAGCGACACACTCATGCTCAGCTGATCTCCTAGTTGATGAGAGCCCGCTGAGAAGCGAACTCTCTATGCTCAGCTGCTCTATGTGATGAGAGACGCTGAGAGCGACCACTCATGCTCAGCTGCCTCCTAGTGATGAGAGCCGCTGACGTGACCCTCATGCTCAGCTGCCCTCTAGTGATGATGAGCCGCTGAGAGCGACACTCTTGCTCAGCTGCCTCCTAGTTGACAGCCGATGAGAGGCGACCACTCATTGCTCAGGCTGCCTCATAGTGATGACAGTTTCAATATTTTTATAACATTCAGTTCTGTGTACGCCTACATATATTGTTAACTTGTATAATACTAATTAATATTTCTGCATTGTTAAGCAAATGTAAATTATTCTCGCTTAACATTTACAACATGATAATAGTGAACTATAGAATGTATGGAGCTGAGCTCCTCCTGTTGGTGGAACAGATATTGGAATATAAAACACATCAGCAGTATAATGTGTGATCCTCTATTGACAATGTTTCGCCACACAGTGGGTTTTATTGTCACAAACAGTTTGTTTGTCGATTGATAAATCCACTGTTGTGGGCGAATACGTTGTCAATAAAGGATAAATTATACTGCTTTTGTGTTTTTTTCTTAGTGTCTGGTATTTATACCCATTTATTTTCAGAATCTGATATTACGTCAACTATATTTTCTTCTGGTTGGTGGGACTTATTTGAGTAAACACTTTATACACACTTTTGCTTTAATATTAATCCTCTGGAATATACACTTTCTACACACTTGCTTTTTTATAAATCCTCTGGATATACATAAATGGAATCAGATGACAATATTTCTCAACTATAAATCAAATTGTAAAAGAACGAAAAATATCCTACAATTTATAAAAATAATCCCAGAAAATATTTTCCGCAAATGTAAAAGATACGAGGTTTAGTATGACGGACCCCTGGGTCGGGACCCTGGGCAGGACCCCCCTGGGACGGGACCCCTGGGGACGGACCCCCGGAGCCCAGGCTATCGAAATTCCTGGACCTGTCTACTAATTATGGTTATAATTACATCTTAGTTTTTAAAGGGGTGGACGCGGTAAGCCTTCGGTCAAATGGACCAAAATCAGCCCAAGACCAAAACCTAAGAACCCGCGTCATGAAAACACTTGTCTTGTTTCCTGACAAAACATTACATAAACTTTGTTAATTTATTATATTATTGGCTAGCAAGTTAGCCTTTAGTTTGTCCGTGAATAGTTTTATTTACTAGTTTTCTTGTTTACAAGACCAGATGACTTAAGTTAATCAATTTGATTAATGATATATAATAAACATTGATTGTTTATGAGATTGATTTTATTTGGTAATAACATCCTTTAAATGGTTATTAATGGATGCTCTTATCACCGTGTCATTTTTGTTCAATGTTTGCATTTGGAAATATAGGTAGTGTATCAATCTCTTTTCATGATGTATTTTGTCATTGTTGTTTCCAGCCTTTCTTATTTTTTTTGTGTCCCATTCATAGATTTGTTAAAGTACTTCCATCTAGAAGGGAAAGGTAATGACCTGACATTAATGGTATGAATTTAAATAATGGTGGTGATAACGAAGTCTGTATACGTTGATCATGTACACCTAGAAATAAAGATATAATTATTATGATTATTTTATTATTATTATTATTATTATTATTATTGTTGTTGTTATTAGTTGTTCAATTGATAAGAATGATTTCCTTTTTTACTCTGATTTCATAAGAACATAAGAACATAAGAAAGGGGAATATGCAGGGAGGCCTGCGCGGCCTTACTAGGCAGGTCCTTTATCATTTCATCCCACTATACAACATTACCAACCCATTTTTCAATGCTTACCATAGTATTAAGCTTTTAGTGATGTGAGAAGTCCCATCCAATCACAACCCTTACCCACTATGTACTTATCCAACCTAGATTTGACACTACCCAAAGTCCTCCCTTAGCCTCATTAACCCATCTAGGTAGACTGTTCCACTCATCAAACTACCCTATTCCAAACAATACTTTCCTATGTCTTTTCTAAATCTAAAATTAATATTATTTATATCCATTTACTGCGGTTTCTCTCTTGGAGAGAAGTGACATCCTCAAAGGACCCTTATTTATATCCCCTTTATTAATTACCTATCTTCCTTTTTACACTTCTAAGATCAGTGTCTCCCTCCAACACCACTCATTCTTCGTCTAAACAGTGTATGTAAACTTAAGAGCTTCATTCTTTCTTCATAAGGGAATATTTCATGATGCTATGTATTAATTTAGTCATCCTACGCTGAATGTTATTCTAAACGATATTTATGTCCATTTTGTAATACGGAGACCAGATCTGAGCTGCATATCAAGGTGAGGCCATTACTAATGATGTATAAAGCTGCAGTATGACCTACTGGACTTATGTTGCTTACACTCTTGATATAAATCCCAGTCATTATTTGCTTATTAACGTCACGCTTTGGCTTTTTGATGTCTTGGTTAGGTTGTGCTTACACCATAAACACCCAAGGTCCTTTTCGCAATCTGTATGGCTAAGTTCTACATCATTTAATTTATAAACGTACTAGGGTTAGGGCACTCCCAAGCTTCAGAACCTTGCACTTATTTCATTGAACTGCTATCTGCCACTTTTTCTGACCAAGAATAGAGTTTGTTTAAGTCCTCCTGAAGTTCCCTAAAACATATACGTTTGAATCAATTATCCTACCTATCTTTGTGTCATCTGCGAATTTGTCATATCACTGTAATTCAATCATCAGATCATTGATATATATTATAACAAACAACGGGCCAAGGACTGATCCCTGTGGATCGCCCTTGTTACAGATCCCCACTCGGATTTAACCCATTTATGGTCACTCTCTGCTCTGTCAGTGAGCCATGACTCGATCCACGAGAGCCACTTTCCCCAATGGCCATGGGCTGCCACTTTCTTTAACAGTCTATGGTGCGGAACTCTAATCAAAAGCCATACTTAAAATCTAAGTAAATAATATCAAATCTTTATTGTGGTCACAGCCTCAAAAGCTTTACTGAAGAAGAGAAGTTTAATATATTAGTTAGACAAGACCGGCCTCTTGTGAATCCCATGCTGAAGTATCATTAATCAAGCTATGCTTATCGGGATGGCTTTTATAATCTCAGCTATAATTTGAACTCTAGTTTAATTTGCTACAATTGAGGTCAGGCTTATTGGGCGGTAATTTGACGGTAAAGACTTGTCCCCTTTTTTAAAAATAGGAGTTACATTTGCAATCTTCCACATATCAGACATATAACCTGTTTGAAGTGATAAATTAAAAATATTAGGTTAATGGTTCACAGAGTTCCATTTTGCATATTCATTAAGAACCCTTGAAAAACCTCATTTCAGGTCCCGGCGACTTATTTGCTTCAGTCTGTCTATCTGCCTCCAACCATCTCACTAGTGACTGTGATGTTACATAATTTTTCTTCTTCTAGCCCCACTGTTAAAATTTACATTACTGGTATTTTTGTTGTGTCTTCCTGTGTTAAAAACTGAGAGAAAAATTATTATTAAAATCAAGCACATTTTCATTCTCATTGTCATGGAAGGTTGCCCTTAGTTGATTTTAAGGGGACCTTATCTTATCTCTAACTTTTGTTCCTATAGACCTGGATGAGAAAAAATATTTTTTGGGTTAGTTTTAGAATCCCTAGAACTTAATTTCTTAGTCCCTTTTAAGCTTTTCTTATCCCATTTTTAATGTCCTATTAATGTCAATATACTGAATTCATAAGATGACCGCTCACCTTCTTTTGAATACGCCTATAAATTCCTTTCTTATGCCCTAGTAGATATTTGAAGCCCTATTATTTAATCCATTTTGGGTCATTTCTATTATTGATTATAATTTCTTTATATGGGATTGTTAATCGCTCCTTGAGCAGCATGTATAGTGTTCAGGAAAACTGTCATATTGATAGCTCTCTTCGTTACCCCAGTCAACAGATGATAAGGTTCTTTAAGGCCCAGGTCGTAATCTGCTAGCCGAAATACTGGGACTGTTACTGAGTTATCGTACTACGTACTTCCATTCAATGCAAATGTTAATTGATTTGTGGTCGCTAGCACCCAGTTCCTCTGAAATTTCTAAAAATTATTAACAAGGATTCATTGTTCTGACAATAACTAAGTTCAAGCAGGTTATTTCCCTTGTTGGTTCTGTCAAAAACTGCTTCAAAAAAAAATCCTGAAATACTTCTTAGAAGTCGTTACGATTCTAAATTCCCAGTCATGAATTTCCAATCAACATGACTAAAGTTAAAGTCTCCTAGGAATTATACATTTTTCGTGCATTGTGGCCTTAACAATTTCCTCCCATAGTAGTTTTCCATGGGTCCCTATCTAAGTTAGGGGGACGGTATATCACTCCTAAAATCAGTTTTTCATGCCCCTCTGAAATTTCTATCCAATCCTGATCTGTTTGTGTTACTTCAGACTATTACACGTTTTTTATGCAACAGTTCAAGCGATCTCGGGACGTACAATGCCACCCCACCCCCCTCCCAATACTTCTATCTTCTTGTACAATTTAAAACCCTGAATATGACATTCCGCAGGCATTGTCCCGACTTTTATGAATTAAACCACGTGCTCAAGTTTTGGCAAATACATCAATGTTACTAACCTAGCAACTATCTCAATCGTCATCTTATTCCTAGCAATACGGCACTTTAGCATTAATAAAATCTTTGAAAGACTCTCCTTTCTCTTTACCCTTCTGCTCATTCTATTTTTCTACTAAACCTATTAACCGTCTTTATCACCTAGGGTTCCCTGGCCTTTTCATTCAATCTATCTCGTCTCTTATTATTACTGTTCCCCTAGAAACTCGGATTTTACTACCACTGAGGACTTCACTGTTTTTCCTGCCAAAAACCCATACACTAAACTATTCCTAGTTTTTAAAGTCCTAACTGCTCCTCCACTGCAGTTTGCCAGTGCTTCCCACCCCACACCTAGATAAGTGAACCCCATCCCTAGCATACATGTCATTTCTGCCATAGAAGAGGTACCAGTTGTCAATGAATGTTTACCGCATTCATTTTCCTACAGTATTTGTCCAGCCAGCAATTGACACCATTGCCCTGGACAACCATTCACTTCCAAAAAAAAAAAAAAAAACTTTTTTTTTCCCCCTCCTTTGGCAAAATACCTCATTTGAGAGGGGTTCCACCCTTACTTCTAATTATTTCTATTGCTGACCTATTACTGTTAATCAGGTCCTCACTCTACGTCTGCCACATCGTTGCATCCAGCCCACTGTGACAGATTATAGGATTGCTCATTACCACTCATGATGTCATTCCAGACGGCTAACAATATCACCTCCATCCATGCCCAGAGAAAAGCATAATCTCTGTTCCTACCTCCTGTCTTTCAAGCAGAGAACCGGCCCTATCCATTACCTAACTTGGCTATCCCCAACAACAACAATATTTACCTTCCTTAATGTCTTTCGTCGTGTCGTTCCCAGTAGTCAACTCACATTCGTCGGGTAGCACTGAGAATGTTATTGGATGTTTCCACAACAGTTTCCACGGCAGTCTATTTCTTCTTCATCGCGTACTACCGTTCCATTCGTTTCTTGATCGTCAAACTTCTTTCCTGCTGTCAGCCAACCTGACAGTTTCCCTTCTTGACCTGAGGACTCAAAACAGGAGGACTACTACGAATCTTCTTGTTCTCCTCGGTCAATCGCCGAATTTCCAAATTCGCCAACCTCAATTCTTCCTTAAGCTGTTGGTAAGTGCTCCAAGATAATCGTTAATGACACGATTACAAACAAAACCATACAATGAGTGGGGTTTAGAACCCGGGATCAGAGTCACACAATGGTGCCTATGCTAAGCTTCCTATGGTGTAGTTGGATGAATCTTGTTGAAGCTAGCCGGTCCAGTGGCTAACGCGTCGGTCTGGAGTTTTTTGTGGACTCTGATCACAGGTTCAAACCCCACCCGTTGAATATCTTTTTTTCTTGTGTCCGACCTGTTAAATGCATAGGAAGTCCAATTTTTTTTTGGCTGTAAGGTCCCAGCAAGACCACACAACTACCTGCCCTGAGCTGTGACATGACCTGCAAAGACAACACCACTAACTACCCTGCGCTGTGACAAGACTGCAAGACCACAACCTACCTACCTCAGTGTGACAATGACCCAGACTAGACCACACCCACTAACTACCCTGCAGCTGTGAAGGACCCAGCAAGACCACAACCATAACTACCCTGCAGCTTGGACAAGACCAGCAAGACACGCACTACTACCCTGCAGCTGTGTCATGACCCAGCAAGCACCTCTCCATATCTACCCTGCAGACTGTGACAAACCAGCAAGACCACGCCACTACCTACCCTGCAGCTGTGACACAGACCCAGCAAGACCACGCTACTACATACCTGAAGCTGTGTAAGACCAGAAGACCACGCCACTACCTACCCTGCAGCTGTGATAAAGACCCAGCATGGCCACGCACTACCTACCTGCAGCTGTGCCAAGACCCAGCAAGACACGCCACTACCTAACTGCAGACTGTGACAAGACCCCAGCAAGAACCACGCCTACTACCTCCTGCAGCTGTGCCAAGACCAGCAAGACCAGCCACTACCCTACCCTGCAGCCAGTGTCCAAGTCCAGCTCAAAGACCAGCCACAACCTACCTGCAGCTGTGACAAGACCCAACAAGACCACGCCAACTACCTACCCTGCAGTTGTGCTAGAACCAGCAAGTCCCACGCCACTACCTACCCTGCAGCTGTGTTCAAGACCACAGCAAGACCACGCACTTACCTACCCTGCAGCTGTGACAAGACCCAACAAGACCACGCCACTACCTACCCTGCAGTTGTGCCAAGACCCAGCAAGACCACGCAATACCTACCCTACAGCTGTGTCAAGGACCACTGCAAGACCACGCCACACTACCTACCTGCAGCTGTGTCAAGACCCAACAGACCACACTCCTGGCGGTTGAGAGCCGTCATGCTGGGGCACTTTCTGTTGGTGTTCCCAACTCCAGCCTTGGCACAGTCTCGACCACAGACCTTCCGCATCGGTGTTGCACCCTTCGACTGCCGCCACTATTCTCGCCGAACACAGGTGTATTTGTGGCAGTGAAGCAGCCAGACCGATTCGGGTTACAATGGTCTTGTGTGCCGTAAATACGAGGGAAAGATTGCAAGACTTGAGGAGGTTTATATACTTATCAGAGGAGCCTCACAACAGCTGGATGCCGCCAGTAAGGAGCCTCCCCAACTATGCAGATCTGATGGCAGCAGAAGACGTCGGATGGTTATCACCCTTCAAGCCTGGACAGATAAACGGGAAGTGGTGGTGTGGGACTATACAGTGCAATCTACCTTGGCTGATACCTATCTCCAATTACACCAGGAGGAAGGCGGGGCAGCTGCCAGCTTCAGGGGAGTCCCAAAAGTCTAGAAAATATGGAGAAATTGCCCAATCATTATTTGTTTGTGCCAGAGGCTCAGAACCCTTGGCTCATGGGGAAAGTAGTGCATCCTTAAAATATCCTTAAGGTGCTGGGGATAAAGACTCATCAGGGTAAATAGGGAATCCCAGGGCAGCTAGTTTTCTGTTCCAGGGCTCAGTGCAGCTGTTCAAAGGGGTATGCCTGCCTGTATTTTGGGCACACGCCCAGCTCTTGAGGAGCTGGATGAGATTTTTCGCCTTATAATCGGTGATACAACACGTAACAACATGTACCGATAGCCCCCTTTATATCAACAATGTATCTCTAAATCTTCTGTACCTATTATGTAAAAAATATTCTATAAGTAAAAAAAATTATATATATCAAAAGATGGGGTGGTAGAGAAGTGGATATTCAAAACTTGGCTTCAGGAAGAAATCCAAATTTTCTTCCTTGAGCCTTTTTTTATCTATATGTATATAATTTTATAGTATATATATATCTTTATATTTTTATATATTTATATATTATATATATATATATATATATATATATATATATTTATATATATGATGTGAAGCACGACGGAGGAGGCTGGTAGGCAGCGGTGATGTCGTGTTTAAGGGCAATGTGTGGTGTAAAATTTTATTGAAGCTAATTCGGTGATGTGGAAATTAAGAGGAGGTGAGGAGTTACTAAAAGTATAAATCAGAGGACTGAAGAGCAGTTTGTTGAGTTGGTTTAGTCATTTAGAGAGGATGCAGCATAATAGGACGACTTGGAGGATGTATAAATCTGTAGTGGTGGGAACGTAGGAAAGTAGGGGTCGTCCTTGGAAAGGCTGGAGTGAGGGAAAGGAGGGTAAAAAAGGTTTAGGACAGCAGGGGCTTAGACATAACAGCAGGCATGTGTGATGCGTTTTACATAGGAGTAAGTGGAGGACTATTGGTTTTTGTTACCTGTTGAGCTGGTAGGGACAGTGAGCAGGTTAATATTTTGTGAAGGATTCAGGGAAACCTTACTAGCCTGACCTGTGTACTGGGAGGTGGGAAGTTGTGTACTGGAGGTGGGATGTTGTGTACGGATGTGGGAAAAAGTACAGTGACTGCACTTTAACTGAGTTTACAGTCTTTGAGATAATACGTTTATATAACAGATCTACTGTCGTTTCTATATGTATTTCTTTAATAACATGGAAAAAATTGGGTGGGGAGAGGAGAGAGAGAGAGAGGAGAGAGAGTGGCGAGAAGAGAGAGTGAGAGGGGGAGAGAGGGACGAGAGAGAGAGAGAGAGAGAGAGATAGTGGGTGTGGATGTAGTCTTAACAACATTTCCACAATTAACTACTTCCAACTCTTCCTTATTATAACAGGATCTCAACTTCTTACTTCTATTAAATTATTATATTTCTAACTCAGTGCTTCTTCGTTGTTTTTTCATTATTAATATCTTTAATTTCGCTAAATTTTGCTTTTAAAACGGTCTCGTATATAGTTAAATGTTTAGTTTCGTTTAATATTGTTTAACATCATTAGTATCATTTTAAGTAGTGTTATGTTGAGGATATTGAGATCAAGTTGATTAATTTCTAGAAACAACTTTCTTGAAAGGTTGCTTCAGTCTAGCTAATTGTGCTCTCTTTCAGCTGGGGAAGGGTGTAGTGACTGGAGAAGGGCTGTTGCTCTGCTCCTAGGAATAAGAGCTGTTCCTCTTTCTCGGTTCAAAAAAATGATTATCTCACAGTGTCCAGCATATGTGTAACTGAAGGCCTTGATGAAGAAGTACACACATTTTTGCCCATTGCAACAAGCTCTTGATGTGTTGGACTGCAAAACGTTGGCCTGGAGCTATCTTTCAACCTCCCAGCGCTTTGATGTGTTGTCTGCAACACGTAGGCCGGAGTTTTCTTTTCAACCTCACCAGCGCTTGATGTGTTGACTGCAAACGTAGGCATGGGAGCTATTATTCAACCTCCCCAGGTTGTTTTAAATATTACTAATATTTTTTAGATTCAAGTGTATTTGGAGTATTTTGTGTATGGTGTGATGTTTGCACAGGGGTCGGACTCTGCTCCTGGTACCGACTCTTCACTGATCGCTATTAAGTCTCTATCTCCCTGGCTCCATGAGCTTTTATCATACCTCTTCTTAAAGCTATGTATGGTTCCTGCCTCTACTACATCCTCTTGCTAGACTATTCCACTTCCTAAAACTACTCTATGGACTGAAGAAACACTCCTAACATCCCTTTGGATTCATCGAGTCTTTTAATTTCCAATTATGGACCCCTCGTTTTCTGAGATCCATCTTTAGAACATCCTGTCTCTGTCCACCTTATCTATTCCACGCAGTCTTTTGTGTGTAGTTATCATGTCTCATCTAACCCTTCTGTCCTCCAGTATGTCAGGCCAATTTCCCTTAGCCTTTCTTAGTAGGACATTTCCCTTGGTCTGGATCTAACCTTGTCGCTAATCCTTTGCATTTTCTCTAATTTCTTTGACGTGTTGACCAGGTGATGGGTTCCGAACTGGAAGCTGCATACTCCAGTATGGGCATGGATGTAAACAGTGTACAGTGTCTTGGACGGAATCCTTACTAAGGTATCGGAACGTATTCTCAGGGTTGACAGTCGCCCGTATGCCTGCAACAGTTATCTGGTTGATGTGTGCCTCGGAGAGAACATGCTCGGTGATATGCGTCACCCACAAATCTTTTAGCGTGAGCGCGGTTTTGGCAGTCCTTGGCCACCTAGTCTATACTCTGTCTGCGGTTCTTCATGTCCTTGCACATGGCAGGGTTGAATTCAAGAAGCCAATTGCTGAACCACATGTCCAGCCTGTCCAGGTCTAATTGATGTCCTGCATGGTCCTATCTGATTTAATTATCCATCATTAACTTACATCATCTTGTGAACAGGAACACCTCTGAGTCTATCCCTTCTATCATGTCATTCACAAATACCATGAAATATCAATGCGTCCTTGGACCCGACCCCTTTGGGGATCCGCTCGTCACAGCGTGGCCACTGTGATACCTCATCACCGCTCCACATTGACTCGTTGTTTGCCTCCCCGTCCAGTATTCTCTGAATCCATTGCAGTGGTCCTTTCCTGTTTTACGCGCCTGATGCTCTAGTTTCTTCATTAGTTCTCTTGTGTGGAACTGTGTCAGAAGGCCTTCTTGCAGTCCAAGAAAAATGCAATCAACCCACCCCTCTCTCTCGTGTTGCACTTTGTCATAGAACTCACAGAAGTTTTGAGACACTGGATTTGCCTTCCATGAATCCGTGCTGCTGGTTATCGTTTATAATCTTGTTCCGTTCCAGGAGCTCCACACTCTTCCTCCTGATAAATCTTCTCCATGACCTTGATACTTATACAGGTCAGTGTCTGGGGAAAATGGGTATAAATACCGACACAATGGAAATATAAACACATGTGCAGTAATAATGTGTCCCTTTATTGACAACGTTTCGCCACACAGTGGGCCTTTTTCAAGTCACAAACAGATATGACTGGGGGGGAAAGGTACGCGAGTATTATATAGTGGTTCAGAATGCTGAGGTCAGGTGGAGAATGCTGCATCTGAAGATTTTGTACCGAGTGGGGTTATTATAGAGTCTAAAATCTTGGGTAGCTGAAATGGGAGATTGGATAAAATTTGGAGCAGACCTTCTATGTGTTTTATGTGGGGATAGCGATGAAGAAGTTTCTTGGAAAGTGGGTTCAGCTATGTATAGAAGCCACTATTCTGGTTGAAGTTGTCGGATATAGAAATAAGTGATGATTCAGGATTCTTCGGTATTGAGTGTTGTTCTTCTGTGGCGAAAGTCTTGTGTTTCTGTAGTTTATCAAGTGGTTGTGTTGAATTACGGTGTTTGTTCACAGGCATTCCTTGTATCGTCCCCAAGAACTGCTGCGTATTGGTGTTTCTGAAATACGTGTTTGGAGTTCTCTTGACTGCTTTCGCCCACGTTAATTGTTGCAGTCATTACAAGGGATTATGTATACCCCTGCAGAGAGGAAGCTTGTCTGTCTCAATCACTGGTTTGTCCTTGATGGTCGTGGTTGTGGAGATAGACACTGGTGACCACAGTGACACTGGTCTGTATTTAGTGCCTCTTTCCTGTCTCCTTTTTTAATAATGGGAACTACATTTGGGTCTTCCATACCTCAGGTAGTTGTCAGTTTTCAAGGGATGTGACAATATAATCAAAATGCAGTTATAATGTGATCCTTTTATTGACTAAGTTTCGCCCACACAGTGGGCTTTTTCAAGTCACGAACAGGAAACTACCTGGGGTATAGACTTGAAAAAGCCCCACTGTGTGGCGAAAACGTAGTCAATAAAGGATCACATTATTTATACTGCATTTGGGTGTTTATATTGCCATTGTGTCGGTTATTTTATACATTTTTTTTCCTTCAAGGGATGTGTTGAAGATTGTGGTTAGTGGCACACACTTTATATTGCTCCCTCCCTGAGGACCCACGGGGAGATGTTGTCCGGTCCATTGCCATTTGGATGTATTAAGATCAACCTTAGCTAGCTTTTCTCTCCCTCCTCAGTTGTGTGCATATGTACAGCATCTGTTGGTCTATTACCTGTTGGTGTCCCTCTGTCACTCGTCTTCCCAGAATCCTTCCTGTCTCCACGTGATACTTCCTTAAATCTCCTGTTGAGCTCCTCGCATACCTCTTGATCGTTTCTTGCGAGTTCCCACCTTCTTTCCTCAGCCTCATCCCTGGTCTTGACAGTCGTCTTTTCTCCTAATGTGGCTAACAAAGTTTCAGGCCAGACTTGGCTTTCTATGGCTATTGTAATTTTCGTACTGTCGCTGGGCCTCCCTCCTTATCTGTGCATATTCGTCTTCTGGCTCTTCGATGAACTTGTTTTCCTTGGTTCTTTGCTTTTATACCTCTTCATTCTCTAATGCACCCTGTTTTTGCTCTCCCTGCCTCTTCGGGTAAACCAAGGACTCGCATTTGGGTCTTCCCATTATTTCTGTTGCTCTTGGGAGCAACCTTTTCCTCTGCCTCCTTGCATTTTGTTGTTACATACGTACATCATTTCATTAACTGTCTTTCCTGCCAGGTTCTCTGTCCCAATGGCACCTCCCACAGGAAGTTCCTCATGCCTGGAGTAGTCCCACATTTTATAGTTTGACTTTTCCCATTCGACTTTTGATACCCTCTACACCTGTGAATCTACTATGTAATCAGAACTCAGGAACTACGTGGTCCTAAACTCCGAGGGGCCTCTCATATGTGATGCATCAATGTCTGAGCTACTTCAGGTGTGAATGAACACAAGGTCATGTCTTGCTGGTTCATCCCCTCGCTCTCTAGAGTACTGTCCCTGATTGTTGATGCATGAGGGTTTCCAGTACCAATCCATCATCTGGCTGTCCATGTTTAGGGGCCCCCATGAGGCTCCGGTTTTCCCAATCGATCTCCCTGTGGTTGAAATCATCCATAACCAGTAAATTTGCTCTGCACGTTTTGAGCTCTTAGTTGCCACGTCAGCCAGTGTGTACACACTTCGCTATGTTGTTCTCTTCATATTCCTATTCTTGGCCTCCTGCAGTTCTGTGTGGGTTATAAATCACAGCAATGACTACCCTTACGTTCCCCAGATTGAATTGTGCTGCTATGTAGTCCCTTTCTCCAATCTCGTCCATGCCCTCCATGTCCTCGAAAACTCATCTGTTTTTTATGAACAGTGCAACCCTCATCCCTCTGCTCTTTCTTTCTTTCCTCAGGATCTGATATCCCGGAGGGAATACTGAATCTGTTATTGTCTCAATGTGTGTCGTTTCTGTGACTGCTTTGATGTCCGGGACTTCCTCGTTGATTGTTTCGTTGCCATTCCTCGTATTTATTTGCTATTCCATCTGCGTTTGTGTAACCACCACCTTCAGCTCTTGTCTTTCACGGTGACCTGGAGAATATTGGTGGTTGGGGGGTGGGAGCCCTGGGGGGTTATGGAGTTTGTTGAGTTGGTGGGATTTGTGGTGGGGGGGGGGGGTGAGGGAGCGTGCCGTAGGGAGCGGCTGTGCAATGGTGTTTGTGATGGGGTGGGGGCAGAGGGAACAGTGTGTGGGTGTGGTTGAGGTGTTCAGTTGCTTCGGGGTTTGTTGTTGGTTGTGACAGGAAACAAACACGTCGCCGTCTTTACCCCTGATGCACATTTGTTTAATAAGGACAAATCATAAAAAAGAGGCCACCCAGTTTCAATGTTTACATTACTGAGGTAACTAGCCATTACTCTGGGTTATGTTCCCTCAGTTATTATATCATATAATACAAACGATTCATATTCGGGGGAGGAACAATGACTGGGTTACCGAGGAGGCAGCTGGTGTTTCCTGTTCAGAGGGAAGCTGTGGGGAAGGAGAGAGGGGTATAGGGAAGGACGGTTATGGATGGATGGAATGATATGGAACGATAAGTATGGTGAGTAAGGGAAGGAGGGAATGAATAGCATGGAGTGGGCTGTGTGTAAGGAAAAATGGAGATTGTGATATGGATGATTGGGAATTACCTAAAGGAAATATTGAATTTTCATTATCATTCTACTCTTTTTGATGATTTTCACTCGTTGTTCACTCTACATGATGATTCTCTAATCATCTTCACTCTTTCCTGATTGATTCTCCACTCATGTTCCACTAGTCTGATGATTCTCCACTCTTGCCCACTCTACCTGGATAATTCTCCGCTCATGTCCACTCTACCTGATGATTCTGCACTCATGTCCAACTCTACCTGTTTGATTTACACTCAATGTACCTACTTAACTGATAATTCTGCTCATCTTGTCCACTCTACCTGATGATTCTGCATCATGCCCCTCTACTGATAATTCTGCAATCATGTCCACTCTACCTGATAATTCTGCAATCATGTCCACTCTAACTGATGATTCTGCACTCATGCCCACTCTACTTGATAATTCATACCACTCATGTCCACTCTACCTGATATTTTCTGCACTCATGTCCAATCTACTGTTTATTCCTGCACTCATGTCAACTCTTACCTGATGATTCTCCTCTCATGTCTACTTCTGCCTGATGATTCTCCTCTCATGTTCAATCTGCCTGATGATTCTCCATCTCATGCACACTCAACCTGATGATTCTCCAACTCATGCCCAACTCACCTGATAATTCTGCACTCATGTCCCACTCTACCTGATTGATTCTGCACTCATGTCCATCTACCTGGATGATCTCCATCATGTCCACTCTACCTGATGATTCTCACTTATGTTCAACTTACTGATGATTTTCGAATCGTTCAATTGTTGAATGGTCTTATAAAAGATTACCGTTACATTGGAATCGGATTTACACATTTCATCTGGTATAGGGAGTTGTAAGACGCTCCTTCATCGTCTGGTCCTCCATACTGTACACGAATGTCCACTATACTGCCTACGGACACACACCGTATTTCCGTCCTACCTTTTTTTTTTAATTTTTTTAATGAAAAACCCCCTTATTGTTTTTAAAAATTTTTTTTTTACCCCTTTTTGGTGTTTTTTTATTTTTATTTTAAGTTAATTTTTTTTTTTTTTAAAAGATTTTTTTTTTGTTAAAAATAATTTTTTTTTTTTAAAAAATTTTTTTTTAAAATTTCCCCTTTTTTTTTTTTTTTTTTTATTTTTTTTTTTTAAAAAATTTTTTTTCTGGTTTTTTTTTTGATTTATTTTTTTTTAAAAATTTTATTATGTTTTTTTTTTAATTTTTAATTTTTTTTCCCCCCCCCCCCCTTTCCCCCCCCCAAATTTTTGAAAAACCCCTTTGTAAAATTTTTTTTTTTTTTAAATCCCCAATTTTTTTTTTTGTTTAAATTTTTTTTGGAAATTTTTTTTAAAGTTTTTTAAATCTTATTGTTTTTTTTTTTTTAAAATTATTTTTTTTTTTGGGTTTTTTTGTAATTTTTATTTTTTTTTAGTAAAATTTTTTTTTTTTAAATTTTGGGTTTTTTTTAAAATTAATTGATTAAAAAGCTTTTATTTAAAAAAATTAAAAAATTTTTGTTTTTTTGAAACCCCCCTTTTTTTTAAATTTTTTTTTTTTTTTAAAAAATGTTTTTTAAAAAAAATTTTTTTTAAAATTTAAAAAGGGTTTCCCAAAAAATTTTTTTATAAATTTAAAATTTTTTTTTTTTTTTGGTTGAAATTTTTTTGGGGGTTTTTTGGGGGGTTATTTTAAAAATTCCCTTTTTCTTTTGTTTTTTTTTTTGGGTGATGTTTTTTTAAAATTTGGATTTTTTTTTTAAATTTTTAATTTTTGTTTTTTTTTATTTTTTTTTTTTTTTTTTCTTTTTTTTTAAAAAATTTTATTTTTTTTTTCCCCCCCCCTTCTTTTCTTTTCTTTTCAACTAATTTTAAAATCCCTTTTTTCCCCCCTAAATCTCCTTTTCCCCCCCCCTTTTTTTTCCCCCGGGGGCCCCACCCTTTCCCTTTTTTCCCCCAAATCAATCTTTTTTTCACCCGCCTTTTCCCCACGCACATTTAACCACCCTTTTAAAAAATTTTTTTTTTTTTTTTTTAAAAGTTAAAGAAGGGGTTAAGCCCATTTTCTCCCCCGGGTTTTAGTCGCCTATACGACACGCATGGCTTACGGAGGAAAGTTTTTTTTTCCACTTCCCATGGCAATGAAGAAATAAAAACATAAGAACTAAGAAAGAAGGAAACTGCAGAAGGCCCCTGGGCCCCTGCGAGGCAGGTCCAAGTTTTCCTACCCGGCCCAAAAACGCACCCAACCCCGTCAGGTCGGTACCTGTCAAGGAGGAACACGGCACCGACCTGGCAGACAAGCTATCAGGTCTAAATCACACCCACCCACTCCACTCATGTATTTATCCAACTATTTTTTAAAACTACACAAAAAGTTTGGCCTCTATAACGGTACTTGAGAGTTTGTTCCACTCATTTTCCCCAAATTTTACCAAACCAGTATTTCCATATCCCTTCCCGAATCTGAATTTATCCAACTTAAAACCATTGCTGCGAGTCCGTCTAGGGGTAGATATTTTCAGCAACATTTACATCCCTTTATTTAAAAACCCGCTTTTCCATTTATACACCTCAATCATATCCCCCCCTAATTCTAGTCTTTTAGAAGTGCGATTCAGGGCCCTTTGTCTATCCTATAGGGAAGGGTTTTGAACATTGGGTCAAATTTTTTCATCTCCTTTGTACATTTTCCAGAGAATTATATCCATTCTGTAATAGGGGGACCAAAAAATGTGCAGCAAAATCTAAATGACCCCAACCAAAGGGTGTAAGGTTGAAGAACAACCTTTGGGGCTCCTTTATTTTTGTTTTTGATATGAAGCCCAAAGGGTTCTATTAGTTTATGCGAACAAATTTTGCCTGTTGTCTTGGGTTTTGTTTTCTGCAACCAAACTCCTAATTTTTTCGAAACGTAATATTAAGACTACATTATTTGTTTATATGTGGCAGGTTATTGCCTGTCCCAAAATTTTTGGGAAATTTTCATTTGTCTATAAAAAATGCATCGCCACTCTCCGACCACTGAATTTTTTTTTCAAATCCCGGAGTGCCGAATGTCCCCGTCAGAATAATTTTCGGCTATTTTGGTGTCATCGGCAAACTTGCCGTTTTCGCTCTTTATTGCCCCATTATGTGTTTATGTAGATTTTTGAACGCAGGGGCCCCAACACTGACCCCTGTGGAACACCGCTCTGAAAACTTCCCCACTCTGATTTCTCCCCCCTTTATGCAAACTCTCTGCTCCATTTTTCAAACATGCTCTTCCCGGAAAAAAAAAACTCCTCCTATTCCATGGCTTTAAATTTTCAAAGTCTCTGATGTGGGCCCTGTCAAACCCCTTACTGAAGTCCTATACCAAATCATATTCATTACCATGATCTACCCCCTAAAATACCTAGTGAAAAAAGTTAATAAATTCGTAGGCAGGAACGCCCCTTTGTAAAACATGCTGAGATTCGTTGATTAATTTTGCTTTTCAAGGTGGCTACGAAACTGGCCTCGGCAATTATTGATTCCATAAATTTTCCCACTATGGAGGTTAGGCTTATTGGTCTATAGTTCGAAGCTAAGGACCTGTCACCTGTTTTGAAATAGGTATCACATTTGCCATTTTCCACTTATCTGGCACCATGCCAGTTTGTAGTGATATGTTGAAAAGATTGCAAAGGTGTTGCTAAGCTCCTCTTTACATTCCTTTAGAACGCTTGCATCAGTTCATAAAGGGCCTGGGGTTTTGTTAGGTTTTAATTTATCTATTTGCCTAAGGACCATGTCACTTGTGACCCTAATAGTGCACAGTTTATTATCGTCCTGTTCTACATAATTATCATTACTGGAATATCGCTGTTCCTCCTGTGTAAAAACTGAGAGGAAGTATGCGTTAAAAATTCTACACATTTCCTTATCACTGTCAGTGAGCTGACCCGAGGAACTTTTGAGTGGGCCTATCTTGTCCTGATCTTACTTCTGTATACCTGAAAGAATCCTTTTGGGTTAGTCTTCGATTCTCTTGCAACTTTAACCTCATAATCTCTTTTGCTTTTCTTAATTCCTTTTTTATTTCTCTCTTTAACTGAATATATCGATTTCTCAATTGCCCCTCTCCTCTTTTGATTTGCCTATATATGCCTCTCTTTTGACCAATCAGATATTTTAATCTATTGTTTTCATCCATTTAGGATCATTTTTTGTTGATCTGATTTCCCTATTTGGAACATAATTTGACTGAGCAGCTAGAACTATGCCCTGGAAAGCATCATATCGGCAACCATCACCACCTACCTGACCCTTAGTCAGGTCATTCCAGTTCAGCCCACCTAATTTTTTCAGTCCTATGAAATCAGCCAAGCGAAAGTCAGGGACGGAGACTTGATTGCCATTATTAGGGGAATTCCATGATATATATAAAACTGAGTGATTTGTGATCACTTTCCCCAAGCTCATCATTAACTCAAGATTATTAATTAGTGTTTCCCTACTGGCAAGAACCAAGTCAAGGAGGTTATTTCCCCTAGTTGGCTCTGTCACAAACTGTTTTAAAAAACAATCCTGGATCGTATCAAGAAAGTCACCTGACTCTAAATTTCCTGTCAAATTGCTCCAGTCAATCTGTCTATAGTTGAAATCTCCCATTAGCACAAACATTTTCGTATGTAGATGCCTTACGAATTTCGTCCCATAGAAGTTTACTGCACTCCCTATCAAGATTTGGGGCCCTGTAAATCACACCCAAAATTAGTTTTTCTCGGCCCTCGAGAAGCTGTATGTATATATATATATATGCATGTGCGTGTCTGTGAAGTGTGACCAAAGTGTAAGTAGGAGTAGCAAGATATCCCTGTTATCTAGCGTGTTTATGAGACAGAAAAAGAAACCAGCAATCCTACCATCATGCAAAACAGTTACAGGTTTTTGTTTCACAGTCATCTGGCAGGACGGTAGTACTTCCCTGGGTGGTTGCTGTCTACCAACCTACTACCTCTACCAACCTACCTTTGTCTTTTGTCTTTTGTCTTTTTGTCTTCTGAATATCTATCACACGTCTTGAGTTACTCTAATGATTAAATTTATACCTGTTTGTCTTAATAACCTGTCACACACATGATACTTTAGCACTTCTCCAGCTTTTTTTTGTAACCATTCCCTTAGTATTAACTGGTTGGTTAATTTATGGAGTTTGAAGCCTATTGACTACACCATCATTATGCACCTTCACCAGAATACTTTAGTTCCTAAACTTAAGATAAAATAAACTCTCAGAGTACAGTATATAAATATACTGTGCCATGTAAAGAGTACGTAACCTATATTCGGCGCATGTACACACCCTCATTGAAAGGATATCTCCCCCAACCAGCGAACCAGGTACTAAGGGTTAACGATGGGACCCCATCGTTCAATCAGTACCCAGGTTCCAGCCAATGAGAAGATGGTTTTAGCAGTCGCAGAGGTGTTGTGGGTACCACACTCCTGTCTGCCCTTGTCATTCCCATTCTTGAGCTGGTTGAAGCACGGTCTGTTCTCTAGTGGCTTCTATTCTGACTTGCTTACAGTGGAGTGCACTAATACCTATTGTTCTACATAGTGTACGTAATTCTTTACTTGGTGAAGGATAATATAAGTCAAAAGTTTTTCTGCTGTGTATATTTTGCTCCCTTTACACCCAGGATAACAGGCCTTTGAATTCATGGGTTGTAATATATACAAAGAGTGATGAAGCTCTCAGTGTATATATACTGAGTGATGCAGCTCTCAGTGTATATATACTGAGTGATGCAGCTCTCAGTGTATATATACTGAGTGATGCAGCTCTCAGTGTATATATACTGAGTGATGCAGCTCTCAGTGTATATATACTGAGAGTCGTGCAGTTCAGTGCATGTATACTGAGATTCATGCACCTTTCAGTGTATATATACTGAGTCATGCACCTCTCAGTGTGTATACACTGAGAGTCATGCACCTGTCAGTGTATATACACTGAGTCATGCACCTTTCAGTGTATATATACTGAGAGTCATGGAGCTCTCAGTGCATGTATACTGAATCATGCACCTCTTAGTGTACACTGAGTCATATACCTCTCAGTGTATACTGAGTCATGTACCTCTCAGTGTATACTGAGTCATGTACCTCTCAGTGTATACTGAGTCATGTACCTCTCTGTATACTGAGTCATGTACCTCTCAGTGTATACTGAGTCATGTACCTCTCAGTGTATACTGAGTCATGTACCTCTTAGTGTATACTGAGTCATGTACCTCTCAGTGTACATATACTGAGTCATGAACTTCTCAGTGTACATATACTGAGTCATGAACCTCTCAGTGTACATATACTGAGTCATGAACCTCTCAGTGTACATATTACTGAGTCATTGAACCTCTCAGTGTACATATACTGAGTCATGAACCTCTCAGTGTACATATACTGAGTCATGAACCTCTCAGTGTCATTATACTGAGTCATGAACCTCTCAGTGTACATATACTGAGTCATGAACCTCTCAGTGTACATATACTGAGTCATGAACCTCTCAGTGTACATATACTGAGTCATGAACCTCTCAGTGTACATATACTGAGTCATGCACCTCTCAGTGTATATGTACTGAGAGTCGTGCACCTCTCAGTGAATATTTAATGAGTGATGCAGGTCTCAGTGTATATAAACTGAGAGTCCTGCAGCTCTCAGTGTATATATAATGAGTCATGCGCCTCTCAGTGTATATATAGTGAGAATGATGTCTTCTCAGTGTATATATACTGGGAGTCATGCAGCTCTCAGTGTATATATATTGTCATGCACCTCTCGGTGTATATATACTGAGAATGATGCACCTCTCGGTTTATATATACCGAGTCATGCAGCTCTCAGTATATACTGAGAGTCATGCACCTCAGTATATATATACTGAGTCATGCACCTCTCAGTGTATACATACTGAGTCATGCACCTCAGTGTATATATACTGAGTCGTGCACTTCTCAGTGTATATATACTGAGAATGATTCAGCTTTCAGTGTATATATACTGAGTCATGCACCTCTGTGTATATATACTGAGTCATGCACCTCTCAGTGTATATATGCTGAGAGTCATGCACCTCTGGGTACATATACTGAGAGTGATGCAGCTCCCTTTTTATATATACTGAAAGTGATGCACCTCTCAGTGTATATATACTGGGAGTCATGCAGCTTTTAGTATAGATATACCGAGTCATGCAGCTCTCAGTATATATATACTGAGTCATGCATCTCTGAATGTATGTAAACTGAGAGTGATGCAGAATTCAGTGTAAATATACTTAGTCATTCAGCTCTCAGTGAATATATACTGAGAGTGATGCACCTCTCAGTGTGTATATACTGAGAGTGATGCAGCTCTCAGTGTATAAATAATGAGTCATGCATTTCTCAGTGTATATATAGTGAGAGTGATGCAGCTCTCAGTGTATATATTCTGAGAGTCATGTATCTGTATGTTTATATAATGAGATTCATGCAGCTCTCAATATATATATATAATTACTGGAAGTCATGCACCTCTCAGTTTATATATAGTGAGAGTGATGCAGCTTTCAGTGTATATATACATACTGAGTGTCACTCAACTCTGTGTATATGTACTGAGAGTGATGCACCTCTCAGTGTATATATACTGAGAGTGATGCAGCTCTCAGTGTATGTGTACTGAGAGTGATGCAGCTCTCAGTGTATATATACTGGGAGTCATGCACCTCTCAGTCTATATATAGTGAGTGATGCAGCTCTGAGTGCATATATACTGAGTCATGCAGCTCTGTGTATATATATACTGAGAGTCGTGCACCTCTCAGTGTATCTACACTGAGAATGATGCAGCTCTCAGTGTATATATACTGAGTCATGCAGCTCTCAGTGTAACTATCCTGTAGATAAAAACTGCACTACACTTTCCAGGTAATGAATGACTGCCGACTTTAATTTATCTTCGTACATGTAATGTACAAAATATGAACACGACTGAGATAAATATCATTATAATAATAGCTACGGTATTATTATTATTTTTATTATTGTTGTTATTATTATTATTATTATTATTCCTTCATGTCTACTTTTGAAAAAAACTGATATACAAGATTATTCAGCAGCCGATGTGACTGATATCAGCAGGTAGAAAAAGGTTGAAAGTGGAGAAAGTGTTATAAAGGAACGGTAGTAAAAGTAGATGGAAGAAAGCTGGTTATTTTTTATAGATGTGATGAAGATGTAAAAAGTGGTTATTGATGTAATACTGTTGTGTGTTGAGTGTGTGATGAACATCGTACTGGTGATGTTGTGTGTTGAGTGTGTGATGAACATCGTACTGGTGATGTTGTGTGTTGACTGTGTGATGAACATCGTACTGGTGATGTTGTGTGTTGACTGTGTGATGAACATCGTACTGGTGATGTTGTGTGTTGAGTGTGTGATGAACATCGTACTGGTGATGTTGTGTGTTGACTGTGTGATGAACATCGTACTGGTGATGTTGTGTGTTGACTGTGTGATGAACATCGTACTGCTGATGTTGTGTGTTGACTGTGTGATGAACATCGTACTGGTGATGTTGTGTGTTGACTGTATGATGAACATCGTACTGCTGATGTTGTGTGTTGACTGTATGATGAACATCGTACTGCTGATGTTGTGTGTTGACTGTATGATGAACATCGTACTGCTGATGTTGTGTGTTGACTGTATGATGAACATCGTACTGCTGATGTTGTGTGTTGACTGTGTGATGAACATCGTACTGCTGATGTTGTGTGTTGACTGTATGATGAACATCGTACTGGTGATGTTGTGTGTTAAGTGTGTGATGAACATCGTACTGCTGATGTTGTGTGTTGACTGTGATGAACATCGTACTGCTGATGTTGTGTTGACTGTGTGATGAACATCGTACTGCTGATGTTGTGTGTTGACTGTGTGATGAACATCGTACTGCTGATGTTGTGTGTTGACTGTATGATGAACATCGTACTGCTGATGTTGTGTGTTGAGTGTGTGATGAACATCGTACTGGTGATGTTGTGTATTGAGTGTGTGATGAACATCGTACTGCTGATGTTGTGTGTTGAGTGTGTGATGAACATCGTACTGCTGATGTTGTGTGTTGACTGTGTGATGAACATCGTACTGCTGATGTTGTGTATTGAGTGT
Organism: Cherax quadricarinatus; assembly: GCF_026875155.1. Classification (NCBI taxonomy): domain Eukaryota; kingdom Metazoa; phylum Arthropoda; class Malacostraca; order Decapoda; family Parastacidae; genus Cherax; species Cherax quadricarinatus. Next base: position 50,989,014 of record NC_069406.1, on the reverse strand, counting down.
GTGATGAACATCGTACTGCTGATGTTGTGTGTTGAGTGTGTGATGAACATCGTACTGCTGATGTTGTGTGTTGAGTGTGTGATGAACATCGTACTGCTGATGTTGTGTGTTGACTGTGTGATGAACATCGTACTGCTGATGTTGTGTGTTGACTGTGTGATGAACATCGTACTGGTGATGTTGTGTGTTGACTGTATGATGAACATCGTACTGGTGATGTTGTGTGTTGAGTGTGTGATGAACATCGTACTGCTGATGTTGTGTGTTGAGTGTGTGATGAACATCGTACTGCTGATGTTGTGTGTTGAGTGTGTGATGAACATCGTACTGCTGATGTTGTGTGTTGACTGTGTGATGAACATCGTACTGGTGATGTTGTGTGTTGAGTGTGTGATGAACATCGTACTGGTGATGTTGTGTGTTGACTGTATGATGAACATCGTACTGGTGATGTTGTGTGTTGAGTGTGTGATGAACATCGTACTGGTGATGGCAGAGTCGCTGCAGACGTGACGGGAGATGCTTGGTGGAATGATGATAAATATTGAGAAGAAAAAAATCGCTGGAAAATAAGAGAAAGATAATAGAGAGTAATAAAGAATACGAAATAGAATGTGAGCGACCACTTGAACCCCAAAAAAGCTTTTTGATAAAATATAAGAAGAGGATAGAAAAGGTGTAAATGGATCTATGAAGATCGAAAGAATTGGAAAGTTGACTAAGGGAAGATGACAAATATATTTCAAGAAATTACTCAATGCACAGTAGATAACAAGGATGCAGAAAAAAATCGTATTCAACGAAAATAATTTACATGTATTAGAGTGAGTGGAGAGCCGCAGGCGTGTGTGAAGTGAGGCGCAGGCGTGTGTGAAGTGAGAGGAACAGCAGAATGTTGAAAGTGTAATAGAAACAGCTTTTAGTAAATGAGATTAAAATTGAGAAACTGCTAGCAGTCCTAAGGAGGTAATCTGAAAAATTGTTGGTGTATTTGTTCGGTGTATGTATGAAGGAGGGACACGAGACAAAGTTCATGTATTTCCTTTGTACAAGAGGTAAAGGGACATGAGAAACAATAGCAGTTATACGGAAATAAACATTTTTACTTATATGAAGTAAAGCGTAATGCAGTATTATGTCTGTAGTAGTGATTATAAAGACAAACTATATTCACAAAAGAGGAGATTTAGAAACTGAATACCACATGACTCGAGGCGTTTTCATTTAAGCATCAACGTTAATTATATAAGTTAAAGAAGTGCCATTTGTGGAATTGGAAGTAAAAATATGACTGTGTGATACAGGGAACGATGTGGAAAATGTTGCAAATATAAGTTGTATGTTATTGACATCTGTGACGAGGTTTTCATGAGATAATTTAAAGTACTTAAAAATGTGATCATGAAATAACACACTGAATCACTGCCTACGACAGCACAACACTCGGCAGGCACTGTAACACTCGGCAGGCACTGTAACACTCGGCAGGTACTGTAACACTCGGCAGGCACTGTAACACTCGGCAGGCACTGTAACACTCGGCAGGCACTATAACACTCGGCAGGCACTATAACACTCAGCAGGCACTGTAACATTCGGCAGACACTGTAACATACCCCAAGTGAAAAGTACGGGCGCCACAAACCGACGTATGACCCACAGCCCGGTACATCAGGTACTGACTTTAAGTGCCTGTCCAACGCCTTCTTAAAAGTCAGCAAGGGGTCTATTGGTAATTCCCCATACATATGCTGAGAGGCAGTTGAACAGTCTTGAGCCCTTCACACTTATTGTGCTGTCTCTTAGTGCACTCGTGGCACCACTGCTTTTCATTTGAGAAATGTTGCATCTCCTGCTGAGTGTTTTGCTATGGTAGGGAGTGATTTTCGTGTGCAAGTTTGGTACTAATTTCCCTAGGATTTTCCAAGTGTATATTATCATGCATCTTTCTCGCCTGCGTTCCAAGGAATACAAATCAAGGGACTTCAACCATTTTCAGTAATTTAGGTGCTTCATCGTACTTGTGTGTGCAGTGAAAGTTCTCTGTACACTCTCCAGGCCATCAATTTCGCTTGCCTTGAAGGGGGCAATTAAAGTACAGCAGTATTCCAGCCTAGAGAGAACAAGCGATTTGAAGAGAATCATCATGGGCTTGGCATCCCTAGTTCTGAAGGTTCTCATTATCCATCCTATCATTTTTCTAGCAGATGAGATAGATACATTGTTGTGGTCTTGGAAGGTGACATTATCACTCCCAGGTCCTGCACATTAGTTTCTCGTTCTATTGTCTACTTAGAACTTGTTGTATTCCCTGATACAGTTTTTATTTCCTCAAGTTTTCCATATTTGAGTAGTTGATATTTTTCTTCAATGAATATAATATTGTTTTCTGCGGTCTATTTAAAGATTTGGTTCATGTCCACTTGGAGTCTAGCAGTGCCTTCGATGGAAGACACTGTCATGGCAATTCGGGGGTCATCAAGGCTATAAATTATTCCACACTGACAGGGTCAACAGGAAAGGTGGTGGAGTAGCGATGTATGTCAGAGACAATTTAAATTGTTGTGTTAGACAAGATATTAAATTAGAAGCGTCAGCCACTGAATCTGTTTGGTTACAGCTTCTCGAGGGCCGAGAAAAACTAATTTTGGGTGTGATTTACAGGGCCCCAAATCTTGATAGGGAGTGCAGTAAACTTCTATGGGACGAAATTCGTAAGGCATCTACATACGAAAATGTTGTGCTAATGGGAGATTTCAACTATAGACAGATTGACTGGAGCAATTGACAGGAAATTTAGAGTCAGGTGACTTCTTGATACGATCCAGGATTTGTTTTTTAAAACAGTTTGTGACAGAGCAATAGGGGAAATAACCTCCTTGACTTGGTTCTTGCCAGTAGGGAAAACACTAATTAATAATCTTGAGGTTAATGATGGCTTGGGGAAAGTGATCACAAATCACTCAGTTTTAAATATCATGGAATTCCCCTAATAATGGCAATCAAGTCTCCGTCCCTGACTTTCGCTTGGCTGATTTCATAGGACTGAAAAATTACTTAGGTGGGGCTGAACTGGAATGACCTGACCAAGGGTCAGGTAGGTGGTGATGGTTGCCGATATTGTTGCTTTCCAGGGCATAGTTCTAGCTGCTCAGTCATAATTTTTGTTCCAAATAGGGTAATCAGATCAAACAAAAATGATCCTAAATGGATGAACAATAGATTAAAATATCTGATTGGTCAAAAGAGAGGCATTATAGGCAAATCAAAAGAGGAGAGGGGCAATTGAGAAATCGATATATTCAGTAAAGAGAGAAATAAAAAAGGGAATTAGAAAAGCAAAAGAGATTATGAGGTTTAAAGTTGCAAGAGAATCGAAGACTAACCCAAAAGGATTCTTTCAGGTATACAGAAGTAAGATCAGGGACAAGATAGGCCCACTCAAAGTCCTCGGGTTCAGCTCACTGACAGTGATAAGGAAATGTGTAGAATTTTAACACCATACTTCCTCTCAGTTTTTTACACAGGAGGATACCAGCGATATTCCAGTAATGAAAATTATGTAGAACAGGACGATAATAAATCGTGCACTATTAGGGTCAAAGTGACATGGTCCTTAGGCAAATAGTAAATTAAAACCTAACAAATCCCAGGCCCTGATGAACTGTATGCAAGGGTCCTAAAGGAATGTAAAGAGGAGCTTAGCACACCTTTGGCTAATCTTTTCAACATATCACTACCAAACTGGCATGTGCCAGGATAAGTGGAAAATGGCAAATGTGATACCTATTTTCAAAACAGGTGACAGGTCCTTAGCTTCGAACTATAGACCAATAAGCCTGACCTCCATAGTGGGAAAATTTATGGAATCAATATTGCCGAGGCAGTTCGTAGCCAACCTTGAAAAGCATAAATTAATCAACGAATCTCAGCATGGTTTTACAAAGGGCGTTCCTGCCTTACGAATTTATTAACTTTTTTCACTAAGGTATTTGAGGAGGTAGATCATGGTAATGAATATGATATTGTGTATATGGACTTCAGTAAGGCTTTTGACAGGGTCCCACATCGAGACTGTGAGGAAATTAAAGCACATGGAATAGGAGGAGAAATTTTTTCCTGGATTAGAGGCATGGTTGACAATAGGCCAGCAGAGAAGTTTGCATAAATGGGGAGAATATCAGAGTGGGGAAGTGTCACGAGCGGTGTTCCACAGGGGTCAGTGTTGGGCCCCCTGCTGTTCACAATCTACATAAACGACATAGATGAGGGCATAAAGAGCGACATCGGCAAGTTTGCCGATGACACCAAAATAGGCCGTCGAATTCATTTGACGAGGACATTCGAGCACTCCAGGAAGATTTGAATAGACTGATGCAGTGGTCGGAGAAGTGACAGATGCAGTTTAATATAGACAAATGCAAAGTTCTAAATGTTGGACAGGACAATAACCATCCCACATAAAAAACTAAATAATGTAGATCTTAATATTACGGATTGCGAAAAGATTTAGGAGTTCTGGTTTTAGCAGTAATCTGAAACCAAGACAAACAGTGCATAAGTGTTCGCATAAAGCTAATAGAATCCTTGGCTTCATATCAAGAAGCATAAATAATAGGAGTCCTCAGGTTGTTCTTCAACTCTATCATCCTTGGTTAGGCCTCATTTAGATTATGCTGCACAGTTTTGGTCACCGTATTACAGAATGGATATAAATTCTCTGGAAAATGTACAAAGGAGGATGACAAAGTTGATCCCATGTATCAGAAACCTTCCCTATGAGGATAGACTAAGGGCCCTGAAACTGCACTCTCTAGAAAGACGTAGAATTAGGGGGGATATGATTGAGGTGTATAAATGGAAGACAGGAATAAATAAAGGGGATGTAAATAGTGTGCTGAAAATATCTAGCCTAGACAGGACTCGCAGCAATGGTTTTAAGTTGGAAAATTCAGATTCAGGAAGGATATAGGAAAGTACGGGTTTTGGTAATAGAGTTGTGGATGAGTGGAACAAACTCCCAAGTACCGTTATAGAGGCTAGAACGTTGTTTTAGCTTTAAAAATAGGTTGGATAAATACATGAGTAGATGTGGGTGGGTGTGAGTTAGACCTGATAGCTTGTGCTACCAGGTCGGTTGCCGTGTTCCTCCCTTAAGTCAATGTGACCTGACCTGACTAGGTTGGATTCATTGGCTTAAGCCGGTAGGAGACTTGGACCTGCCTCGCATGGGCCAGTAGGCCTTCTGCAGTGTTCCTTCGTTCTTATGTTCTTATGTTCTTATCTGCAAAGGAAGACATGGAACTATGGCTTACATCTCTGCCTATGTCAGATATGAGGATGAGGAACAGGATAGGAGTGAGTACTGTGCCTTGTGGAACAGACCTTCACTGTAGCTACCTTAGACTTTACTCTCTTTACTATCATTCCTTGTGTTCTATTTGTTAGGAAGTTATGGATCCATCCACCAACTTTTGTGCGCTATTACACGGTGGTCACACTTGTCGAACGCTTTCGCAAAATCTGTGAATACTACAAACTGCATTTTGTTTATCCTCTAGACTATCCAGGACCTTGCCATTGTGGTCCAGTAGCTGGGACAGGCAGGAGCGACTGCTCTATACCTGTGTTGCCCTGGGTTGCGTAATGATGAATATGTAGATGTTTGGCGATATTGCTTCTTAGAACCCTTTCAAAAGATTTTTATATGGGTTGTGAGTGCTATCTGTCTGTAGTTCTTTGCAACTGCTTTGCTGCCACCTTTGCGGAATGGGGCTATGTATGTTGTTTTTAGCGATTGTGGGAGGACCCCTGTGTCCATGCTCCCTCCATAGAATGCTTAAGGCATGTAACAGAGGCTTTTTTGCAGTTCTTGATGAACACGGAGTTCCAAGAGCCCGGGCCTGGGCAGAGTGCATGGGCATATCATTAACTGCCTGAAAGTCCAAGCCCCTCACACACAAAACCTCCTTACCCCCTCCCTCCAGCCTTTCCTAGGCTGACCACTACCCTGCCTTCAGATTTATACACTATCCAAGTCATTCTATTCGTGCCATCCTCTCTCTTGTCGGAACCACCCCAACAACCCCTCTGAATAATACTTTTAGTAACCATGCCCCTACTCCTAATTTCCAAACTACGGATTCTCTGCATAATCTTCACACCGCGCATTGCCCTCAGATGTAACATCACTGCCTCCAGCTTTCTGCTTCATGCAACATTAACCACGCATTTACCTCATTATAATTACGGTAACCTTTTTAGAGAATTTTTCGTACAGAGACGAGACATACACCAAAATATTACCAGATTCTTCAGCTCTTTCTCGGTAACATTAACTCATTTTTCAATTCTTTTCATATTTTTCGTACATTTCAGCGCTTGACGCTGGTGGTTAACGCTCTCGCTTCACACGGCGAGGGCCTGGGTTCGATTCCCAGCCAGAGTAGAAACATTGGACGTGTTTCTTTCCACCTGTTGTCTATGTTCCCCATCAGTAAAATGGGTACCTGGGTGTTAGTCGACTGGTGTGGGTCGCATCCTGGGACACTGACCTAATTTGCCCGAAATGCGGAGCATAACAAGGGACTTTCTATATAGTAGTATGTCATTGTTATCAGCTAGGACTGTATACCCTGTACATGTACTTGTAGTAAAATAAAGATATTATTATTATTTCCCCTTATCAGCTCTGTGATTCACCTCGTCTTTTCCTTTATCGGGCACGCCCTTATATGTATTTGAGTGAAAGCATGTTTTTTGTGCACAGTGTGAATACACTGTGCATCTGGATTCACTTTTCTAGTTTGGACCAATCACAAACCTTCTGCGAGTCGCTCCAGCTAAGTGGAGATGGCATCTGCTCGCTTCCCATTGGTCGAGAGACCAAAATGTAAACACTTCTAGCTTGGCGTCGTCAAGAGCAGTTTTTTTCCCTCGAGTTACACTCATATACTCTTAGATTTTACCCTCTGCAATGTCGGTAAATACTGATTTTTGTGTCTAGTGTGTAAATGAATAGGCATATTTGGATATATAAGTAAATTGTGTGTGAAGCATAATATGACTGCACCATGCAACTGAAAAAAGTGCAAGGAAAAACGCCTGAAAATTATACGGCCCCGCCCTCAAGTTCAAATTAGCAATTTCAGTAAATAAATATTTATAATAGTTTTTCTAATGCATATATAAATTCGGTAGTGTTTTGGGTGTGTACAGAACGTTCTAATTGTCCTTCCAGAATGAGAAATTGTTTAATGGTGAGTCCTCCAAAGAGAAGTGATGAATACTTGCCACCAGATGCAAAGGTGTCAAATGATGAGGAGGGAGACAGGTCATCCAAAAAGCCTAAATTAGCTCAGAGAGAGGAAGGTATTACGATCGAGGAGTACCGTGATGAAGACCTTCATGATGAACTTACTCTTCAAGCTGTTCAAGCTCAGACACAATGGAGCAAAAACAAAAAAAAATCCAAAATGACTCTTTGATTATATACCAACATGAAAAGCCTCTTGAAATTATCTGTGCATTTGATAATTATAGCAAGTTTTTTACTCAAAATGTGATATACAACATCACATATCAAATATTTGCATGCCAAACAAAAAAACATAGATACTACTTTTGTAACTGATTCTGAAGAAATCATGAAGTTCATAGGTATTCTGTCCATACCCATGGGTATTTGTCCATACCCATGGGTATTTGTCCATACCCATCCATAGATAACTATTGGGCAAGTGCAAATAAGGTACCCCAGGTTACAGAAGTCATGTCATCTAAGAGGTTTAGGTTGCTTTGGCGTACAATTCCTTTCAGTGATAACAGCCAAAAGGATAATGACAGATTCCACCTGAGATGGTGACAACTGAGACAGGGTCAGCTGAGCTGTGGCCAGCTGAGATGGTGACAGATGAGCTGTGGTCAGCTGAGATGGTGACAGCTGAGCTGGGGGTCAGATGAGCTGGCGACAGCAGTGGCCACATCTGGGGTGGCCATGTCTAGGGTGGCCACATCTGGGGTGACCATGTCTAGGGTGGCCGCAGGAAATATGGTCATTTGTGATGAGGTTGTCACATATGTAACCACAGGTGTGGTCAAGACAGATATATATATGGGTAAAGGCGTGGTCACTGTGGCCACAATGGTGGTGGTGGCCACAGATGAGTCACCTTGTTCACGCTTCAATCCTGTAGGTCTGGCACTGCCACGTGAGGTGGCCACATCTGGGATGGCCACAGTGCTGCTGCCGGCATCTTGGGTGACCATGGAGGTGCTGGCTACACAGGTCATCTTACACTTTCGCTTTACTTGTTCAACAAGTGACTGGTCTTCAGAAACATCAGTTATTTCCCCAGCAGTAAACAATGTGTGGTCTTGAGCAGTGTTGTGGCAGCCACGAGTCTGCTACTCTACCTGCCTTCATTTCTTTAGCTTTTTTCATAATTTCTAATCGCTTCCGGCTGATCGCATGCGAATACTGTCTCTTCGGGCGAGGCATTGTGTATGAAATTTGTACAATATATGGCAAAATTACGGGTCACTAAGCTCTGCTGGTCACTCAGAGCAGCACACCTCCCCTCCCTGTCGACTGTTAGTCAACACTGAGAGACATGTGGTTGAAGCAGCTCAAACTGCAGCCACTCAGAGGGTTACCAATTTAAGATAAGATTTCGTTCGGATTTTTAACCCCGGAGGGTTAACCACCCAGGATAACCCAAGAAAGTCAGTGCGTCATCGAGGACTGTCTAACTTATTTCCATTGGGGTCCTTAATCTTGTCCCCCAGGATGCGACCCACACCAGTCGACTAACACCCAGGTACCTATTTGCTGCTAGGTGAACAGGACAACAGGTGTAAGGAAACGTGTCGAAATGTTTCCACCCGCCGGGAATCGAACCCGGGCCCTCCGTGTTTGAAGCGGGAGCTTTAGCCACCAGGCCACCGGGCCTGTATTTTGTAGCATTTGGCACTAAAATATGAACAAAAAAAATGACGAAAAATGTCTAGAAAATGACAACAAATATACTACTGTTATGGTATACGTCACAACAATTACGCATTTACCTCATTTATTATAATTACGGTAACCTTTTTAGAGAATTATCGTACAGAGACGAGACATACACCAAAATGTTACCAGATTCTTCAGCTCTTTCTCGGTAACATTAACTCATTTTTCAATTCTTTTCATATTTTTCGTATAATTCAACGCTTGACGCGTCACGCACCGCTAACGTTCACACAACAACACTAATCTACGAACCTAAATACGTTAACAAAAGCACTTATACAACTAAATAATTAATCAAGCTAGCAATTAACATAGGAACAATATTAAAAATAAATATATGTTCCAAATTTTGACTAGTGGCCAGTTCTTGGTGGACGAACTGTGATAGAGATCTCTCATGTCTCAGGTAGTCGCGTTCAAGTCTGTCTCCAGGAGATCGTTATTACAGAGCGCAGATTCTCTGGTGTCCTCCTCTGTAATAACATCTACTTCGTATACTGATCATAATACGCTTGTGTAGTAATAACATATTGGAAGTGTTTTTTTCTTCAAGGCTGGTTAAAACTGCTGACCACAGGGGGAAGTGGTGAGGGTGAATACCTGGATCCACGGACCTGGGGTGGGACTTGCTGACCTAGGGAAGTGGTCAAAGGGTGAATAACCTCGGATCCACGGACCTGGGTTGAGGGGACTTGCTGACTCAGGGGATGTGGTGAGGGTGAATACTGGATCCACGGACCGGGGTGGGATTGCTGACCTCAGGGAAGTGGTCAAGGGTGAATAACCTGGATCAGGACCTGGGGTGGGACTTGCAGACCTCAGGGAAGTGGTGTTGTAGGATTGAATAACTGGCTCCACGGGTTACCTGGGGGTGGGACTTGCTGACCTCAGGGATAGTGGGTGAAGGGTGAATACCTGGAAACACACTGAGAACCTGGGGTGGGGACTTGCTGACCTCTGGAAGTGGTGAAGGGTGATACCTGGATCCACGGGGGGGGGGGTATTCCTCGGGTCGGGACTTGCTGAAATCAGGGAAGTGGTGAAGGGGGAGTGAATACTGGGGATCCACGGACCTGGGTTGGGACTTCTGACCTCAGGGAAGTGGGTTCAAGGGTGATTAATTGGATCCACGGACCTGGGGTGGGACTTGCTGCCGACCTCATGGAAGTGGTGTTTGGGTGAATTACTGGATCCACGGACCTGGGGTGGGACTTGTCTGACCTCAGGGATGTGGTGATGAGGGAGATGAATACCTGGAACAGACCTGGGGTGGGACTTGGTGACCTCGGGGAAGTAGTTGAAGGTGTGAATACCTGGATCCACGGATGTGGGTTGGGACTTTCTGACCTCAGGGAAGTGAGGAAGGGTGAATACCTGGATCACGGACCTGGGGGGGACTTGCTGACTCAGGGAAGTGAGTTGAAGGGTGAAAAGTACCTGGACCACGGACCTGGGGTGGTGGGACTGCTGACCTAGCAGGAAGTGGGTGAAGGGTGAATACCTTGGAACAACGGACCCTGGGGTGGAACTTGCTGACCTCGGGGAAGTGGTTGAGAGGGAATACTTGGAACCACGACCTGGGGTGGACTTGCTGGACTCAGGGAAGTGGTGAAGGAGCGAATACCTGGAACCAACGGACGGGGTGGGACTTGCTGACCTCAGGGGAAATGGTGAAGTGTGTATACCTGAAACTACGGGACCTGGGGTGGACTTGCTGACCTAGGGAGTGGTGAAGGGTGAATACCTGGAACCACGGACTGGGGTGGGACTTGCTGACCTCAGGGAAGTGGTGTAGGGTGAATTACCTGGATCCACGGACCTGGGGTGGGACTTGCTGACCTCCGGGAATTGTGGTTGAAGGGTTTGAATACTAGGAACCACGGAATGGGGTGGTTGGGACTTTGCTGACCTTGGAAGTGGTGAAGGGGTGAATATCTGGATCAACGGTACCTCGGGTGGGATTGCTGACCTCCAGGGAAGTGGTTGTGAAGGGTGATACCGGAACCACGGCCCTGGGGTGGGGAAGTGCTGACCTGGGAAGTGGTGAAGGGTGGAATACCTGGATCCACGGACCTGGGTGGGACTTGCTGACTCAGGAAGTAGTGAAGGGTGAATAATACCTGGATCCACGGACATGGGAGTAGGACTTGCTGACTCAGGGAAGTGGTTGGAAGGGTGAAATACCTGGATCAGGACCTGGGGTGGGACTTGCTGACCTAAGGAAGTGGTGGAAGGGTGAATACCTGGAACAGGACCTGGGGTGGAATTGCTGACCTCGGAAACGTGTGGGACGGTTGAATACTTGGAACCAGGACCTGGGGTGGACTTGCTGACATAGGTAACGTGGTGTAGGGTGGAATACCTTGAACACGGACCTGGTGGTGGGGACTTGCTTACCTCAGGGAAGTGGTGAAGGCGTGAATACTAGAACCACGGACTGGGTTGGGACTGCTTACCTCAGGGAAGTGGTGAAGGGTGTGAATACCTGGATCCAACGGGACCTGGCGGTGGGACTTGCTGACCATGGGACCGTTGGGTTAGACTAGGTGAGGGCATCACAGATTCAAGGGAAGACATCAGGGGGACCCAGGATGAATTCCGGGGAAGCTTAGATGCAAACGTTGGGATAGGAAGTGTAGGTAGGGAAATATAGGATAGGAAACTTATAGGATAGGACGTGTGGTTAGGAATTATAGGATAGAAGGTGTTTAGGATAGGAAATTATAGGATAGGAAGTGGTAGGATAGGAAATATAGGATAGGTTGAGTGTAGATAGGGACGGGAAGAAGGGAGAATATCTGAGGGGAACAGATGCTCCTAGACACCGAACTGGGGAGAGCTAGTGTAGGATAGGGAAGTGTAGGTAGGGAGTTTAGGATGGGAAGTGAGGAAGGGAGAATATCTGAGGGGACACAGATGGACTTGGACACAGGAACCTGGAAGAAAGATTTAGTGTAGGATGGAAGTGTAGGATAGGGAAGTTTAGGATAGGAAGTTTAGGATAGGAAGTTGTAGGATAGGAATAGAAGTGTGGAATGGGAAGTGAGGAAGGGAGTACCTATCTGAGGGGGACACAGAATGGATCTGGGACACTTGAACCTGGGGAATTTAGATGCAGGATTATGAATGTAGGATAGGAAGTGAGGAAGGGAGAATATTGAGGGGACACATGAACCTGGGGGAAACCATCAAAAACACAGTAAGTGGACCTTATATACGAACTACTGGCCTTCCACGTAGCAAGATATGGTTACCGCAGAGATAACTCTGAGGTGGACAGTGGTGGTAATATGCTCAGTGTTTCACCTGGATCAATCCCGGCAAGTTTCCGACACTTGTTGCTGCTGTCACCTTGTAGTAAGTGTATCACTTGTTCACCTAGTAGTGAGTAGTTATTATCACTTGTTCGCCTAGTAGTGAGTAGTTATTATCACTTGTTCACCTAGTAGTGAGTAGTTATTATCACTTGTTCGCCTAGTAGTGAGTAGTTATTATCACTTGTTCACCTAGTAAGTGAGTAGTTATTACATTGTTCACTATTGTTAAGTAGTTATTGTTATAACTTGTTCGCTAAGGTATGTCGTATTGTTATCACTTGTCAAGATGGATGGATTCCCGTCAACAATGTCAGCTGGTCTGTTAATAATTGTATCAGGTACTGTAGTAATTGAAAATTAATTATTATTATAAGTAGTTATGGGTTTTTTATTTTTTTATTAACAACATCGGTCTGTTTCCCCACCAAGGGCAGGGTGACCCACCAAGGCAGGGTGACCCACCAAGGCAGGGTGAGTCACCAAGGCTGGGTGGACCACCCAAGGCTGGGGACCCACCAATGCAGGGTGACCCACCAAAGGCAGGGGTGACCAACCAGGCAAGGGTGATCACCAAGGCAGGGTGACCCACCAAGGCAGGGTGACCCGAGAGAGAAAAACTTTCATCAAATCACTCCATCACTGTCTCGCCAGAGGCGCATCACACCACAGTTATGAATTAGGCAACCCTAACACCCTCCTTCAGAGTGTTGGCTCGTATTTACATCTCCAGGACTCAGTCCGCGTCTGCCGGTTTCCCTGAATCCTTCTAAATGTTACCTTGCTACAAATCTCAAACAAAACACGTCAGTCCTAAAAAACAATTGGTCTCCATTTGCTTTCATCTAACATAACATGTATGCTTGCTAAAGAAGGCCAAGCAATCTCACTCACAAAACTCCTTTATCCCTGCCTCCAAGTCCTCCTAGGCCGACCCCGACCCCGCCAATTACTATAGATGCCACTTTTATTTCGTTCCATCCTTTCTACATGTATAATTGTTTTGATAATCCCGCACCTCCTACTAATATCCATACTACGGATTCTCTACATTGACCTCAACATGACATCTCACTGTTTCCATCCAGTCTCTTGCTACAACATTCAACTCAGGGCTTCACACTATATAAGAAGCATCAGTGTATTCTTCTCTCATACATTCCCCTCTTTGCTTTCCTGGTAATGTTGGTTAGTCTCCCGGACTCTCAATGCACACTGTCAATTATACGACTGAATGACAATAAAAATACAATAAAAATGTAAGTTAGAAGTGTTCCAGAAAGACTTGACTTAGTGACTCAACAAACTTTACCTCCCGATGTCCAACCTTGGCCACCAAGACTTCTTTATACTGTTGTTTTTTTGGAAGAGAAGTTTGTTATTTATTGCGTTGCTATATTATGTTAGTTTTATTTTATCATATACTTTATTATATTAATATTATTGTCACATTATGTTAATATGCTATTACATAACATTACGACAGATGTGGAAAAGTAGAACACATGTAATATAATAATAATAAAAAACTATGCACGATTAGTGTCACAAGTGACTTGGTCCTTGTTACAAAAAACGCGATTCTAAAAGCTTAGAGATCTCCAGTGAATACTAGAAAGGTCTGCCCTTCTTAGCATCCAGCCTGTTACTGGGTTTTGTATCAAGTAGTCAGTATCCTTGTCCATTATCCATGAAATTCAGTATGGATCAATAGTGCTTTAGGATTACAACTGGTAGGGTCTACATAACTTGAGAAATTAAAATTTAATAAATTTATTAAGTAGCTAAGTTGTCTAGAGGTATATTATCAAAATTAAATTAATATACAGCAATCAAATAAAATCAATTCTCGAGTTCAATATTATTGTGCTGAACAGCACATTTCACATATACTATTCTTATGTACCGTCATGTACATTAATATTTATAAGATATTACAAATATGTACAAATATGTGTATGCGTGTAAGTGCTCTTAAGTAGTTAGCTATGTCTCAAGACTCGAATAAGACTTAAACAAGTGACTGACAAAGTCCTCAAATGACTAACTTCTTGACTGACTGGCAACCCGAACAGTTTTGCTTGAACAACAAAGAATGCAAACCCCCAATAGCAATGCAATTCAAGCGACTGCGACACGAATCAGGAACTGGGAAATAATATAACGACACTAAGTAGGGACCATCTGCAGACCCCCACTAAAGTTTTCAAAACTCCATAAAACCGAATCTAAGTTCAGCATAGGAAAAAAATGTGACTGTGACAATACACAGGAACCCGTACAAAATTAGGTCAGAAGCTATAGCCGGGACCTGAGATGTTTTAGAGTGTCAATGTGACACACAACCTCAGTACAACGTCGAAAATCACTAAGTCTTTACAATGTTTCATGAGAACAGAGTTCTACAGAACTAACAAGAATAATGAACAGACAATCTGTCCACCCACCAAGACGAGTCTACAGCAGACTGAACTTCATCACTAGAGGTTGAGTGACACCCCCCCTCGATCACGTGATAACTACGTGGACAACTGCAGCTCAGAACCGGCAGTATACTAGCGACAAGCGATAATTACAGTAGTGATGACACAATCAAGCCTAACTGAGCACATTTTATATACATCCTAACAACATAAGCAAAATAACAATATAACAGTCAAATAATAATATAAAGTCAACATTTACATTTATCTATTATCGCGAAAGTATAACAATATAAAATTAAATGAAAAGAGAATTTACAATTACATATTATACATAAGTAATCATTGAGAACCCAGTCAGGGGATGCAACAACCTCCCCCACCACGACAGAGGGTCCGCACTAAGGAGTTGCATGAATGTCTTTTACAGTATTTCTGGTTACTCATATCAAATATTAAATAATATAAAAAATTTATTTAGTCACTCTCGGTCGGCCCAAGCACCTCTACATTTCACAGCGTCCGTCACTAGGATGTACTAGTGAGGGGCAGTACACAGAATCGTATCTCTTCATACCCGTGGTTATGACAATCAGTGTAGAGACAGATAGCGCTGACAAAGGAAGGCACTGAGGCTCCGATCAATGTAGAGGAGAACTGCAATTCCACTCTATTAAGAGTAGTGGAGTTGTGGAAAGCGAGGCAGTAAAAGAAACATCTGAGTAATGAAACAGCTAAAGGAGTGTAGTGAGGGGGGGTCTGTCGACAGGGTACAGTGTTGCGTCACGCAGTACATCACCCACACCACACTACTCACCACACTCATGTCGTAGTCTCGCTCCTCCACACCAACATTACTGTGAGTAAATAAATTAAAAAATTAGACGTGACTGGATGAGTGAAAAGTTTTAATAAGGCTGGAGGGATTAGTTACTTTACTGTCTTTGAACATAGCAAAGTAACAAAAGAATTTGGGGGGGTTGGCATAAAATTACGTAAAATAAGTAATTGATAAATATTAAGGACGAGACCAGAGCGTCGAGCAATTACAGTACAATGACGGGCGTGGGGAGCGGGTGGAGGAAGTTTATTATGCTAATAGAATAAGGTTGGATTCTGAGGGCCCACCACATGATCTACATTTTTTTACTTTTCAAGGTATTTATGTAGGTGATTGGATTGTGGGTTGATAAAACGTTAATTTTTAAATGGGGAAGTGCCCAAATACACGTCCAAATGTACTAAGGACACCACAAGAGCTATTGTCACTTTCTCAAAAGTTGGCATAATTTTCTGGTGTCGTTTAAGCTTAGATGAATATTAACATATAGATGGAGAATATCAGTGGATGTTGACCTGTTTGAGCAGCACAGCACCCACTGCATACGCAACTCGCATACTATATTAAAAAAGAAGGGAAGATTGAAATTAGACATTTTCAACACAGGACAGAGGATAGCAAGCGTCTTCAACCTTTTGAACGAGTCTTGAACAATCTCAAGTCCAGGTGACACTGAAACTTTGTGCTACAAGAGCTCAAGTAGAGAGGTGTCGGGAGGAGTTGTGATGCGCTCTTGCCAGTCACATGGACACACGTGGCAACGTCGCACATGATCAGCTACTGTTTCCTTCATATCTTTGCCAAAGTGAAAATGTTTTTCCCAGTTTACCGAGTGTCTTCTTTCTTTCTTGTCACCACAAATGTCCTCCTAAGGGACTATTAGTGAGCAAATCATGGCTTGATTCACGAAATGTAAACTGTGAACCACAACTAGATTCTTGACTGAGGAAGAAACACTAATCAGCTGACAACTTACATGTTTGTTTTCTCCAACAGTACCCACCGTTACTATAAAAGTAACAATTATCGAGATCCATGCTTCACTCTCATAACTGCTAAATCTCTCACTCTTTCCAAGACTGATCAACAAACTGATCCATGATTAAATCAACATGAGTTAGAAATTTTAACGACCAGTGTGTCCTGACTAGGATTGATGACCGGGGGAGTCGCAGTGAAGTGATGCCTGGGCGCAGAGCGCCACTAGAACAACATATTCAAGCCCAAATCATTATTCATCAACTACTCAACAGGAGACAAGGATGGTGTTGAATCTTTGACATAGCTCTAGAATTGCGCTGAGAGGAAATAAAATAGTTTACTCACGTACAAGCTTCAATGGCATAATTATCATCAAGTTATTATCAATCACCACGTGTGTATCCTTTACAAAACCAGCAAATGAAGGATATCGTTCCTAACAACAAGTCCACTGACCTGTGTGAAATACACCACGGATATACCCACTTGAAATAATAACCATATAATAGAGCTTGTATTCAATATAAACTTATAAGTGCAGAAGCACTTTATAACAGCCCCACCATAGGCATCTAACAATACATCTATCTTGCATATAGGGAATCGTCAGTTTATGGGCAGTACATCTTCTCTTAAATAAACGTGAGATAACTGCCAGAGTCTCTGAAGACATTATCTCAGTTTAAGATGTATCGGTCAAGATCCTACTTTAACTCTCGAAAAGTAAGGACTATAGCTGAACGAATCTTATCCGTACAGATAAACCCTTTCTGACGCTAGACCAATCTAACCGGAGGAAAACATTAATCTAAAACGTAGTATAAGAGGAATTGCTAGCTTTTGGTGTCTTTGATTAGCTCGGAAGGAGGATACGAACTATGATGGGGGCGCCAGCCGCACGACTGTTACTTCTCGTATCTCTTTCTAACTTAAAGCAATAACTCTCTAGTAAAGTCCTTTATCCTGTTACAATAGGTACATTTACTTTCTCTTCTCGATACGCAGCTTTCAGTCCTAGCCCACAGAGAGCAGATTCCAGATGTGATTTTTGCTGGTAAAGGTACGAGACGTTAGCAGTAGCAGTACATCAGGACGGCAATGATCATCTGTTCTTATTTGCCAAAGTTCTAGGACAATCTTTTTTAGTTTACCTTGATTCTTTTGTTTTAGTACGTACAAGTTTGTGATAAATCTCGTAATTGTATGCTACAGCTGCAGTTTCCAGAATAACTGAGGTAAGTATGATCGATCAGATATACTTTAGTCAGCAGACATACGTTTTTTAAAATCTCGTGTATAACAACTGAATCAAGACTGTCATAGTTTGTTACATTTAGCACTCTACAACCAACCTCTCAAATGCAACTATTTTCTCACGACAAACTCAAAAACACAAGTTTTGATCTTGTCGTCGTTGGTAAAGTACAAATGCTCTTTGATAACTCAGTACCAGGTAACAAGTTATATGTCTCTAGAATAGTTTGCTTGACAGCGTCATAACTAATGTACTTAGCAATGGTAATGCTGCAGAACACGTTTGAGCGCTTCCCTGTCAACGCTGTATTCAGCAATGTTGCCCAGGTGCTACAGTGGCCATTCAATCTACGAGCCTGTTCTCAAACACCTTCAAAATACTGTGTCTAAGTTCACTTTCAAAAACTAGGAGAAACATAGATTGCAGCTTTTCAGCACATTAAATGTGTCCCTGTGATATAACATCTGTTTGTCGTTAACAGACGAAACATTTTCTCTCTGGAAATCTTCTCGTTCAATTTCTCTGTGCCTCTATTATTGTGCAAGTCCTGCAACATAAGGAGGCGTTCAAAACCTCTCAAACAGTTTCCTGAGAGATAAGACCATGGGTAATGGAGGAGTAGGGAAAATTAACATGGACCTTGGACGGTCCTTAGGTCGGACTCTAGGCCAGCCGTCTCCCAGAGTGTCTAGATCTGGTCTAGGATATGTAAACACAGGTGTAGTATACACCTTGTAACTGAGTATTTAGGCTGTGTCATACTACCACTACACTCTGTACTATAGTGGTCAGTGAGGCGGGAAGGTGTGAGCGAGAGGAACTGAGAGGCTACCTAGGCTCAACACAGCTCCAACTACTGCTCCAGTTGCTCATTCTTTCTTCAACAAATAGAGTCATACTACTAATTGTGACACTAGACTTTCTGAATCTGAATCATAATCAGAACATCTCTGTATGAGCAGGAAACAATATACTTTAATTAATGCTCTGACAGATTCTGCGGTGTAATTCCTGATATTTACGACACACCGAGATATTTGCTACTTGCCAACAAGTCTGAAGTTTTAATGTCCATAACTCATACAAATCAGAGTATCAATTAACTGTTTCACTTAGCAATACCTCACTAAAATAATTGGTACTACGAGAGAAGATTATGGGAAACTATAATCCTATGGAATGTTAGTGTATTTGGTTGTCTTAAGGAGCAGACTCATAAACATGTATTTACCGATCTCCTTGATCAAGAGACTCGAGTCCGGTACATACATCCACCTGGTAATGTTGTACAAGACTAAACTCAAAGTCTTCAGATTAGGAAAGTACTCAAAGTGTTTTTGATCATAGAAGTTACTAGTATGTCCAAACTGGATAATATTCTTCTCCTAAGCACCCTTGATCAAGAGCATCCCGACAGTTTCTCCAACAACCCCGTTGGATCAAGAGCCTCCCGGACAGGCCCCCATTTGTTTACAAAAAACGCGATTCTAAAAGCTTAGAGACGTACAGAATACTAGAAAGGACTAGCCCTTCTAGCATCCAGCCTGTTACTGACTGGGGTTATTTCCGTAAACAAGAAGTCAGTATCCGTTGTCCAATTACCCATTTGAAATTGTCAGTAAGGTTTCAATAGTGCATTAGGATTAACAACTGGTAGGCTACTAACTAGAGAAATTAAATTTAATAATTTATTAAGTAGTAAGTTGTCTAGAGGTATATTACAAATTAAATTAATTACATCAATCAAAGTAAAATCAATCTCTCGAGTTCAATATTTTATGTGCGGAAAGCACATATCACATTTATAATTCTTTTAAGATAACACCGTCATGTACATAAACATTTAAATAAGATATTACAAATAGTACAAAATGTGTAATAGGCGTGTAAGTGCTCTTAAGTAGTTAGCTATGTCTCAAGACTCGAATAAGACTAAACAAGTGACTGACAAAGTCCACAAATTAGACTAACTTCTTGACTGACGGCAACCGCCGAACAGTCCCTGCTTGAACAACAAAAGAATGCCTAAGCCCAATACAATGCAATAAACAAGCGACGCGACAAAACAGAATCAGGAACGGGAATAATATGAAGACACACAAAGTAGGGACCATCTGCAGATCCTCCACTAAAGTTACAAAACTCCCATAATACCGAATCTAAGTTCAGCATAGGAAAAACTGTGACTGTGACAATACACAGGAACCAGTACAAAATTAGGTCAGAAGCTATAGCTCGGGACCTGAGATGTTCAGAGTGTCAATGTGACACACAACCTCAGTACAACGTCGAAAATCACTAAGTCTTTACAATGTTCTGAGAACAGAGTTCTACAGAACTAACAAGAATAATGAGACAGACAATCTGTCCAACCACCAAGCGAGTCTACAGCAGACTGAACTTCTTCACGAGAGGTGAGGACACCCCCCCTCGATCACGTGATAGCTACGTGGACAACTGCAGCTCAGAAGCCGGCAGTATAACGAGCGACAAGCGATAATTACAGTAGTTTGACAATCAAGCCTAACTGAGCACATTTTATATACATCCTAACAACATAAGCTAAATAACAATATAACAGTCAAATAATAATATAAAGTCATACATTTACGATTTAGCTATTATCGCAAATATAAGCAATATAAAATTATATGAAAAGATAATATACATTACATATATACATAATAATCATTGTAACCCATTCAGGGGTTGCAACAGTCCTTAGGCAAATAGATAAATTAAAACCTAACACATTTCAGGCCCTGATGAACTGTACACAAGGGTTCTAAAGAGGAGCTTAGCAAACCTTTGGCTAATCTTTTCAACATATCACTACAGACTGGCATGGTGCCAGATAAGTGGAAAATAGCAAATGTGATACCTATTTTCAAAGCAGGTGACAGGTCCTTAGCTTCGAACTATAGATCAATAAGCCTTACCTCCATAGTGGGAAAATTTATGGAATCAGTAATTGCCGAGGCAGTTCGTAGCCACCTTGAAAAGCATAAATTAATCAACGAATCTCAGCATGGTTTTACAAAGGGGCATTCCTGCCTTACAAATTTATTAATTTTTTTTCACTAGGGTATTTGAAGATGTAGATCATGGTAATGAATATGATATTGTGCATGTGGACTTCAGTAAGACTTTTGACAGGGTCCCACATCAGAGACTATTGAGGAAAATTAAGGCACATGGAATAGGAGGAAAAAAATTTTCCTGGATAGAGGCATGGTTGACAAATAGGCAGCAAAGAGTTTGCATAAATCAGAGTGGGGAAGCGTCACGAGCGGTATTCCACAGGGGTCAGTGTTGGGCCCCTTGTTGTTCACAATCTACATAAACGACATTGATGAGGGCATAAAGAGCGACATAAGCAAGTTTGCCGATGACACCAAAACAGGCCGTCGAATTCATTCTGAAGAGGTCATTAGAGCACTCCAGGAAGATTTGAATAGACTGATGCAGTGGTCAGAGAAGTGGCAGATGCAGTTTAATATAGACAAATGCAAAGTTCTAAATGTTGGACAGGACAATAACCATGCCACATACAAAATAAATAATGTAGATCTTAATATTACGGACTGTGAAAAAGATTTAGGAGTTCTGGTTAGCAGTAATCTGAAACCAAGACAACAGTGCGTAAGTGTTCGCAATAAAGCCAACAGAATCCTTGGCTTCATATCAAGAAGCATAAATAATAGGAGTCCTCAGGTTGTTCTTCACCTCTATATATCCTTGGTTAGGCCTCATTTAGATCATGCTGCACAGTTTTGGTCACCGTATTAGAGAATGGATATAAATGCTCTATAAAACATACAAAGGAGGATGACAAAGTTGATCCCATGTTTCAGAAATCTTCCCTATTAGGATAGACTGAGATGAATGGTTCAAAGAACCGACACGTTGATAAATTAGACACATGTGCAACTCTTGGGTATCTTTATTGAGGAAACGATTCATCACAAAGTGGCGAAATGTTACCTCAATAAAGATACCCAAGAGTTGCACATGTGTCTATTTATCAATGGGATGACTAGAGGCCTGATCGCACTCTCTAGAAAGGCGTAAAATTAAGGGAGATATTATTGAGGTGTATAAAGGGAAGTCAGGAATAAATAAAGGGGATGTAAATAACGTGCTGAAAATTTCTAGCTTAGACAGGACTCGTAGCAATGGTTTTAAGTTTGAAAAATTCAGATTCAGGAAGAATATAGGAAAGCACTTTTTTGGTAATAGAGTTGTGGATGAGTGGAACAAACTCCCGAGTACAGTTAAAGAGGCTAAAACGTTGTGTAGTTTTAAAAATAGGTTAGATACATGAGTGGGTTTGGGTGGGTGTGAATTGGACCTGATCAGCTTGTGCCACTAGGTCAGTTACCGTGTTAAGTGAATGTGACCTGACCTGACTAGGTTGGGGCATTGGCTTAAGCCGGTAGGAGACTTGGACCTGCCTCGCATGGGCCAGAAGGCCTGCTGCAGTGTTCCTTCTTATGTTCCTATGTTCTTATAACGCGATTCATTATAGACAACGTTTCGCCCACAAGTCACACACAGATCTACCTAAGCAGGTACGTGAGTATATATAGGCAGCATAATAATGTGAAGAGTCAGGTGGAGAATGTTGAAGTTGATTGCTCAGAAGAGATTGGAGTTGAGAAAGACCTACCCAGCATGGGCCAGTAGGTTTGTTGCTGTTTAGGACAACGCTGGAGAAGTTCCTGGCAAGAGGTGCAGCTATGTTGTAAAAGTTACGTTTTAAAGTCTAGTGAAAACCGACCATCCAGCAGGATCTTCTCCACTTCTACTCTCACCACAACACCAAAACTAAACGTAACGTTATCATAAGCTTCTTCCTTCAAGACCTTGAAATCTGAAGTAGTGAATTCCTTGAGGAGGAATTCTCTTTCATCGAACAAATATTTTCTAAACTTGACTATTCTCATCACTTCATTATAGACTGCAGACTCTGTGCATATAACATCTTCAGCTCATACATAAATAACCCGCACATAGCAGAGAGAAAAACTTATGAAGAGAGTGAGTGAGCCAGTATATATAGGCGTAGAAGACAGTGACGGGAGAAACGAACGAACGAACGAACGAACGAAAGTTCAGGTAAGATCCCAAATGGGATGAGCGGGGAAGACGGGACAGACGAAGAATAGTGCTGGAGAGGAGTGTTCTTAGTCGTAGAAATAGAGCCAGGGCTTAACCCAGCAGCGAAGGCGATCGTGGGACAGATATTGAGAAGAGAAATTCAGGCTCTTCTGTTGGGACTCCGGTGGGGTGAGCGGGGAGGAAGGGAAATGCGACGTTTAGCGCTAGAGAGGAGTGTAGAACTGAGCCATGTCTTAACCCAAAAGCTAAGGCGAACGTGGGTCAGAGAATAGTACCTGTCGGAGAATCCAATGTTATTTGTAAATAGGGTTAGGAGCAGGATCATGCAAGGAGTAGAAAAGGTTGTGTTGGTTTGTGGGTCTGCGTCAAGGAGAGAGGTCCAGTAGTCATGTCGTGTCTCAAGTTTGTCTATCTGTCTGTCACTGAGCGTCTTCCAGTACAGATTAAGCGCAGGTATGTCTAATTGGGCATGGAGAGACTCGCTTGTGGCGAAGTCCTCCCATCTGACATCAAGCATCCAGCGCAGCGCCTTGTTTTGGACACGCTGCAGTTTAAGTAAGTTTGTTTTTGCTGCAAGAGAGAGGGCTAGAGGAGAGTAAGTTATCAGAGGACGTATTAGGGATTTGTAGAGGTGTAGTTTGGTGCGTTGAGAAGCATGTTTCAGTTTGTAGAGGCCCGCAAGCGTAGAAGGTAGTCAAGATTAATGCCAAGGACAGTGACAGATTGTGTGATGGGGATGTAAGTGCGGGTGTCAGCTGTTCTGAGCTCGACAGGTAATGGAGGATCACGTTTTCTGTAGTTGAAATATGTAATGCTGGATTTAGCTGCGTTGGTTTTGATCCTCCATTTTTGTTCCCAGATGGCTATCCTGTCGACCTCATTTTGTGTTTTGTGTGTGAGTGTATCTATATTGGCATGAGTGATAAGTTGTGTAATATCGTCTGCATAGGCTAGTGTGATGGAGTTTTGGTATACAGGTGTTGGAATGTCGTTAGTGTATAAAATGTAGAGGGTAGGGGAAAGGACAGATCCCTGGGGTACTCCAGCATTTAGTGTGAAGTAGTCAGAGTAACAGGCTTGGAATTTGATTCTCATGGTACGGCCGTCTAGGAAGTTGCAGAGGAGTTTACGAGCAGTGAGAGGCAGGTTAAAGTTAGTGCAGTTTGTACTTGAGCCCTTGGTGCTAGACAGTGTCAAAAGCTTTTTCAACGTCTTTTGCAACCAGGGCTGTTCTGTTTCTTTGTTTTGTGTTTATGTGGATGTAGTTGAGAATGAAAGTTTCGAGGAGGCTAATAGGGCGATAGTTTCTAGGATCAGAGTGGTCTTTTTTGGGTTTAGGAAGGAGGATCGCAGTAGCAGCTTTGAAGAGGGAAGGGAAGTATCCAGAGGCAAGGGAGGCATTGAGGAGGTTTGTGTAGGCAGTAATGATAGAGTCAGGAAGGTGTTTTAGGATATGGTTTAGGCCAGAGGCACCAGGAGCCTTGGGAGGAAGGTGTCTGAGGAGAGTTTTAATGTCTGTGTTGGTGAAAGGAGTGTCGAGTTCTTGGGAGGAGGTAAGAGAGTCTAGATGTATGTGGCTATCTGGTGTTGTTTCTTGTGTGTGTGTGTGCAGTGTTCTATGTTCTGAATGTGTTGAATAACGTTAGGGTGAGGTGGGTGAGGGTGGAAGATGTTCTCCCAGATGTGTTTGAAGATGTTGGTAGCAGCCTGCGGGTCTGAGATGTGCGTGTTGTTGTGGGTGATGTGTTTGAATTTGTTGGTGGGAGTTGTGCCTCTGATATTTTTGATAAAGTTCCAGAAGGCCTTAGTGCTTTTAATACGCTGTTTGTCTGCTTGTTGTATGAGTTGTGACCAGTGATTGTTGTGGTCTTGGTCTAGGCTGTGTAAAATGTTGTTTCTAAGGTAAGTGAGATCTAATCGGACTTGATTAAATCTGTGTGTGTTGTAGAGGAAGCGGTTGTGGTAGCAGATAATTAGTCTTCTTGTTCTGAGTGACGGTTTGAAGGAATAACGAGTGGTGTGAGTTTTCTTTGGTATTACGATGTTGGCTGCTTGTGTAATGGTGTCCTGGATGAGATCAAGTTGAGTATCGATGTCAGAGATAGGTTTGTTGTTGTAGTCATAGGTGAGGTTAATATTGTCTATGTGTTGTTTGAAAGCATCCCAGTCAGCGTTCTTGATAGGAGAAAGGTGTGATTAGGAATGAGGATAGGGTGGAAAGATGTGTAAGATGACTGGGATGTGATCAGAGCCTGTAATAGGGTCAGTTGAGATGTAGATGTTGAAATAGAGAGCTGGCTCGGTTTGCCAGAATGATGTCTGGTTTGCCTGGCCCGTGTGATTGTAGAAGGTAATTGAAGTCTCGCGGCGAGATGAATTAGGTGTTTATGGTTTTGTGAAGTTGAGTAATTGGTGACCAAGTTGGTTGTTACTGGTGTGAATGAAAGGCGGTGTGTTTGGCATTCATGTCAGCTAGTAGGTATGTTGGTGTGTTGGCGTAGTTGAAGACTAAGGAAAGATCGTGTATGTTGAGAATAGTGTTTGGGCGAGCATAGGTGGTGAAAAAGATAAAGGGGCCAAGGTGGGTGTGTATTCTGACTGCAAGACAGTGTTGGGGGAATAAAAGGGTTTGGGGAGAAATTCGTGTTTTATGTTGGATTTGACAAGGATGGCAACCCCATCGTGGGGAACATAGGGGGACTGTAGTGCAGTATAACCATAATGGCGGATACGTTGAGGGGCTTTGAGGCAGGTACTGTTTAGCTAAACCATATCTGGCCTCTCTGCTTCAAGGAGCTTGGCCAGTAGGTGTCTAATTGTATAGTAAGAACGTACGTTGAACTGAATCACTTTAAACATGATTTAATGGTTTCGTCATAGCAAAGTTAATGTTGGGAGAGGAGTTTGGATTAAAGCTCGTGATAGTGGTGCGTGAATAAACAGAACATTAGATCCTTGTCCAATTCTGTTGTTAGTTCAAAACTTTTTCTGGTTTCCCTACAATCGACTATCACATTTTTTACAGGGAGTCTTATAGAA
The DNA here is from genome assembly GCF_026875155.1 of Cherax quadricarinatus. Lineage (NCBI taxonomy): Eukaryota > Metazoa > Arthropoda > Malacostraca > Decapoda > Parastacidae > Cherax > Cherax quadricarinatus. The sequence goes on along the minus strand of NC_069406.1, from coordinate 50,963,027 downwards.
GGTTTTTACTGCATCAACACTTTTAACTATAGCTTTGATATAAAAAGTCTTAAGTAGAGAAGGTATATCAAGTTTTCATGGTAAGGGAAAGCCAACATATTTTTAGCTGAATTAAGTTGTTTTTCCTTTTCTGTTTCAATTTGTATATGGGAAACTTCGAAACAAGATTGCTTAGTAAAATCCTTCCCAATAATGTGAGAATCATGAAAGCGCTTGGATGTTCATTATTCTTTTCACACACACACACACACACACACACACACACACACACACACACACATCATAGTGTTAGACAAGAGGAAACTCATTTTAACATAATTTGATTGTATTAGGAGAAAGCTTTCCTGTCTTCGCTACATACATTGTGTTCTGTCTCCTTCACCTCTCACCAAAAAGTATATACATGGAAAGTGTGGGAGTTTTCTGAAGACAGATGTAGAGGTCACTCATAAGCGAAACATTGTCAATAATAAAGCATTACCTATACTGAGGTAACCTTAAAAATGTACGTGTTGAAAACACGGTTTGCGTGCTGAAGTTTGTCAGTATCTCATAATGTTTAACGTTGCAATATGTGGACTGATGTAGTTACTGAATCTTGATAGATTTGACTTATTTATGCTTAAATGTCACCGGCTGGTATATGAATTAGCCAACTTATTTTTTTTTTTAATTTCTTGAATTCCTTAACTCAGCGATGCTTTCCTTGATCTTTCAACACGTAATTGTAAATGAAAAATCTTAGTTGAAGCTGCACTTGGTGAGTATTTCTGATACCTGGGATGTGGTATTGTATTTGCCATAATTATGCTTAATTGAACATGGTGATACCTGCCTTGAAATAACTAAAGTTGACGTCCTAGTAATATTTCTCGTAACCTGTTATGTTTCCTCACATCTTGATTTTTCTTGATCTGATCAAATTCTCTCGTCCTAGTGATGCTTCTCATAATAGAGAAGCTTTTCTCATATTACCCTGGATGGCTTATTCCCAATTCTGTTAAATTTGTGTTTTGACATATTAATGGTTATCAAAGATGTTTTTTACCTAGTGACGTTCTCTTAAGCCATCGAAGAACATCACGAGCTGCTGATGTGTCTGCTGATGTGCTCTTACTGTCACTTTTATCCACAACATTAATGGCATGTCTCTGTTGCTTTGGGAAACCAAGTCCACAAATGAAATTTAGAACTGCTGGTCTTGTTGAGTCCGCCAGCATTCATGGCAGATATAATTTGTTGAAGTGTCACATCACTGTTGATCCAGCTCCCGGCCCTGGACAGGTCACTCATGAAGTGTCACATTACGTGATCCAGCTGCCAGGCTCCTGACAAAGGGCACTCATGAAAGTGTCACATTACTGTTGATCCAGCTGCCAAGCTCCTGGACAGGTCACTCATGAAGTGTCACATTACTGTTGTCCAGCTGCCAGGGCCTCCTGGACAGGTCATCATGAAGTGTCACATCACTGGGACCCAGCTGCCAGGCCTCCTGGACAGTCACTCATGAAGTGTCACATCACTGGACAGGCCAACTCATGAAGTGTCACATCACTGGACAGGCACTCTAAAATAGTCACATAAAGGGACAGGCCACTCATGAAGGCACATCACTGGACAACCACTCATGAAGTGTCACATCACTGGACAGGCCACTCAAGTGCACATCACTGGAAGGCCATCATAAGTGTAAAACACTGGACAGGCCACTATGAAGTGTCCCCACACTGGACGGTCATGACAAAAAGCGTTCTACTAGGTGGGATGTGTCCATCTACTTATGTTTAGAGACAACTCACTTGGTGCTTAGTAGACAAAGTTGTAGGCTGACTTGTGAGGACGACAACGTTTACCCTTCAGGGAGTGGAAGATGTTGCTAACCCAGGTCAGTCTCAAGTTGAGGATTGACTGCAAGTGGACAAAGCATCTTGACTTCGAGGAAGAATTTCACGTTCCAGCAGAATCAAGGAAACGTTTCCCACCATATATGTGTTGCACAAAGTCTCATTCCATTCCACTTGTTGCTTTCTGAACCAATTATCAACAATAGTATTTGAGTTTTTGAGTTGTGGAAAACACCAAAATCAGTGCTGCTCTTTTCTTAGTCTACGGGAGATGGTATTGACATGAAATTTATGTAAAATTGTTTCCAGTATGAAGGCCACCAAAACCCCCATACTTTCTGCTGGACCTACAAAGGATCACAAGCATGTATTTTTAAAATTTGGCCCAGCTGGGCCCTCCCCCACATAAGCCCATCTTGCACGTTAAAGAAATAAGATGGGGTTAAACCTTCCTTTTTTTAGGTGGGGAAAAAAAAATGTTGCTGGGAAATTTTGTAAAAATTTTGGTTTTTTGTTTTGGAAAATTTCAATAAGTCCCTGCTGGGGTTTTAGAGATTTTTTTTCTGGGAAACTACCTCTGTTAATTCTTTCGCCAATTATCCTGGATTCCCCATTGTTTTTGGGGGATGTGTGGGAAGGGAAAATTCATCGGGAAAATTATGGTGATTCAATTAGAATGATGAAGGCATTTGGGCAAACCGTGGCCCCTAAGGTTTTAACATCAAAGTTTATGGGGGCGGTCAGTGGCTTTCTAAAAACGGGGCTTTCCTGAGCGGTCTCCTCCTGAAAGGCCCGCCCGGGTTGGGGCTCCTTTTTACCCTATGTGCTAAGCCTTTTTTCACACCTATATGCTAATGACCTTTAACCCCCCCCCGCCCCCGCCCAAAGGGCCCCCCCCCAAAAGACCCCCCACCCGCTCCCCCCGGGGCCCCCCCCCCCGCGCCCCCACCCCGTGGGGGCGGGGGGGCGCGGGGTTTTAAACAAGTCCGATTAGATCTCACCTTAGAAAAAAAATTTTTTCACCCCCTAACCCGACCAAAAAATTTACTGGCCAAAAACTCATAAAAACAAGAGACAAAAAAGCGTTTTTAAAAGCCCCGAAGGCCTTCTGGGAAATTTAAACAAAAATATAAAAGGGACAACCCCACCCCAAATTCAAACCCATCACCCCCAACAAAACCCAAAATCTCAGACCCCAGGCTGCCCCCTTTCCAACATCTTCAAACACATCTGGGAGAAAAAATCTTCCACCCCCACCCACCCCACCCTAACGTTTTTCAACACATTCAGAACCCTAGAACTGAAAACACACCAAACACACACCCCACACACAAACAACACACACCCCAAACACACCCCAAAAAGAAACCAAAAAAAAAACCCGATAGCCACATTCAACTAGACTCTTTACCTCCTCCCAAGGGCCCCGACACTCCTTTCACCACATATTTTAAAAATCCCTCAAAAAACCTTTCCCCCAAGGCTCCCCCCTTGGGTCTGGCCTAAACCATTCCCAAAAACACCTTCCTGATCTATCATTAATGCCTACCAAACCTCCTCAATGCCTCCCTTTCCCCCTTCAAAAAATGTACGGATCCTCCTTTTCCCAAACCCCAAAAAAAAAAACCCCTCTGACCTAAAACTATCGCCCCCAAGCCCTTCCCGAAACTTTTCAATTTTTCAAATACTTTCCCCCATAAACACAAAACAAAGAAACGGGGGACCCTGGGTTTCAAAAACCCTTTAAAAAGCTTTTTACACTGTCTGGCACCAAGGGGTCAAGTACAAAAGCACTAACTTTTAAACCCGCCTTTTCCCTGCCCCTAAATTTCCCCTGCAACTTCCGAAAGGGCCGTACCATGGGAAACAAATTCCAAACCTGTTACTTTACCCAACTTCACACTAAAATTTCGGATACCCCAGGGGGCGGGCCTTTCCCCCCCCCCAAAATTTTTATACACAAAAGATTCCAAAAAACCTGTAAAACCAAAAAATCCTTTACACTAGCCTAGCAGACGCATTCCACAACTTATCCTCATGCCAATTTTAGAAAACTCACACACAAAAACCCCAAAAAGAGGTCGAAAGGGTAGCATCCCGGGAAAAAAAAAAAGGGGGGATCAAAACCCAAACCAAACTAAAATCCCCATTTTTTTTTTTTAATTTCAGAAAACTGATCCTCCATTACCGTCCCAGTAAAAACAGCTACACCCGCAAATTACAATCCCCATCACACAATCTTCACTGTCCTTTGGCTTAATTTACTACCTTCTACCCTTGCTAGAAATAGCTAAATAAGGCCCTTGGGGGCCTCTACAAACTGAAACTCTTCTAAAAGCCCAAACTACCCTCACAAATCCCTAATACCCCCCGAAATTACTCCCCTCTACCCTCTCTTGCAGAAAAAACAAACACTAAACTGCAAGGGTCCAAAAAAAGGCCTGCGCTGGTTTATGTCATGGGAGGTTCCCACAAGCAGTCCTCCGCCCAATTAAACACCCCTCCCTTTTAATTTAAAGGGAAACGCTATGAAAACAATTAAAAACTTGAGCCCGACATGCTACGGAACCTTCCCCCTTGACCAGACCCACAAACCAACAAAACCTTTCTCTCCTTGAGATCCGCTCCAAACCCCCTTTTTTAAAAAATTTTATTCTCCGACAGGTACTTTTGCCCACTTCGCCCTTTGCTTTTTTGGGGTTTAAGACATGGCTAAGTTTTACCCCCTCTAGCGCTAAACTCGCATTTTCCCCTTTCCCCCCCCTCACCCCACCGGGTCCCAAAAGAAGACCGAATTTCTTTCTCAAAACGTCCCACTCCCTTCGCTGCTGGGTTAAGCCCTCTTATTTTTACACTAAGAAAACCCCTTCCCCACTATTCTTTGTTTCCCGCTTCCCCGCTCATCCCATTTGGATCTTACCGAACTTTCGTTCGTTTTGTTCGTTCGTTTCTCCCCTCACTGCTTCACCCGTAATATGGTCCTCACCCTTTTATAAGTTTTTCTTCTGCTATTGGGGGGTTATTTATTATGACTGAAGTGTTATATGCACAGAGTCTCAGTCTATAATGAAGTATGAGAATAGCAAATTTTGAAAAAATTTGTTCGATGAAAGAGAATTCTCCTCAAGGAATTCACTTCTTCAATTTTAAGGCTTGAAAAAGCTTTAAAAAACGTTACGTTTAGTTTGGTGTTTTAGAGTAAAGTGGAGAAGTTCCCGCTGGATGGCAGTTTTCACTAACTTTTTAAAACGTAAATTTTTCAAAAAATACGCACCCCTTGCCGGACTTCTCCAGCGTTTTTCCCCAAAAAAGCAACAAACCAAATGGCCCATGCTGGGGAGGCTTTTCCAACTCCAAACCTTCTGAGCAATCAACTTTAACATTTCCATACTTTACATTATTTTGCTGCCTTATATCTCAGTACCCCTTAGGTAAACTGTGTGT
>NC_069406.1:50896252-50957239 GCF_026875155.1 Cherax quadricarinatus | reverse complement strand
CTAGGTGGACAAGGAAAACAAAACTACTTAACACAGGGGGGAAACATTTAACAAAACTACAAACATTTGTGAAAAAAATGAATAACTACCATACTAGGCGAACATTGAAAATAACTACTCATACTAGGAAAAGTGAAATAACTACTCACTACTAGGTGAACAAGTGAAAAAAAAATACCCTACTAGGCTAAAAGTGATAATAATACTCACACTAGGGAACAAGTGATAATTATATAGGTGAACAGCGCAACAGTGTCGGGAAACTTCCCGGGGATTGATCCAGGTGAAACACTGACATTTACCACCATGCAGCCTCGAGTTATCTTGATTCCCAATCTTCTACTGGAGGCCAGTTTGTATAAAAGGTCCCTTACTGTGTTTTTGATGGTTTCTCCAGGTTAGGGTCCCCCAGTTTTTCCCCCTTTCCCTCACTTTCTATCCCACTCATATTCTTGCATCTAATCTTCCCCAGGTTCATGTGTCCGGGAGTCCTCGGGTTCCCTCAATATTCTCCTTCCTCACTTACCACCCTACTTTTTCCTATCCTAAATTTCCTATCCTACACTTCCCCATCCTACACTACATTTTCCCCATTTTCAGTGCCAGGAGTCCATCGTGTCCCTCAATTCTCCTTCTCACTTCCCTAACCTTCTACCTAAACTTCCCATCGTACACTTCATCACTAATTTTCCCAGGTTCATGATTCCAGAGTCCATCTGTGTCCCCTATATTCTACCTATCTTAAACTTAATCCTCACTACCAACAATTAATCAACTATCCTATATAAATTCCTACTATCACCATGTAAACTTGCCGGTTCCATAATACACTGAAAATTCCCTCACTTCCTAAATTTCCTACACTTCCCATCCTACACTAAGTCTTCCCAGGTTTGATGTCCCAGGAGTCTCTGTGTCCCCTCAGATATTCTCCTTCCTCACTTCCATCCTAACTTCCTATCGTACACTTCCATCCTACACTAAGTCTTCCCCGGGTTCATGTGTCCGGGAGTGCATCTGTGTCCCTCAGATATTCTCCCTTCCTCACTTACCATCCTACACTTCCTATCCTACATTTTCCCATCCTACACTAAGTCTTCCCCAGGTTCATGTGTCCAGGAGTCCATCTGTGTCCCCTCATACATTCTCCCTTCACTTCATCCTACACTTCCTATCCAAATTCCTATCCTAAACTTCCTATCCTAAATTCCTATCCAAACACTTCCCATCTCCAAAATATTTTCCAAATCCTAAAATTCTCCATTCCCCTATCTATCCTATCCTATAATTTCCTATCGTACACTCCCATCCTATCCCAACTTTTCCCATCTAAGCCTTCCCGGGAATTCATCGTGGCCCGGTTGTTCCCCTTGAGTCTGGTATGCCTCACCTAGTCCTACCCCCCGTCCAATGTCACAATCCCACCCCAGTCCGTGGATCCAGGTATTCCCTTCACCACTTCCCTGTGTCACAAGTCCACCTGGTCCGTAGATCCATCAACTCCCTTCATCCAACTTCCTATCCAAAGCACTTCCCATCCCCTAAGTCTTGGTTCAGTTATACCATCTTCACCTCAGACATTTTCCCTTCTCACTTCATCCTACACTTCCACCAATCCTATCCATATCACCTTCACTTCTATCATTTCCTAACCACATTCCTACCTATTACTCTATCCGTATATTTCCTATCCTACACATCCTATCCAACTTTTGCATCTAACCTCCCGGGAATTCATCCGTGGCCCCCGGATGTCATTCCCTTGAAGTCTGGTGATGCCTCACCTATCTACCCCACGTTCCATGTCAGCAAGTCCCACCCCAGTCCGTGGATCCAGGTATTACACCCTTCAACACTTCCCTGAGGTCAGCAAGTCCCACCCCAGTCCGTGGTTCCAGGTATTCGCCCTTCACCACTTCCCTGAGGTCAGCAAGTCCCACCCCAGGTCCGTGGTCCAGGTATTCACCCTTCAACCACTTCCCTGAGGTCAGCAAGTCCACCCCAGTCCGTGATCCAGGTATTACACCCTTCACCACTCCCTGAGGTCAGCAAGTCCCACCCCAGTCCGTGGTTCCAGGTATTTCGCCCTTCACCACTTCCCTGAGGTCAGCAAGTCCCACCCCAGGTCCGTGATCCAGGTTTACACCCTTCACCACTTCCTGAGGTCAGCAAGTCCCACCCAGGTCCGTGGATCAGGTATACCCTCACCACTTCCCGAGTAGCAAGTCCCACCCCAGGTCCGTGGTCCAGGTATTCACCCTTCACCACTTCCCTGAGGTCAGCAAGTCCCACCCCAGGTCCGTGGTTCCAGGTATTCACCCTTCACCACTTCCCTGAGGTCAGCAAGTCCACCCCAAGGTCCGTGGATCCAGGTATTCACCCTTCACCACTTCCCTGAGGTCAGCAAGTCCCACCCCAGGTCCGTGGATCCAGGTATTCACCCTTCACCACTTCCCGAGGTCAGCAAGTCCCACCCAGTCCGTGGATCCAGGTTATTCACCCTTCACCACTTCTCTGAGGTCAGCAAGTCCCACCCCAGGTCCGTGGATCCAGGTATCACCCTTCACCACTCCCTGAGGTCAGCAAGTCCCACCCCAGGTCCGTGGATCCAGGATACCTCACCACTTCCCAGGTCAGCAAGTCACCCAGGTCCGTGGATCCAGGTATTCACCTTCACCACTTCCTGAGGTTCAGCAATCCCACCCCAGGTCCGTGGTTTCCAAGTATTCACCTTCACCACTTCCCTGAGGTCAGCAGTTTTAACCACCTTGAAGACTGTCCATATATGATATTACTACACAAGTGTTTAATACGTATACAGGAAGATGTTATTACAGAGGAGGACACGCAGATAAATCTGCGCTCTGAAATAACATCCTCCTGGACAGACTCGAACGTTGACTACCTGAGACATGAGAGATCTCTATCACAGTTCGTCCACCAAGAACTGGCCACTAGTCAAAATTTGGAACATATATTTATTTTTAATATTGTTCCTATGTTAATTGTTAGCTTGATTAATTATTTAGTTGTATAAGTGCTTTTGTGAACGCATTTAGGTTCGTAGATTAGTGTTGTTGTGTGAACGTTAGCGGCGCGTGACGCGTCAAGCGCTGAATTACACGAAAAGTATGAAAAGAATTGAAAAATGAGTTAATGTTTCCGAGAAAGAGCTAAAGAATCTGGTAACATTTTGGTGTATGTCTCGTCTCTGTACGATAATTCTTTATTTATTTTATTTATTTATAAATTTTAGCATACATACAGAGGTACAAAAAAATACAGATAAGAGCAGCATGCCAAAGCCACTTATCCTATGCATAGCATTACGGGCTGGCTTAAAATTAACTTAAGATTAACTAAGCAATGATGAAATCAGTGATAAGACATTATTGTAAACAGATAACTATAAAATACAAATGAGTATTACAAAGACAGTCATATGTTGCATGCATTGCGTTCATTCAGGTAGTGATTTGAAAAAAAAAATAATTTCAAAGTTAGGTTTAACATTGTGTGATATAATTGGAGAAACATTTAGATATACAATTTAATGGTTCAGTTATCAGTATTTATTTGGTTTTGAGTGAGAGTGAACTTTGAGAAGAGACTTGAATTATAAACAGGTAGTGTTTCTTTTATATTTACAGGTAATAATTCCAGATTTTAGGGCCATTTATGTGCATTGAGTTTTTGCATAGCGTGAGATGGACACGAGAACATCAAAGAGTGATCTGTGCCTTGTGTTATGGTCATGTGTTCTGTTGAGGTTGCAAGGAGATTTTGAGGGAGGGTTAATATCAGAGTTAATGTTCTATGTATGTAATAAGTGCAATAATAAGTATGGATGTTTTGTATGGTGAGTAGTTGAGTGTTTTGAATATTGGTGGAGTGTGCTGCCTGTAGTGAGAATTTGTTATCATTCTACTGCAGCCTTTTGTTGGGTAATTAGTGGTCTGAGATGGTTAATTGTTGTTAAGCCCCATGCACAAATTCCATAGTGAGATAGGGTAAATAAGAGAGTGATAAAGGGCCAGAGGGCTGACTGTGGAACATAGTACCGTACTTCGATAGTATGCCTACAGTCTTGGAAATTTTCTTAGAAATTTGTTGTATATGTGTATGAAATTTGAGTCCATTATCAAGGTGGATTCCTAAGAATTTTCCCTCTGTTAGCTTTGTGATAGGTGATCCGTTTATCGTTATGTTAAGAGTACATCTGTAGTCTGCTACCAAACTGAATGAAGTAGGTTTTGTCAATGTTTAGTGTAAGTTTGTTAGTCCTCATCCAGGTAGATATTTTCTGTAATTTGGTATTTACAGTACTGACTAGCGTGACTGGGCTCGGGTGAGAGAAGACGTATGTAGTGTCATCTGCAAAAGTGTGGGTTTGAGTAATGCGAAGCATTTGGTAGGTCATTTATGTATAGGAGAAAAGAAAGGGCCAAGGACACTTCCCTGTGGGACACCAACTGTAATTGGTTGTGCGAAGAGCTTGCCCCATTTGCGTACACATATTGGCTCTGTTGCTGAGGTATGACTTGAGTAGTTGAGGGAGTGCCCTCTTATACCATATGTGTCTTAAACTTTAAAATTTTGTCGGTATTTTATGCCCTTCATTATATTATGTACGATAGAATTAAGTGTCCCCAAAGGTGATAGATGGCAAAGAAGACCAAAAAGAGTAACCATATCAACCACCCAGGTGGCAAGTCCGCAATGTTCCCGCAAGTGACCACGTTCTTCGTTTTGGGGGGGCTTTTTGCGATTGGGTCCCCTTCGATCTTTAAAAACCCTTGCACCCAGTTCACTGGTTGGGGGGCAGCCTATATGGGGTGACAATTCGGGGAAAAAATTTAAATGCTTTTTGAATGCCACACCCCCTGGGTACGAGCCCCCATGCACTGAAAAATAATTAACCGTAAAAGGAAAAAGTGTAAAAATGTGAATTTTTTTGGCAAGTTTCGCTCCCCAGAGCTTTGTAAGGCGAAACAAGCGTATATGGACCAGAGGGTATTTAAAGGTCAGAGTGAGGTGCAATATAGTGGGGTCCATTTCGATTTTCACTATGGTGGTAGTGTAGTGTGTGGTGTGAAAAAAAGTTGTAGTAGTAAAAAAATAGGGTAAACATTTAATTCGTAATGAGTAAAAGGATAAAAAAGCTATTATTTGGGTAACAAAAAAAATGGTTGGGAAAAATTTTAAAGGGGAAAGAGGCAGCTTGTTTCAGTGTTCACTTCTTAATTTTTTGTGTAGTATACAGGAGAGACTATGTGAGGGCGGGGTTTACTGTTTTAGGGGGTTTTCTTGCTAAGACTTCAGGTGGTAAAGCGCCGTTGTTTTTTTAAATTGTATTCGAAGAGCGACAGTGTGATTGAGGCATTTGGGTTTGCGGAAATTGTTTCTTTGATCACTAATTGGGCGCCCTGAATTTTCTGAGATGTTTGGGGGTTTTTGGGTTGTAACAGGCTTTTGTTAAGTTATGTTCCTACATGCGTTAGGGTACCTCATGGTACCCATAGTATTGCACCTACTCTGAGCCTTTATATACCCTCCATATACTGTTTTTTTCGGCTTGACAAAGCTCCGGAGAGGAAACTTTTCCACAATAAAATGTACATTATTGATTGTGCCCTTTTACTTTACTATTGTGGGTAATTTTTCAACATTTTACAATAATTGAACCGCCTTTCCCTCAAATCCAATTCATTGACAGGGCCCAAATTTTCTCGAGAACCAAAGTCAAAACTCATCCTATAGATTAAAAGCAGACGTGGGGCAAATTTGGTTGAAACCCCTGGTACGGCAGCAGAATGCCTCTACTCAAAAAAAAAAAAAAAAATTAAAAAAAACATTTCAAAAGGGGCAAAAAAAAGAACTAAGTTCCCCATATGCCCTTAAAAATTTTAAACCCAAAATTTAAACAGGGGAAAGGGAACGCCGCTTGTTTTCCTTCCCGGCAATTGGGACAGTTTAACATTGAAAGGGTTTTGCAGCCTGAGACTCCATTTTTTAGACTGTGTTGTTTTTTTTTTGGTGTTGAGGAAAACCCAAAGGTTTTTTGGTCGTTGTAGCTGTAACCGCTTGGAACGATGACCCAGTAGACCTCAAAATGTTCGAGTGCAAGTATCGAGCTGGGGCTTCTTTTCAGTGATGGCGTAACCCCTTTGTTGTGTTTAAAATTTGGGCAGAGAAGAAGGGGGACGGGCGCAACCATTTTTCCAGTTTTTTGTGAATATTTCGTTACCCCTGACTCACATGCACCAACTGTATCAAAGGTTTTTGAAAAATGGGGAGACAGGAGAATGGGTGCAGTAAAAAGTAGCCTTTTTAGCGTTTTAAATTGCTTGTTGACCCCCTGGGGTTCACTGAAATTTTTTTTTGACTAGTAAGTGGGGTTAAGGGGCACAACATCTGCAAAGTTCTTACAGAATCGTCGAAAAAAAGTCCCATCCGTAAAAAACATGGGGGATTTTCTATCATAAGGTATGGGTAATTTTTAAATGGCAAAAATTTGTCTAACTAGGGGCTACTTTCCCATTTCCCTTCTTCATGGTCCAAAAAAAAGTAATATATTAAAATGGGAGCTCTTTCAAAGACGCTTTAAGTCGGGAGAAAGTTGGTCCCGGGTATCGGAAGTACTACTTTTTCGTCCAAAAAGATGCCGTGCCTTCAGGCCCTTTAACGCCTCTGACAGATAAGGCAAGATTTCTTTGTTTATTCTCAAAGGTACCTGATAGAACGTTTAAGGGTCTAGTTTGTAAACAAAAAAGCCTTTTGGTAAGCCCACATATGAAACGTTAGGTATCTTTATTTCGAAACTTTTCGCCTACACAGTGGCTTTTTCAGTCGATACAAAAAAAGTTGATAGAAGCAGAAGGATTTGAAGACGAGTAATCGTCCATCCCCCTTTAAATTTTTTGAGGTGGTCCCCCCTCAGTTGGAAAGAGCATTTTCCCGTATCTGAAACAATGGGGACAGAAGTGAAGGAGGACCCTTATATAGCCCCAGGGGGTGAGGTAGGTCACTTTAAAACGCAGTGGGGGAGGTCGGGCCCCTCTCAAATCCAGCCGTTTCTCCTAGTAGAGGTTGTCGAAGTTGATTTCAGGTCTGTACCAAGAAGCAGAAGACCTTGAAGACTTCGTCTTCAAGCCCTTTTCTGCTTTTCAATTTTTCTTTCTCACTAAAGAACCCTTGTGAGGGAAAACGTTTGAAATAAAGATACCTAACTTTGCATATGTGTCTTCCCCTAACAATGTCGGTTTTTTCCTTTTAAATGTTCAAAATACCTTTACCCATAGGTCCATTACGTCATCCAAACTTAGTGAGGGAAGCATCGGGAATAGTGCCTCTTCACCTTCGGTAGTCTGTACACTTTGGGAAAACCCCCATCAGACTTCTTAAAAAGGATACATGGTGAAGCCCACGGAATGGATAACCCTCCTCTAATCCGTTTTCTCAAGAAATGTCCCTCCTGCTGAAGTAGCCCCTTTTTTTTCAGGATTAGCTCTTTAGTGGAGGCTTATAGGTTTAAATGTTTCCAACATTAATCATGATCGCCAGTGTAAAATTTTTTTAAGGTTTTTCCCGAAAAAATGTTGGGGTAATCGTAAGAGGCGTTAGTCTTACATTTGTTTTTTTGACAGCCCCACCTTGGGAAAGCTTAACTTAAATTTTTGGAAGGGTGCGCAGGAATCAGCGTGCTAGAGAGGCAGAAAGAGCATTACGGGGGGATTTATGGGGGTTTTTTTTAATTTGATTTATGTGGTAAATTTTCATTTTTTTGGGTTTTACATGGGGAGCTCCCACATAATTAATCATAGATTTTACTCTGATTTGATGGGTCCCTTAAACGTTTTTTAAAAGGTGTGGCCGGGTACGGGTTTCCTGCCCCAGCACCTTGTCTCCTGGATTCGAATCGAATCGAATGGAAGCGAAAAAGACGAGAGGCGTCGTGAGAGGGAAAAGGAAAAAGGAAGGAAGGAGGGAAAATTTAACTGGAAAAGGATAGAAGGAGAGGAAGGGGAGGAATCAAGGCAAGGGGCCCCAACCCCTTTTGGGACATGTGGTACAAAGTACTAAGGCGTAGATGGAGAGGCTTTGGTAACTAACTCAATTTAAATTTTTTTTGTTTTTTTTTTTGCTCAGCGCGCGGAATTCTATTGGCCCCCTTTTTTAAATTGGGGCTCTTAGGAGAGGATGGCGAAGGCGCGGCAGGAGCTGAAGTGTCAGTAGGCAGCAAGCAGAAGGAGTTAGTTTTCTCTTGACCCGGTTGTCAATGCTTTAAATTTTTTTTAGAGAGTTTGTCAAAATTGGGAGGCTGTAAAGATTCTTTGGGTTTTGGGATTTTGGGGGATTATTGGTTGAGGGTGGGAATGGTTTTTTCGTGGGGGTGTACGTTGCAGTGTTGTTAGGCAGTCTTTGGGCGGGGGTATTGTGTCATGGTGAAGAACAGGGTCCTTTGTGTTTAACCCATGCGTTCCAGGTAATCGACGGGTGAGGTCGAAAGGCAGTGGTGGAGTTGGGGAAGGGTGGTTTTGATGGCGGAGGTGGGTGTTGGGGGTTTTAAAAGGTGAAATTGAAAATCTTTTTCATCTTAAATAGCGACCCCAATGGAAATAAAAAGGGGACCCAAGGAAATAAGTCCTCTGTTGATTTTTTTGGGTTACCCTAGGTTCTCTACCATATGGCATGTATGAAAATTTTATGTAACTGTATTGTGTATCCCTGAATAATTTACTTACTTACTTCTTACGAATATTAAATGTTTCTGGGGCAGGCTTTGATTGTTGGATTCAATGAGGTGTGGTGGCGGGGAGGTTCTATTGGACGTTGTTGGAGTGACGTCATTTGGTGGTGTGTGGCCCTTTCTGCGCGAGGGGTGATTAAGTCCTTCGGAATTTGAGAATTTCTTCGGAGGTGAAGATGCTGGAATGTAATTGGGCAGTTTTTAATGAAATAACTCGTTGATGGTAGAGTTAAAGGATCCAGGAAGCCATGTTTGCATGTGGGTATATAAAAATGTAGACTTGTTAGGTCAAGTTGGAGGAGTGATGGTGGTGGTGGTGGAGGCGGGTGGTATTTGCTTAAAAGTAATTTTTAGTGTTGCTTGAACTTTGAAACTGCGGCATACTTTGGTGTGTTGTTGGTAGTTTTTTCTTTGCGCATCTGTGTTTTCTTCATAATATCCTTTTGTAGGACTTTTGCTGCCAGTGTATGGTGTCTTATTTTGCTTTTAAAAAACACGCTGGTTGTGTTGGGGCAACCACGTGTTTAATTGAGTGCTATGCAAGGCGTTTTCTCCCATCCATCCTTCCTTGAGCACTCGCAGGGCATCAACAGTGTGCCACAAGATTGCTCAATGGATGTATCTGTTGATTCCTGCAAGTTTCTCTCCTGCGAACACCAAATGGAAGTGATTCACCCAAATTTTGATGAATTTTTCCAAAGGCGTTGGCATGAGGATATAGACAGGGGAAAATTTTTTAAATTTTTTATACCCGGGTTAAAAGCTTCCCTAAAAGTTTTGGCTTAAAGAGTACCCGGTCTCATAGCTTAGAATCCCAAAAGTAAGATATAAATCTAGTTATGGCTTTAAAAATGATTTTAGTGATTTACTGCGCTTTGGATGTTTCAAATACCTTAACTTTGTCCGTGATAATAATAAGTACTGGTTTCCTGACTTGGTTTTTGGGTTGATCCTCACAATGAAGATTGCTCTGAAAAACAGTTGCCCACCTGGGGTTTGGGATGAAGTAGCGGGTTAAAGGGGGCGTAAGGTTTATCTATTGTTGACTTTCCCTACAAGAGCGGATGCGTTTTCCCCATCTTCCCTTATTTTTGGCAAATAAAACTTTAAAATTTTTAAAAAGAGTTTTTTTTAATTCCTAAATAAATTTTAAAAAGGAATTGTGGGGTATGTTCAAAATTTGTGACCTAAATTTCTTGGGAAATTTCCCATCTATCTTTTTTTAAGCTCCCCCCTTCCCTCCTTCCGCTTGTGCAGAGCAGTAGGTTGTGTTTAATTTTATATTTGATTGGGTGATCGAGTGGGTTTCCCCCAGGGCTGCCTGAAAAGTGAATTTTAAAAGGACCTCTTCGCTGTTTTTCTCAAAGGAATTCCCTGGGAGGGAAAAACAGGATTTCTAGCATTCCTGCAACCCGGAGTAGGAAGATTTGGGTCTGGGATTTCATTAAATTTACGAGGCTCGGGCCCAGTTTTCTTCGTAAAAAAAATTTGTCTGCTCATGATCTGAGTCGCCCAAAGGAGGGGTCCCCATTCTCGACGACACCCCTTCCGTTTTTCCCCGATTTAGGGCCAACATGGGAGAAGAATTGTACAAAGGTTCGGGAATTTTTGTCAAATTTAAGAAAGTTATTACCAGCAAAAACGGATCTTTAAAAGGGAATCCCCAGAAACACCTACAAACAAATACCCTTTTAAAATATTTACTCTGTACATGTATCTCATTAAAAGGGGAGAAAAAATCAGCTCCCCAAATGCTTTAAAGGAAGGGGAGGAGTGCAGTGAGTCCTTTCAGAGGGGGGAATAACCCTCATTTTAAAAGGGAAAAACAAATGAGCCCGGTACCCTTTAAAAAAGTTGTTATTCTATTTTTTTTCTTTCTTGAAGGGGGAGATGCGGCAGGTAATGTAGTATGGGGCCATATCACCTTACTTCCTTTTGGTTCATCCAAAGGGGATTTTTTTTTTTTCCCTAGGACCGGGGGGTTTAATTGGGGATTTTGATTGACTGGCCATGTTTTGACACGATAACAGTTTATTTTTATTTTAAATTTTGGGCTCCCTTTAATTTTGGGGGGGGCCCCTCTCGGGGTACTGCGTCTTTTGCTCACCATGATTTGTGTCGTCGCACCAATTGCCCGGGAGTTTTGATGTCGTTGCTCATCAGACGACTTACTTGGTTGGCATCGTTGTTCACTTTCTCCGCCACTTCATCCCCTATAGGTCAGGTCCATAACGTTTCTATTTGCCGGGGTTGGGAAGAAAGATTGACAGTCGGACAAAGGGCGTTAGCCCCAAAAATGTAGCCACCTGGGGCCTAAAAGCAATGGTCAAGAAAGATATTTAAGACTCTAATTTGGTCCCAAAAAATTCCAGAGGTTTTCCCCCCAAAAATAATGCCCCCTTTTAGAAGAAGTTAGCGAACACTTGCCCTTTTACCCCTTCCCAAAAATTTTTGACTGCGCCTTACAAAGTTCATGGACGACCCAGTGATACTTGCACAATTTGAATTACTTCCTGTTTGGCGGCAAATTCACTGTATGCCCCCCAAAAAACCGTTGCTTTAACAAACCCCATATCACAAAATTTTTCGTTATTTTTAAATGGTGCGAACTCTTGTCCTTTTAGGGACAAACGCTGGTTTCACCCGTGCTGCCCCTGCTCCCCGCGTCCTCAATGTTTTGGCTTATTTTTTTTTTAGATGCCTCGAAAACATTTAAAAGGGTCAGACTCAACAAAATAACCCCAAAGGAAAGGTCCTTGATGTTGGGGGGGGCTCTTGGTCTAGGGAATTTGGGTTTTTGTCCGTTCCCCGAATTAAAACCCGAATCCTCCCCCAAACCCCCACGGCGCTGCATAATCCTACGGGGTTTTGCGCCCCCTCCTTGATTATAATAATAAACAAAGCGAAGTACTAACAAGTTTTTTGCATCTAAAGTAGTTACCCCAGTTTGTTTCAATTGCCTCCTCTTCCCCTCTTATCAAACTCCTCTTTCCCAAAAGCTCGAATTCTGGTTGTTTTTGAGAAAGTTTAGTTAAATCAAGCGCCAAAAAAGGTGACTCGTCATGAGATAAACCCGGGGCACCCCTGCTTCACCAGACTGTGCTTGATTCCCCCCCCATTACAAAGAAACCCAAGCGGAGATCAGCGATTAATAGTGAAAGTTTTATTGGTATCTATGCCATGGAACGAGCAATTTTCCAGCAACGATTAGGTAGTTTGGGCAGATTAGAAGAATAATTCAGACACCAGCCCCTCAATTTATGTTGGTGGTGTAACCCAACAAAAAAACGTATTTGTAATGCACGCAACAAAAAGCAATGCAGGATACACATATAGCAAGAGACAGGGATACAAAAGGCGATAGCGAGCAATTGACCCATACCAAGACCCCTAGCTTCAGCTCAGTACTGGACAAAACCTCCTTTATGAACACGTAAAGAAAGGCCTGTGGACCCGGTCGTAATGGGAATTGGAGAAACAAAATCAGCAGTAGATAATTTTTTTTTCCTTCACCCACTATATACAGATATGTACAAGTACAATTTTACAGATAAAAAGTAATAAGTGTCACCCACTGACAGATGGCAAAGCAGAAAAACCAAAAGAGTGCAAGTATCAATAAGCAGGTAGGGAAGTCTGCCAGTGCTTACCGCAAAAAAAAACCCCTTGCTTCGCTTTTTGGGGGGTTGTTGTGATTGGACAAAGAACAAGGGCTGATTTAAAGGACGGGTACCATATCGTCGTTAAACCCTTGCACCCCGTTCGCCGGGGGGAGGCAGCCTTATGGGGGGGGACGTTTGCCGAATAAATTGTAAAATGCTCTTTTCATGTCACCTAACCTTCGCACTACTCCGCAGCAATGTCTTTTGCAGTAACCTTCAAAAATACATCACAATGTGTTCCGTAAAATTTAAAAACACACTCACAAAATCTACGTAACATTTTAAAACTACTTTCACGTTGTTTCCCCTTAACCTTCAAAAAGTACTTCCAGTAATTCTTTCAGTAATATTCAAAAAATTCCCCCTACGAGGTGCTTCTACGTAACCTTAACCCTGCTCACAGAGGTGATTTCTCACTATAAACCCTTACACTACATTCAAGTAGACCTCGTAGTAATCCGAACGCTACCTCACATGTGTGTCGATATTTAAATTTCAGCATAAATCCAGAATGTGTTCCAGTAACCCTTTAAAATTTCACATAACTTTCAAAACTCCTTAGACTCGGGAACCCCAACACTTCTCCACAGCAGTAACTAACAGTAACATTCAAATATTCTGTCTCACAGTAACACAACAATACTTTCTTTCCTTGCTCTCTTTGTAAATTTTAAAGTACGTTTCTCACGTAAACTTCAAAACTGCATCACGTTGCATTTTTCATTTACCTTCGACAACACTATCATATTAGTGCGTCACATAACCTTTACTACTCACAGTAGTGTCTCACAGTGCCTTTAACACGCTCACAGTAGTGTTTCTACGTAACCTCCAACAACGCTAATCTCCGTACGTGTCCACATTTAAACCCTTTAGCAACGATATGCGTTTGGGGATCAAAACGCACTCACAGTACTCTCTCCCGTAAAACCCTTTTAAAATTTCTCCCCTTGTGGTCACAGTAAACCCTTGGGAAAAATGCTCCACAGTGTCGCAGTAATCTTAACAACATTACTCACAGTAGTTTACAGGAACCAACAATCTTTTTCCACATTGTTTCCATAACCTTCATACCACTACTCTCACAGTAACCAACAAGCTACACTTTCCATTATGTGCTCACAGTAACCCTTCAAACATACCCCCCCACATAGATCTCAAACTATAATCACACTATCATAGTATTGCACTTACCCTTAAAAGTCCATGGTAGTGTCTTCAGTAAACCCAAAAAACGTACACTCAGTAGTGGTTTTAAAAAGCAATTTTCATCTGGGGAAATTCAGGTTGTACACTATGGGTCCACAGTGATTTCCTTCAAAAGGAGGGTCTTTTAAATGTAGTTCTCATGGAAAAGAGTCGCAAACATCCTGCTGGGACAAGTGTTCCACAAGCATTTGTACTTGGGCCACGTTTGGAATTCTACTTCAATGACCTTCATCTAATCCCCAAATTCCCTCTTTTTCCGATGAATGCACTTTTTCATTTACTTTTCCAAGAGGGAAATGCCCGGGGCTGTAAGCACATGAAACACCAGCTAACCTATACACCCGGGGAAACCCATGGAGGGCATTTTGCTCCTGTGAAAACGACATGATGATGGTCTTAAAAACCTGGCTAATGCCGGGCATAGAAAGTTTTGGGGTGTTGGTTTTTGAGGACAAGTTGATACCTTTTTACCTGGAGTTTACGGAGAGGTTTTTGGGGGGCAAGCCCCCGCGGGGCCCGGTCTGTGACCAGGCCTCCTTTTGGGAAAATATGATCCATACTGACCCTGAAGAAACCCCTTTGTAAATCTTTCAAACAAAAACGGTCAAGAAGCTTACATCACTTCGACGATATGCATCGTTCGACAGGAAGGTTGAAGATTAGTACGAGGCACAAGTACGTCCACCCTTGAAATGTTCCACTTTCTGAAATACCGCCCCCTCCTCATTGTGATTTCTAGACAGAGTAGAGAAAAAGAGCAAAACGCCTATCCTGCCCGGACCCGCCTGGGTAGATCTGTCTTTTCAGCAGAGTCTTCAAACCGGAGGGGGAAGGGGGGCCTATTGTTATGTACAAGGCCAACATTTTTCAAAGTACCACACTTAGCTCCACTCCGAGGATAGTGAGAAATGAACTTATACAAACAAGACGGGCAGCAGTAACTTCACTTTGATTGTCCCCCTTTTTCCGACCATGTACATCTGAGTCATATATTCCCCGGAGGCTCGAGTCTGGAAATGATGGTACTGCATAATGATATCAAAATAAAGTCAGTTGATCAAATGAAATTCCAGGCCACAGGGTTCCAAAATTCATCCCGTTCCCTTTTTTTATTCTCTAACAATAAAAAAGTTTTTTTAAATAGTGGGAGTAAATTCTATTTTTATAAAAAGAGTTAAGAAACCTTAAAACCCAACCCGTGTTAAACCCGTATAAAATAGGGGAGAGAGAGAGAGGAGAGACAGACAGACAACAACAGCAGACAGACAAACAACAGATAAAATAAAACAATTCTGGAAAATAAAGGGAGAGGGAACAACTTATGTTCAAGTAGGCAAGGAAGTAGAAGAAAAGAATGAAGGGTTAAAGACCCTGTGAAATTTTGGGTAGGAGAGGAAAACGAGAAAGGGTTAAAAAGACAAACAGAGGTTTAATTAAAAAGACCCGAGAGGAAAAAAGACAGGGGAGGGGGCATCACACTTGGGCATGATAAGCTAATGGAAGCTGAGGTGATTCTACCAAAAATTACTTTTTTTTTGGGGGAGGAAAAAATGTTTTGGGAAAATGTGAGGGGAAGAAAAAGACCCAAAAAAATATTTTTTACAAACCCAGAAAAAAAGGAATCTAGAAAAAGACCATAAGAATATTGTTTACAAACCCCGAAACAAGGAAAATAAACAAAACCATGAAAATATTGTTTACAAGCCCAGAAACAAGGGGTCTAGAACAAGACCATGAAGAATATTTTTTACAAGCCCAGAAACAAGAAATCTAGAACAAGACCAGGAGGATACTTTTACAACCCAGAAACAAGGAAACTAAACAAGACCCTGGAGAATACTGTTTTTTAAGCCCAGAAAAAAGGAATCTAGACAAGACATGTATAATATGTTTTCAAAACCGAAAAAAGCGAACTAAGATTTTAAAAAATCGTCAGGGAGTCTGGGAAATTCAACACAATGTTATTAAGGGCAAACAGAGTTAAAATGAAGGCAGCAAAGGGGAATGAAAAAAGGGTTGCTAAAATTTTTGCATGGGGGGGAAAATTTAACAGATGAAAAAATTCAGATAAGACCCAACACCACACCAAATTCGTCCGTTTATCGTGAAGTAAGAAGGAAAGCAGCTTTGAGAGACAAGAACAGAAAAATCGGGGGTGATATCAACGTAAATGGAAACCCCCACAAATGTGAAAACACGAAAAAAAAAAAATGAAGAAAAAAAATTATATTATAACTCTTTCAGAGGGGAACTTAGGGAAAAATAAAATGTGATATTTCCCGAAAGTACCAAACAATGTGAGAAAAGGGGAAACAAATGAGCCTTCCAGATGATGTCCTCTCTGGCACCCAAAAAAGTTTACAAGACCACGTACTTTCCCGTCCATTCCATTTCTTTATAATTAAAAGCACCTCAACAATTTTTGAGTAATCTAAAACAATCTTATTCAAAATTTTTTGATTTCTGCTATTTAATAGATGAATTCAGCCTGACAGTTTAAAAAAACGAAACAAAAATTTAATTGAACTGATATAAAATTTAGTATCAGAGCTATTGATTTAAAGAGGTTAATTATTGATCAACGAGGTTAGTTCCCCCTCAACGAGGTTTAAATTTTTGTTTAACGAGGTTTTTAAATGTTTGTTTTACAGAAGTAAAATTTTTTTACATTATTTAGTAAAATTTTTTTTATATTATATAAAATTAATACTATATAAAAATAAGTATTGATAAGCTGTCAAGAGTTTCCCTTTGAAAGCGATTTTAAAATAATTTGGAAAAATAATATTCTTCTTTAAAATCATTGAAATTTTTAAACCTTAGGAGAATAATGGTAATGGAATGGTAATGTAAACAGTATGAAACCCAAATTAATTTTAAAATAGCTAGTAATGACTACAAAAAAATACAGTAAAAATGACTATGCTTAAGTTTTGGCACACTATGAATGTAAAACCCAAAAGGGAAAGACAGAGATCCAACAGTAACAGCTTCTGCAAATATCACGACGGATTTTTCCCCGAAGCTATCATTTAAGCACGTTTTTACTGTCACTTGGAAAGGTTTCGGTCATGTGACCCAGACCTTCGCTAGCTTTTCCATTTCCCCCACTTTAAAAAATATGATAATAATTTTAACCTTTTTAAAAATTAATTGCGTGTGCAAAACGATCAGAAGTTACGAGATCTGAGAGAGGAGGAGATTAGTTATCATAAATACTGTATCACCAGAATGATCCCAAAATTAGTTGCTTCGGCCAAATGTTAAGAAATCCCCCTTTTTCATTGTCCCAAGTATTAAAAAACAACAAAAAGGGAAAAAACACAAGTGCGGTCAACAGGCACCAATGGGTCATAAAGAAGATGGGGGTCACAAAGAAGATGGGGTCATAAAGGTGGGCGTCATAAAGAAAATGGCGTCATAAAGAAAATGGGGGCATAAAAAAGTGGCGTCAAAAGATGGCGTCATAAAGAAGATGGCGTAAAAGAAGATGGGCTAAAAAAATGGCGTCGATGTCAGTTCCATGACTTCTGCTACGTCGGGTTTTAAGGAAAAAGAAGTAAATTTATTCAGGTACACACAAAAACAGTTTACATGAATTATCATACTTTGCAGCATATTTTTAGGAACCTGGGGAAAAGCCCGTTCCCGATATTTTATGTTTCGTGTTTTGGACCTAGTCGCATAATCACTACAAATAATATATTATAGGAACATTACTTGAATCACATTTATAACACATTGCATTTTTCTGAGTAAAGAACCCCACAGCACGTGGACGGTAGTTCCTTTTTGTCTCGCAGAGGAATTCTTAGAACAATTTTGTAATTTGTAATTTAATACCCAAAAATAATAATAATAATAAATTAATAATAATAATAATAAACAGTGTCCGTCAGGGAATTATAATTATTCGTATAATATTTAGTTGTTATTTGTCCTACCTTTTTTGGTGTCTGAGTGACAATACGATGTTATTTTTAAACTCAAAGACAAGACAAACTTTCCATTGGTATAAATGGTACATAAGCCCAAAAAAACGTCTTTATAAAATTTACTCTGGGTTTAAAAAATAAAACAAAAAACGTCACTGTGACAGAACCACTGTCCTAAAACCGTTTAAAGGATTAAGCCATGTGAAGGCTTCTCAGGTTGGGGACATGTTGTTGAAAACGTAGCCGTTTGATGATGGGGGGGGGTCGCAGTGTTGGGGACCCCCCATGCTATTTTTCCAAATTAACACCTCGAGTAGTATCCATGAAAAGGGAAAACAGGTTCTTTACCGCTGCAATGTGGGAGTTACGTCCCGCACTTTCATACGGTGCCCCAGGTAGTTCAATACAAAATGGAAAAAGTTCGGAGTTAGTCCTACTCCTGTTCTGCTCGTTGATTGCCAGTGACCCTCTCTGACATCCAAGAGTAGAGTTGGGAGCAGTGAGTCTAGTGATTTACTGTTTAACCAGAGCCCCACACATCACCTTTCGGGGGGGGGGGGGGGAAAGTGCGAGGGGAAGGAGTATCGGGAGCTAAACTGACCCTACCTTAACAAGCAGCCGGCAGTCAACTATCACTTTCAGGGAGGGGGAGAAAAGGCGGGAAAAACGGGAGCTTGACTTACCCTACCTTAATTAGTAGCCGGTAGTGAAACTACTGATACTATATATATTCCCTCTACACCTATCTATTGAACTTTTCCCTCACACTCCCCCATACCAAGACTTATAGTCAAGGAGTATAAGAAGAATAGGCGAGGAAAAAGTTCTAACATGTTGAAGTCGCGTAAGGCAACAAATTTTCTACTGACTTTTTTTTTTTTTTTTTTTTTTTTTTTTTTCACTATTGTTGGTTTACTAGTTTTAAAACTTATCGATTACACCAGGGGTCATTAAACTTCACCTGTACATCACCACTTCTTTAAAATTTTATATCGAAAAATTAGACATATGTGAAACCCTTTTGGGGTATCTTTTTTTTTTTTTTTATTTTATTTAAAAAACCCAATAGAAATAGAAAAAAGGAAAAAACCATAAAGAGAAATATATGAACAAAAACTGAAAAAACGTTACATTAGATATTGAAACTTTAAACAAATAACAATAAAACAAATTGACCACTATTCCCTAATAAAATAGATACCAAAGCTTAAAAATTTCCTATACTGCTCATGGGGATAAGTTAACTTTCGTAAAAACATGCAAATTTAAATTAAACTCTTCCTAAAAATTTAATCTCCTTGCTCTTATTTACACTAGAATAATAAAATAAAAGTAAAATAAGAGCAGTTTGAATCAAAGAACTTCCACAATTATATAAATTTACCCAAACCTAACCCTGTATTTCATCTGTTTAAAAATGTCTAATCAACAGAAAATTTTACCACATCCCTCTAACCATTTTGTTGGGGTACATGATAAAACCCTTGTTTCCCCATAAAAAAAAAAGAACAATAAAAAAGGAAACCCACTTTTCACCTTTAAAATCGACTTAAATTTACCATTCATGTACATACATATAAAAAATAATAAAGTATGTTGTCTAATTGAAACAATAAAATTAAACGTCAGTTATAATATTACGTCAAAAAAACCAGAATAACTTACCCAAAATTTTTACAATTTTCAAGGTTTTTAAAAAAAATCTTAAATACATACATAGTATTGCACCATTTAGAAAAATTTAAAAAAAAAAAAAAACTCAAATTATCAAAACACCTATGCTTCTATTGGCACCAAATAAATTTGCTTACAAAAAATACTTGAAATTAAACTGAAACAAAAAAAGCCTTTTTGGCATTTACACATTGTATCAAAATTATAAAAGCATAAAAATTTTGTATTGAAAAATAAAATGTTCTGAAAAAACCATTAATTATATAAAGAAGTAAAATATATACACTTATAATTATATATCAACATAAATATATATATATAATATATATATAAAATTTTAATATATATATTATATATATATAATATATATATATATAAAATTATTTTCTTTTACACATGATTATAAACACATACACATACATAGTTATAATCGACAATTCCAAAATAACTGTATTGTATTTGAAAACACTCAGAACAAATAATTTTAAAAAATTTAAACCCCCCAGACAACCTCATATAACATTCATAAAACAAATCTCAGCTACCCCCATTCTGGGAAAACCCAGCACTTTTCCCCCCTTACTCCCCTTTAACCCCCGTAAATCCCGTAATGTAAAATTTCCCTATAACCCCCTCCCTTAACCCCTCTCCCATCCCCCCCCATAACCTTTTTTTTCCCTACACTTTGCCTTAAAAATTTGCTGTTAACGCATTAATTCTTTCCACACGTTCGCCCTTCAAAGCCCAAGAATAAATAAATCCGAAATTATATACCCTACCGCATTCTTACCATTGTTTCACCCCCCCAATGTCTAAGTTTAAAAAACCCTCAACACCTGAAAAAACCCCCCCCTCCCCAAACCTTATTACCTTACCCAACCCAAACCCTTTTATTCAATACATTCGCAAAAAAACACCATATGAAAACAGTTCCAATCCACCACAAGCCTTGATATCCCATCGTCCTTATTCTCTTATGGTTTTAAAACCATTCCAGACGGTAAGACCCCATGAAAAAATCATACATAACTTCTGTATTTTTAGGTTTTAAACGAAATTTGTTCAAACGCCCCCAGATTTACGCAATCTACATGGGATAAACCTTTTCTACCACCGCTACCACTGCCTTACCTTTCCCACCCCCTCAAGTTTCCCCAAATTTTAAATATGTAAAGGACTCTCATGTTTATGATGCCCCGTAACATTCCCTCCCCTTTATAACCCCCCCCCCCCCTACCCACCCCCACCGTTGCTACCCTGACGTATCTTATGAAGTCCCCCTTCCCGCCCCCCCCCCCCGCTTATAACTACTTTTCAAATACCACTCATAATCCTTTTTAAACAGCTAAAGCCCCGCCCTCCTGGCCAACCCGGGGAGTGTGACAACCCTTACTAACCTTCGCTCCATACCCCAAATGAACAAAAAAACGCGCTTTTTAACCTTTGTTCTCACAGAAGTAGGATATATTCTGCTACATGCCAAAGTTTACTATTATGGGGATTTTCGTTGAAATCGCTCTTTGATGCAAATTTTAAGTGTGGTGAAAAAACCAGGGGCGCTTCAGTACCCAACAATACGCACAAATTTTATTTTTTTGTGCTAACTTGATACACTTACATAACATCCCACTTTCAGTAATTGGCCCACCTTTTTCCACCTTTTCAATATTCACATTCCTCATTTAACCCACCCCCAAGATCCTATACTTGTTTTCTCCTTATTAATTGAATGCCGAAGCCTTTTCAAAAACTTTACTAACTTTTCCCCCCCGGGGGCAAATCCCTGTTACCACTACAAAATCGTTGTGTCATCACATATCCAACAATGCCACCCCCCCCCCCCCACCCCTTTTCGCCCCAACCCCATTTGCTCCCAAAAAAAGACCCTTTTCCCTTTTAAAAAAGGGGATCCTGTAAAACGCAAAAAATTTTTGTGAAAGGGGACAACCTTGAGTAGACCCCTTCTCATCTGAATTGTTCTCCAAACCTTCCATTTACTGCACCCGCAAGGATGCATCTTGTACATTAATTTGGCCCAATAAATTTCCTCTCCAAACCCCTGCCATCTCAAAATCTTCCAAAAGTTTCCCCTTTCTACACTATCAATGCCCCCCCCAATTTAGCCAACACCCCCCCCCCCACTCCCAATTTTACTCTTTCTTCAATAAAATTCTAATCAAACCTGCCCGGCTCATAGATTTCCCCGGTACCCTTTTAAAACGCTCCAATTTTGAAGAAAAAGTCACTGGCAACCCAAAATTTCCTGGTGCCTTACCTAATTGCCCCCCGGATAAAGCTTCCATTCTCGCACCCGTTATGGGCCCCTTTCCCAAAACGAATCGATCATGCTTGTAACTCACACTGCACAACCTTTCCCAAATTACTGTAATGATTTCATTATTCCCACACATTGCTTTTTCAATTTAACCCAAGCATAAATATACCCATCTCCCCCTCAGTCGTCGAAACCGGCCACTTTATACCCTTGCTACCTACCTAACATTCAACCCCTTTAAACTCCCATTGCCTTGGCGTGTGTGTTGACCCCGCAACACCACGCGAGGGCCGATTCCCAAAAAAACCCTCCTCAATCCGCCTTAACCTTTTCCCCATAAACCTCTATTTTGAAAATTTCGGATTTTTTCCCTAAAAAAACTTTCAATTTCAATACGGAAATTTAGCATTAATTTGTGCATAACAGTCGCGCAACTCCCCCTCTAAATATTTTGAAAACCGTATTGTAATGATTATATCCGTCCCCGATTAATATAATATTCCTTATACTTTTTTTTAGCATTTTTCCCCACCAATTAACCGGGAAAACACCCCCTGGTGCTTTCTACCACTAAACGATCCCACATAGGGCCCAAAGACAAGAGATATCCTTTTCCTTTAATAATTTTACATTCAATTTCCAAAATGAGGGCCCCTAGGTACACCCTAAATATCCACATCTATTACCTTTTCCTCTAGATCCGAAAAAAAACCCATCTTCACATCCCCCCTCCGCACAGTAACCGCAAAAGGGGCACGACTTTGGGCCAACCGGGCCCATAACCTCGTTAAATGAAGGTATGCTCTCCATCCCCCCCCCACAACACCTTTAACCCCCCCCCGGCAAAATCCCCAAAACCCAAACAACACCCCGCCCTCTAGGCTCACATCTTTAGACGATCCCCAAAATTCCAATTCCGCTTTTTTGAAAACATTCGGTAAACCCGTAAAAAAAGCAGTACGTCCTGAACAAATTTGTTTTAATACCACGTCACCCTCAGCCGGGGCCATATACACATACTAAACAAATGGGAACCCTCCCCCGGGTTCCATCCACTCTAATTATCCTCCCCCCCCCCCCTTCATACGCCTTACTATAAACGGGCTATTTTCCCTTTCCCAAAAGGGCACCCCCCCTTTTAAACGTGTGCATTTCCAGTACACTTAAAACCCAATCATACCAACTCAAAACCCCCAGGTCTAAAATTAGGTTCCTGTAAGAATACCACATCCACCCCAAATCGCACCAAACATCATTAAACCATTTAAACTCTCTCGCCCCAAACCCTTTAATATTTTAGTAAAAACTTGAATTTAACAAATGGGTTTTCCTTTTTTCCCCGGGATTTACTTTACCCCGTTCGTTTTTCAGCACCTCTGTCCCCCCCCCCTTTTTGGGAATCACCTTTGGGATCCCTTGATCCTTTGGGTTCACCATTCCCCCCCTGTTTCCTCCCCCCAGATTTTTTTCCCCGGGCTTAGGGAGGGGGCCATCATCAGAAAACCAATGATGCTGCAGTCCTTTTGTGTCCCGCCCCCCCACCTACATTTGACATCTAAGCACCGTCCTGATGCACCCCCACCCTAAATGCATGCACCTTCAATTTTAGATCTTCGTCGACAAACCGTATTCCTGCCTACCATATTCACAGCTGTCCCCCGAAAAAAAGCCTGGGTCTTCCACCTGATTTTGGACCGATTCCTTTTAAAATCATCCAACGTTTACCAAAAAACGCCGCCACTTCTTCACGCATATTAGGTTTTTCTCTCCTCAAAAACCTTTTTGTATGTCCCTGACTTTGATTCTCCCTTTTAGCGTTCAACTGGCGATTCGAGCTCCTTTTCTTTGTCCACCCCCTGCTCCATGACAACCCTTGTTGGGCGGGTACAAGAGATTTCTCGCTCATCGCCCACCTCGCCCCCGGGTGCTGTTGCCGTTGCGTTTTGCCGGGGCCCACTTCGTTTCCCACACTGCCCGCGATGTGGTCATATGCCCACATAGCCCCCCACCGTACGTTTTTGCCCCGCATACGTTCAAAACTTGACCCAATTTTTCAAAAACAACATACGAAGGGAAAAGGGGGCGAAAAGGGCATTTTAACAGTATTGTACCTTTCCCGGCACCTGCATCGGTCCAGTTGCCCATCTCCCCGCTGGGTCGTAAAACCGTCCAAAGTCGCAGTTTACTGGTATATCAAAATCAGGGGCCCCAAAAAGGGACATTCCTGATTTTTTACCCAAATGTAATGTCGAGAAAAATCATGGGTCTCACCGACAAGCTGTATTAACCGGTATGGGGTCTCCGATACTTTTCGACCACCGCCTCGTAGACTCGTGCAGAGTCATTTTAACGAAGATTCTTGTCTTCCATTGAGGCGACACCACTTATTCCCCATTTTTTACCATAGTATCGCGAAAGATCGCTCGTAATAATAAACTAGTTGGATCCCCTGCACACCCGGATCATCCAAAGCAGACAGTTTTTTTCTTTTTGCTATTCAGCGCCCCTGTTGGAGAAATAGTTTCCCCCAACCCAACGCTAGGGGGGAGTCAATCAGGTAAATCGCAAAAAAAAAATCAAACAGGGGCTCCCGGCAGCTCGTCCACACGGCTCGGAGGCAATAGGGCAAATGGGGAATTACAGGAGGAAACGGGAAAGGGGTCTTGAAATTATACCACCAAGAAAGCCTGAATGTAAAACCCAAGATCCCCCGATATCATTATTCAATGGAAATTTTAGTCCTGCTTGGCTACTAGTATCCTATTAATATATATTTTTTTTCAGTTATGTAGCAGAAAAATGTGTCTTTACGTTGTACTGAAAGTGACTTTCCGAGTCTTAATCTAAATTTTCAACTCCATGAAAAAAAGTAGTAAAATTACTACTTTTGTTAACGTCACTTTTTTTCCCCTTTTTGTGACTGCAAAAAACACGCACAGAACCATAAAATTGCGCACGCGCGCGCCCATACACACACAAAAAAAAAAAAATTCGGTTTATCACCCGAAAGTCGTGGAGGTCCTGCGCAAACCTGGCCAGGGCGACCTTTTTTAATATATCCGACACATGTTTTTTTATGAACCGTGATGAATTGGCCACAATAATTCAGTACGCCCTGAAAAATTGCGGGCAAGAGGGTTTTTAGAGAGATAAAGAGAATTTTTGAGGAAATGTTGATGAAGATGATTTAAATTTCTCGCGGAAAATCTTTTCGGAAAATAATGAGAGATCAATGGTGAGTGGACCCCAAGATAAATTGAAGGAAGTGAATATGAAGGTAAGGAGTGAAAGGAGTGAGAGTGAAGGGTTGCGTCTAAAAGAAGTGGGTCTGATGAAATTTAGTATGAAAGTAATGTGTATGAATAATAAAAACACAAAGAGAAAGTTGAAAGTGAATTTTAAGAATGCGAATTGAAAGGGGTGAGAAGAAACAAGGAAAATATAAAGGGGAATTAAGTGTTCAAAGGGCGGAAAAATTTTCGGATTGAAAAAAATAGTAATAGGGGAAAATGGGAAAGCCCCCTTTTGAAACGGGAAAATCATTACCGTTGGCCTTTCCGTAGAGTCTGTGTCGTTGCCCGGCATCAACATGATCGGCACCTAGCAAGAATCTTTTTTTTGCTAGAAATGCGGGGAAAAGGGAAGAGAATTTAATTTTTTTTATAACTGCAAAGCACTAAAAGGGAGGGCTATATGATTTGTATAATCGCTGTGAGAACTGCATACAACTCACTTGAAAAACCTTCCGAGTCTAATAAATGACCTCGCACAACACTGCCTGGACCTGTCAAAACCCCACCCGTCATGGGATTTATAACTATCAGTGTTTAAAAAGTAATGGCCCCAAAATGGACAGGAAGTGTCGGAAAAAGGAATAAGAAATCAAAACGTTGAGCTTTCCACAGGCATGGGGAAGAACAGATTTGAGCTGTCGGAACCCCCCAAGAGAAAAGAGAAAAGTTAGATGATAGTGAACATATAAAACGAGCAATGAAGCCCGTCAAGAGTGAAAGTAGACGAAGAAAAAAGAGACGGGGTAAAAAGGTTCGACGAAAAATATGGCCTCTACTAACGTCCACTACTATCCTGTATGTAAAGGATCGGAGGGTATGAGGGAAACAAACTAATGGAGGCAATGGGCATAACGCCGATCGTTCAAAGATGGAACATTCGCCTCTGATATAGGCTCTCAACAGGGAAAAAACGAAAGCAATTTAAAAAGAGTTGTGGAAGAAACCATAGAAAATATTGGTTGCCCTTTCTTGTATCGACAAAATTGGGGAATAAAACGAAGGAAGTTGACGATTGTTTTTCCCCCCGAAAGATTAGCGGAAATTTTAAGGGGTTCAGCGGCTATGGCAAATGTTTTGGGAGGTAATCTTTAAGTTTCCCGGAAAACGGCAAAAAAACAAACCCGGAATCTGACTGTAACAGTTCGGGGGATATGGAATCTTACAGGTAAAGGAGTATCAGAGACAACACAACATCTAGTAATGTAAAACTGGTGCGTTTAAAACCCCGAGTACTGGCCCTTGGGCGCTAGCATTTTGGCGAGGACTGCTGCTAGGTGGCAGTTAGCGCCGCACCAGCTATAGCAAAGGTTTTAAAGTGAGAATAATTATTAGTGTTGAACAGAGGCCAAATCATTAATAGCTTTGTGAAAAAAATGGTGAGTCCCAAAAAGTTAAATACAGACAAAAACAGTGTACACAGTTAGCTTTCCTATCTGACGTATAAAAAAGTCCAAATTTTAAGAAATTAAAAAAAAAAACGCGAATGTAGGAAAAAAAATTCAGATGAAGTAAGAAAAAGCGTGAAAGGAAGATTGATGTTTGTAACCGGATCTAAGAAGAATTAAGACCTGACGGTCGCTCTCATATGTTCACACGTCTTTTCTTAGTGAAAATAGTAGATTGTATTAACAGTGCATTTATTAGGAAGATAGTGAAGGTGTGATGCCCACAAAAATGTATGTTCTAAAATTATAGAGAAAAGGGTGAGGGGCCCTAAAAACCCCGTGAAGAATTGTTGTATAAAAAACTAGTTAAGAGAGTGATATCCAACGAGTAACGAAGATGTTGTCCAAATACATTGAAGAGGCAACTCACACTAAAACCTGACTTTGATTCATTTTTTTCTGAATAACTTCATTGGATCCGCCCTCATTATCTTTGATGATTGAAACACCTTTTGCTCAAGTTTGAAATTTTGACATAAAAAAAGTCACAGATACTTTTTTTGATTGAGGCAATGGTTTTTTAAATTGTCGAATTGTTTGTATCATAAAACTCTGGTATGGTCAAAAAGCAAGTATGTTACATTTTTCGAAGCAGCTGATTGTTCCAATGTATGTTCCCTATTTAGTTACTTTTTTTGGTTTTTACCATTGTTCATGTGTTTTTTCTGTACCCTTTTATGTGTTACAGTTTTAGCTTTTGCATGTTTCGTGCTGTTGTTGCTATTACTAAACTGTTTTTGTATGTTGCCCAAACTTTTTTTTTATGTCACTGTTATTTTTTTGCACATGGCCGTAAAGTGTGTTTAATCTACCTTTCTTATGCATTTTTATTTTTTTTGTTCTTTTATGTTTTTGTAAGTTTTTTTATAATAAAAGGGTTTCCATGAACTCTACACTTTCCTGTTACAATCTGTCACAATCAGTGTCTCCCAGGATCCCTTTGGTCTCATTCACATCTTCACTTATTTATCTGATACAGATATAAGTTCAGATATTGGAGAGAAGAAACTAATTTAAAGTATTTAAAGTGTGGACTAGTAAGTCTAGAGATAAAGACACTCTGCTAAGTTTATTCTCGACCAGCCTACCGTGATGACTCCATCGTTTTTCTAAACTTTATCTCAATTCTATCAATACACATTGACTGCACCTACTGCTTAATTTATCTGAAAAAATATTTTTTTTGCAATTCTTTCTGATATAATTTTAGTGGTAGTAACTGAACAGAGACGAAGGTTTGAACACTCAAGATTCCCTTCACTAACGAAAAGATTCTAAAAAAAGATTCAGAATAATTATTGTAAAATTCTCAGGTACCTCGGCGTTTTAAAAAAGTTTCTATCGTCACTGAAAGTTATAATGGGTTTATTAGACTGATCACTGGTTACAATAGGTTATTATTAATATTTACAAGTAGACACTATAAGTAGATCTAAGAATGTGGAAACAAGATAAGTGAAATACAAGTGGCTAAATAATTGCTGAAGGAAAACCCAGTAATAATAAATTAAATAATTAAAGAAATCTCTCTTTCTTCCTTAGCATCTTTTTTCAAATCTCATTTATCTCAAAAAAAGGTCCCTCGTCGCAACAACTAGAATATAATGTTTTACCATATGGGAGAATCTAAAAAAACTACTTTTACTCTCACTCTGCCAACATCTCACCGCTGTCTCGTGACTACCTCAATATGACCTAAAGTACTTTGTCATCTCTACCCGCTGTCGTCTCTCTCCAACCCGGTTAACTACTCAAAAATCCTGTTATCTTCATCCTGAATCGAATTGTATTTGCAGTGGTATGACTCGCTCCTGGCCTTGCCTCTAGAATACTGGGATGGCATCACGGAGTCCTGGGCCACTTACACCGTATCATATTATACTATTTGGAAAGCGTGTGTCTTGTTCCAAATCATTTCATTATCTCAACCTGAGATTTAAACAAAAAAGATTCTCACATACCTATTAAATACAATCTATAAATTACAAAAAGTTTGCCGACCACTGTCAGCCTCAGTTTAGTTATCCCTGAGTTACCAGACCATGCCACGTGGAGGCCAGTGGTTCGTCTTAGGCCCCCCCCCCCCTCCTGCAACTCTCTAAACATCTGGTGTTTCCCTACAGTACTTCTCTCGGATTATCATGTGATCAAGGCTCCAGGTCCCCATCCGTGGCCCCCGGGTGTCAACCCTTCCACACTCCCCACTTCCATTTTTTTTGGGTGCTTTCCCCTAAGTCATCCTGTGTTCCCTCAGGTGAACCCCTCACTCCCCAGGTTTTCTGAATTTTGTTGCATCCCCAAAGTTAGCTGTTTCAGGCACCTTCCGGTGATCTTGCAGGTGGCAAACTTGGGGTTTCGGGTTTTTCTTTTTTAACTGGTCTAGTTAGGTGTGGTCACAGGCAGAAGTAGTCGACAGAAGATAGTGTGGTTTATAGGTTAGTCCCACAGGGAGGTCCATAGATAAGTGACGTCCATAGTCCTGGTGTTTCATAGTTGTGATCATAGATGAGGTCATAGTTATGTGAGGTCATAAGATGAAGTCATAGTCAGGTGGGTCCATAGGTGAGGCCATAGTTAGGTGTGGTCATTGGTGAGGCCAGTATTACGTGTAGTCATACTTAGGTCTGTTCCAAAATTGAGGTAGAGTTGAGTGTGTCATAGTTGGGTATGGTCATAGTTATGTGTGTCATAGTTTGGGTATGGTCATAGTTATGTGTGGTCATAGTTGGGTGGGTCATAGTTGGTTATGTCATAGTTGGGTGTGTCATAGTTAGGTGTGTCATATTTATGTGTGGCATAGTTTGGGTGTGGTCATAGTTTGGGTATGGTCATAGTGGGTATGGTCATAGTTTTTTAATGGTCATATGTTGCGTATGGTCATAGTTGGTATGGTCATAAGATGGATGTGTCATACTTGGTATGGTCATAGAATGGATGTGGTCACAGTTGGGTATTGTCATAGATGGATGTGGTCATATTTGGGTATGGTCCATTGTTATGTGTGGTCATAGTTGGCTATGGTCCCATATATGGGTGTGGTCATAGATGGGTGGGTGGTCATAGATGGGTGTGGTTCATAGCTGGGTGTGGGTCATAGATGGGTGTGGTCATAGATTGATGTGGTCATAGATGGTGTGGTCATAGATGGGGTGTGTCATAGATGGGTGTGGTCATAGTTGTGTCTTTTTCATTTACTTACTCTCGTACATATATCTTTGGAACATAGTGGCGACCACACATTCACTATGTAAATATGTTTTAAACTGATACATCACAGTATGGAGACCATTAACACACAGTCGTACTGGCCAGGTTGTGGGCAACATTACATCGTACTGCCAGGTGTGCACACACAAGTCGTACTGGCCAGAGCTGTGGCAGCACACATTCGTAACTGTCCAGGTTGTGGCAACACACAGTCTGAACTGGCCAGGTTTGGCGAACACACAGTCGACTGGCCAGGTTTTGGCAGCACACTAGTCGTACTGGCCAGGTGTGGCTGCACACAGTCGTACTGGCCAGGTTTGGTGGCAACACACAGTCGTACTGGCCAGGTTGAGCAGCACACAGTCTGTACTGGCCAGGTTGTGGCAACACACAGTCCGTACTGGCCAGGTTGTGTGCAACACAGTCAGTACTGGCCAGGTTTTGGCAGAACACAGTCGTATACTGGCCAGGTTGTGCAGCACACAGTGCGTACTGGCCATGGATTGTGCAACACACAAGTCGGGCGTACTGGCCAGGTTGTGGCAACGAACACACAGTCACGTACTGGCCAGGGTGTGGCAACACACAGTCGTACCTGGCCAGGTTGTGGCAACACACAGTCGATACTGGCCAGGTTGTGGACAGCACACAGTCGTACTGCCATGTTGTGGCAACACACAGTCCGTACTGGCCAGGTTGTTGGCAACACACCATCGTACTGGCCAGGTTGTGGCAACACACATCGTAACTGGCCCAGGATGTGGCAAAACACACTAGTCGTCTGGCCCAGGGTTGTGGCAGCACACAGCGTACTGGGCCAGGTTGTGGCAACTACACAGTCGTACTGGGCCGAGGTTGTGGCAACAACACAGTCGTACTGGCCAGGTTGTGGCAGCACAGCAGTCGTACTGTCCAGGATTGTGCAACATCACAGCCGTACTGGCCAGGTTTGTTGGCAACACACAGTCGTAACTGGCCAGGTGTGGCAAACACATCAGTCGTACTGGCCAGCTTTGGCAACACACAGTCGACTGCCAGGTTGTGGCAACACACATTCGTACTGGCCAGGTTTTGTGGCAACAACACAGTCGTATCTGGCCAGGTTGTGGCAACCACACAGTCGTACTGGCCAGGTTTGTGGCAGCCACCAGCCAAAATTCTTGTCAGTTGATCGAATCATCCAAGTTGACACTTTTTATTTCATCACTGGGAGTTGTTTTGTATCTTGATGGTGAATATTTTTATGCTATATAGTGAAGAGTTGAGAGAAGTTAGGATGTGAAAACCAGAGAGAATAATTTAATAATTCCTTCTTCTAATTTAAACTAACCGTTTATTAAGATATTTATAGGACCTTCTTTCTTTGTCTTAATCCACAAGTCTTGTCAAGTTAGTGCACTTCTTCACATTTTTACATCTTTTTCCAAAGAATTTACTGAAAATATTGTAACCCATTCATTTCTTAAGAAAAGTTAAATTATATAAATTAAAGAATTTTCTTGATTCTCTTGTACTTCCTTATAAAGTTTTTGCTATTTAAACAATTATGTGGGAGAGTGCAGATATGCTTATGAGAAAGTGTACACATGTACACCGGGGTGACCTTGCTGCCAGAGGTCACTCAGTGTGATAAGAACCTTCCTGAGTTTTTCAGGGTCATGCTGTATTCACAGATTTACCAGCTAACACTGCCCATAACCGTCTAGAGATAGTTAGTTGACAGATTCAGTGTTACTGAACTACCTGTGGAATTTTGATTGAGTTATGCCTTAGTTCCGAGGAATTAAATACAGTAACTTTTTGGACTAACATTAGCTCACATCCTTGATGCAGTTCTCGCTAATTTGTTTATGTATTCTAACTTGAATGTGGTAACGTGGACGATAATTTAGTCATAGTTACCAATATCTTGAAGTGCATAATATCCTCAGTAGCAGATCAACAATGAAACATACTATTAATTTTCACAAAGACTAATCAACTACCGTAGTTGGAACAATTTCACACGTAACCTGCCGGTAAAGAGCCTCAGTGACGAATTTTTCAGTTTGTCACATTTGACGTTGACAGTTTCCCAAGAAGGAAGCGAACGTCGTCAACCAAAAGTTACTGTCCTTAGAAGAGGGCCACCTGTGTATATTATGTTCTTTGGGAAGGAGAAAAATGAACTTCCATTCTCGATGTAGTGCCTGCTCAAGATGATTAGTTGCATTTCTACTCCCGCCATAATGGACCAGGAAGAAGTTTACATAGGCTTTGCCTCAGATTCTTAGAATGTCCAACCGATAATTCCTTCGTGGCGAGTGCACATCTAACGTCATGCATTCATCTCGGCTTATGCAATAATCAAAAAAATTCCAACTGCTCTTACGCTGGACTGAATTCGACCTCGCTGAAGCAAAATTTTTTTAGATACATTCCGTATCTTGGGGCCAGCAAGTGGCAGCTGAACGTGTCCCCAGCCTACTTAGATAAGTAAACTTGGTTAAAAGTAACCACTAACTCTTTAATATTTATAAGAATTTAGTGCAGAAGCACATGAGCAAATCAACTAGCGCAGAATATTCATAATACTATACGAAAAAAGGTAAGAAGAAGAAATACATGACCCATAAAAGCAATGTCTATCATTCACAGAAGCACTCAAAGGCGCCTTAAAAAATAGAATAAGGTCAAGTTAAATATTTATAAAATTAATCTATGGAAATGAGAAGCTGTAAAGTGAAAGTAACCTTTCTTAAATTTAATCTCAAATGCATATAATAACCTGATAACATGTTTACACTATCATATATTAAATATGTAATAGAGCTAGGTCTAAACACTGCATATACAGAACATATATTACTTACCTTAAAAATATTTTGTCTCTCTTATAGTGAATGATGAATATATTTACTGAAGAAGTCTGAATAAATGACGAATTGGTATAATTGAAAACCGCTGCATTAGAGAATTGTTGTAAAGCAAAGTGCTGTAAAGCGGGGCTCTCCAGTAGTCTTTATTACTGAAGCAAAGTGCTGTAAAGCGGGGCTCTCCAGTGGTCTTTATTACTGAAGCAAAGTGCAGTAAAGCGGAGGGCTCTCCATGGTCTTATATTATGAAGCAAAGTGCTTAAAGCGGGCTCTCCAGTGTCTTTATTACTGAAGCAAAGTGCTGTAAACTGGCTCTCCATTAGTCATTATTACGAAGCAAAGTGTGTGTAAGCGGGGGCTCTCCAGTGGGTCTTTAGTACTGAAGCAAAGTGCTGTAAAAGCGCGGTTCTCCCAGTAGTCTTATATTATAGTTGGTGTGTATACAGATATAATTTAAATATTTTAGATGTGCTGGCCCTGACGCTGCCAGACTGGAGGGGGTCGCCTGGTCCATAAATGATCTTGTCTGGTAATTTTCTTTCTCTCACTGCTCTGACTGTCTACTCAGGGAGTAGACAGATCCCTAAATCACTTGCTCTCGTTTGTTTAGTCCTCCCAAACTCTGTGACTGACATTGCTTACTGTCCTCGTCTATACTGTCCCCCCAACCCTCATCTTTCCCTACCTTCTCGCCTCGCTGTCTTCCACCACTAACACAATCTCCTCCGCTCCATTTTTGCCACCCTCCAACTCCAGTTCCTCTTCTTCCCAATCCCCACTACACATCCTCTTCCCCATTCCCCACTATCTCATCCTCTTCCATCCCCACTATCTCATCCTCTTCCATTCCCCACTATTCTCATCCTTCTTCCATTCCCCCACTAATCTCATCCTCTTTCCATTGCCCCCTGTCTCATTCTCTTCATTCCCCACTATCTCATTCTCCTCCATTTTCCCTCCACTATCTCATCCTCTTCCATTCCCCACTATCTCACCCTCTCCATTCCCCTCTATCCTCATCCTCTTTCCATTCCCCACTATCTCTTCTCTTACCATTCCCCACTATCTCATACCCCTTCCATTTCCCATATCTAATCCTCTTCCATTTCCCCCACTATCTCTTTTCCTCATCCATTCCCCCACTATCTCATCCTCTTCCATTCCCCCACTATCCATTCTCTTCCATCCCAATATCTCTTCCTCTTCCATTTCCCACTATCTCATCCTCTTCCATTACCCCACTATCTCATCCTTTTCATTCCCATTATCCTCCATCCTTTCATTCCCCACTATCTCATCCTCTTTTTCACCTTCCCCATCTTCCCTTTTCCCCACCTTCCTCCTCCCCACTTCTCCACTACCGTAATCAACACGACCTCCACCTTTACCACCAGCAACCCACCACCACTACCACCCCCCAACCAATAACTACTACCGACACACGTTCAACCATTTCACCACCATAACACCAGGCACCAACGCACTACAACGACCAGTTCCACAACCAACAACAACAACCAGTACCACCCTGCGTCAGCAACCACCAGTAATCTTTTAAATGGTTTCGATTCACGCTATTCTGAACCCAGTTATCATTTATGCTCCATTTTCGATGTCCTTCTTTTTGATTCCCTCGAATCAGACCTTAACTTTTTACATAATGTAGTTTTCGATATCCTAGAACTTTTTAAAATATGTCTCCCTAACTGGATTTTCACGAGTTATTGACCACTATTCAT
The DNA here is from genome assembly GCF_026875155.1 of Cherax quadricarinatus. Classification (NCBI taxonomy): domain Eukaryota; kingdom Metazoa; phylum Arthropoda; class Malacostraca; order Decapoda; family Parastacidae; genus Cherax; species Cherax quadricarinatus. The sequence goes on along the minus strand of NC_069406.1, from coordinate 50,923,196 downwards.
AATATTTCTACCTAATATTTAAAGAAACAAAGAAGACACCAATGAGATCTGTGTGTCCACTGATGAATTCGAATTTTCACAACATGACGAGTTAAACATCACTTGTGTGTACACAAAAATCAACTGGTCATTTAATACATTTAATTGAGGCACAACACGTGCTCCGCTGAACCCCGAGCGTAAGAAACATGAAAACAATAACATAAGAATGTAAGAACACTGCTACAGCCTACCTGTCGCACTCCATACTAGCACGTTCTTGTTTAAACACAAACCTTGAAGTACACAAAGAATACGCTTAGATGAGCCAACTAACTCTTGTACAAGTCCCATCAATCCAACCCCATTCACTTGTGTATTTATTCAACCTATAGTTGTCAGCTTACCCATGGTTTCAGCTTTATGGACTCTACAGGCCAGACTGTTCACTCATCAACCTACGCAGTCCCAAACCAGGACTTCCTTTACCTTTCTAAACTCTAAACTTATCTAATTTTAATCCGTTAATTCATCCATTATTTAAGGATATTCTCAAGAACTTTATTGTATCACCTATATTTATCCCCTCTCACTACTTAAACAAGGCAATCTGTCCCTCAGCCTGTAAAGAGTCTGTTCCATAAGTCTGAAACAATCTGAAGAAACTTCGACAGGTGGAGACTATTTACTGGGGTCCAGGAGAGGTGCAGAGTGTAAAGAGGAGAATGTAGTCCATCTGGGATCACGTCCCTCTTCAGATCCAGGTGTTTTCTCTTCTGTACCAAGATACCATTGTGTTGCATGTGGTTCTGATTGACAGTGAAATATCATAAATGGTAAACAATATCGACAGGTTGGTAAGACACATGGGCAATAGTTAAGTTGCTCCTCTCTCTTATGTGCGGGTTATTTGTGTATACCCACACACATACAAATATACATACACACACACAAGCATACAAAAATACACACACAAACACACACAGGAGCTGTGACACGACCCCTGCAATCACAAGTAGGTGAGTACGCACACTAATTTTTTTAAGTAACTTAATACATGGAAACTAAATTAAATCTTAGGGTTTGAGGAGCAGCATGATCTGAAGAATGTGAGAGGCATGAGCTCTAGCAGGTTGTGTCTAAACTCCAGAATTTTGTGTGTGGCATGACCTCCAGAATGTTGTGAGAGGCATTGTTACAAAAAACGCGATTCTAAAAGCTTAGAGATCTCCAGTGAATACTAGAAAGGACTGCCCTTCAAGCATCCAGCCTGTTACTGGGTTTTCGTAACAAGTAGTCAGTATCCTTGTCCAATTATCCATTATAAATCAGTATTATTCAATAGTGCTTCAGGATTACAACTGGTAGGCTACTAACTAGAGAAATTAAAATTTAATAAATTTATTAAGTCTAGAGGTATATTATCAAAGTAAATTAAATTACAGCAATCAAAATAAAATCAATCTCTCGAGTTCAATATTATTGTGCTGAGCAGCACATATCACATTTATAATTCTTAAGTACCGTCAGGTACACAAAAACAATTAATAAGATATTACAAATATGTACAAAAAGTGTGTGTATGCTGTAAGTGCCTCTTAGTAGTTAGCTATGGTCTCAAGACTCGAATAAGACTAAACAAGTGACTGACAAATGTCTCAAATAAACTAACTTCGTGACCGACTTGCCAACCCAAACAGTCTGCTTGAACAACAAAGAATCAAAGCCCAATAGCATGCAATAACAGGCAGACAGCGACACAGAATCCAGGAACAGGAATAAATAATACACTAAGTAGGGACATCCAGCAGATCCACCACAAAATTACAAAACTCCATAATACTGAATCTACGTTCAGCATAGAAAAACGCGAACTGTACAATACATCAGAAAACCAGTACAAAAAATTAGGCCCAGAAGCTATAGGCTAAGGTCCTGAGATTACTCAGAGTGGTCTAAGCGACACACAACCTCATAACAACGTCGAAAATCACAAAGTCTATACAATGTATCTGTGAACAAAGTTCTAACAGAACTAACAAGAATAATAACTGACAAGCGGGGCCTACCACCAAGCGAGTCTAGTGCAGACTGAAAACTTCACGAGAGGTGAGGACACCCTCCCCCCTCGATCAGGTGATTCGCTACGTGGACAACTAGCAGCTCAAGAAGGCCGGCAGTAAAACCGAGCGACAAGCGATAATTACAGTATTTTGACAATCAAACTAACTGAGTGCACATATATGTACATCCAACGAACATAAGTCAAATAACAATATAACATTCCAAATAATATAAAAAGTCATACCATTACGATTTAGCTATTATCGCAAATATAAAGCAATATAAAATTAATGAAAAGGAAATATACTTTACATATTTACTATAAATAATCATTGTAACCCATTCAGGGGTTGCAACACCCCCCCCAACACGACAGAGGGTCGCACTAGGAGTTGCATTAATGTCTTTCACATTATTTCTGATTACTCATATCAATACAATTATCAATATAAATATTAATGAGTCTCTCTTGTGCCAAGCACTTCTACAATTTCACAGCGTCCGTCACTAGGATATGCCCCTAGTACTAGGGCAGTACACCGTATCGTATCTCTTCATACTCGTGGTTATGTACATCAGTGTAGAGACTGGATAGCGCTGACAAGGAGGGCACGTTGAGGCTCGATCATAGTAGAGGAGACTGCATTCCACTCTTAAGTAGTGGTTGTGGAATGCGAGGCAGTATGAACATCTGAGTATGAAACAGCTTAAGGTGTGTAGTGAGGGGGGGGTCCTGCGGCAGGACAGTGTTGCGTCACGCAGTACCTCGCCCACACGACACTACCCACTCAACACTCAGCTTGTCTCCTCCTCACACAACAATACTGTGAATACATAAATATAATAATTAGACATGAGTATATATAGTTAATATGGGCTGGAGGGATTAAGTTACTTTACTGAATTTGACATAGCAAGTAACAAAAGGTATTTGGGCATAAAATTACGTTAATTTAATGTAACTGATAATTATTAAGGACGAGACAAAGCGTCAGCAATTACATTACAATGACCACTTATGTGTTTTATACTAATAGAATAAGGTTGGATTCTGAGGGCCCACCTCATGATCCTAGCATTTTTACTTTTCATGGTGTTTATATAAGTGAGTGGATTGTGGTCAGAAAAAACGTTAATTTTAAATGGGGAAGTGCCCAAACACACGTCAAAATGTTCCAAGGACACCACAAGAGCTAGAGCCTCTTTCTCAATAGTGGCATAATTTTTCTGGTGTCGTTTAAGCTTAGATGAATAGTAACATATAGGATGGAGAATATCAGTGGATGTTGACTGGTTGGGGCAGCACAGCACCCACTGCATAGCCACTCGATCTATATGTAAAAAGAAGGGAAGATTGAAATTAGGACTTTCAACACAGGAGCAGAGGAGAGCAAGCGCTTCAACCTTTTGAACGAGTCCCGAACAATCTCTTTGTCCAGGTGAACTGAACTTTGCTACTAGTAAGCTCAGTGGAAGGAGCTGCAATCTGAGAAAAGTTTGGACAGAACCTGCGATAATATCCTGCCAACCCAGGAATCTCTGTACTCCTTTCCTTCCTGTGGCACTGGAAAAATTTAGAAATTGCACGAACCTTAGCCTCAATAGGAGCAACCTCACCTTGGCCGATACAAAAGCCTAGATAGGTAATCTTGGCTTGACCAAAACTACATTTAGCTAAGTTAACAGTGAAGTTGTAGTGCGCCAGTCTCTCAACAATGCTCTGAGACGCGTCAAAGTGCTGTTCCCACTCGTCACTATACACCACTAAAGTCGTCAAGGTAGGCTTCTACTCCTTCTAAGTTGTGGGTCAACTCGTTCATTATACGCTGGAATGAAGAAGTCGCGTTACATAGGCCGAGGTAGTTAAACAATCCATCTTGAACAGTAAAAGCAGATATTTCTTGAGCACGTTCAGTAAGCGGGACTTGATAATAGCCTCGTAAGAGATCTAAACGGCTGACAAACTGGCTCCTGACACACGATCAATAAGGTCGTCAATGCGAGGTAGAGGATAACCATCAGGCAAGGTGACAGAGTTCACTTTCCTGTAATCAGTGCACATCCTGAAACTACCGTCAGGTTTAGGCACTAAAATACAGGGAGATGCCCATGGACTTTTACTGCGCTCAATAAGTCCGTGAGATAACAGAAAATCAACCTCTTCTCTCAATGCTTTATGCTTCGTTGGACTCATTCTATATGGTGATTGCTTAATGGGTGATGCTCCCTGTACATCAACGTCATGTACACCCAGAGTACAACGTTTAGGAACATCACTGAACAATTCAGGGAAATGCAAAATCATGTTTTTAATATCACCAGCTTTATCAATTCCAAGGTTACTAAGAAAATCGTCTAGTGATTGTAGAGTCACTGAATTTTCTAAACGAACCTCTATACCTCTAGAGATGTCAGGGAGACTGACGTTTTCTTCCTCTGTCCTAGGAAGAATAGAAGTAGTAGGTAGAGGACTATCGTAGTATGCCTTAAGCTGGTTAACATGGTACACATGATTAGATTTCTTTTTCCCAGGCGTACGTACCAAATAATTTACGTCGCTAAGCCTTTTCACTACTTCCAGGGGACCATCATACCTGGCTTGTAGAGCATGACCTGGTACTAATTTCCGAGCCATCACCTTATCTCCTGCTTTAAAAGAACGAGAGACAGCACGCTTGTCATAATGTTGCTTCATTCTAGCTTGGGCTGAAACTAGGTTTTTCGAAGCTAGCTCTCTAGCGGCTGTCAAATGTTGCTGCATTAATGAAGGTGAAGTACTCAATGATGGATTTGATTTTCCTGTCCACACGTCTTTTAACACTGCGAGAGGACCACGCACTTGGTGTCCGAATATTAATTCAAACGGACTAAATCCGAGACTTCTTGCTCACTTTCTCTCATAGCGAACAGAAGAAAAGGTATACCCTCATCCCAGTCTCTAGAAAAATGTTCACAATAAGCTCTCATCATGGACTTCAGTGTCTGATGAAATCTCTCTAGAGCCCCTTGTGACTGTGGATGATAACTGGTTGAAAGTACAGACTTTATTCCTAGGTGGGATAATGCTTCTCGAAAGATCTTAGAAGTGAAATAATCCCTGATCTGCGTATCTCTCGTGGCAACCCAACCTGGGAAAAAAATTTCATCCGCTCTCAAATAGCACAGCATTAATTTTTCTCATAGGAATATTTGGGGATAGCGTTTGCAGCGTCCATAATAGTAATAATTTTGGGTTTCCTTTTGGTTCTAGAAAAGGACCAACACAATCAAAAATAAGACTGAGAATTTTTCCCATGCCGGTGATGGGAATGAACGCAGGTGGGGGTGTGTGCGCGGGCTTGCCGCGCAACGTCGCACATGATCAGCTATGTTTCCTTCTCTTTGGCCAAGTAAAATGTTTTGCCATTTACCGGTTTTCTTAACCAAATGTCCTCCTAGGGGGACTATTGTGACAAAATCAGGGCTTTTCACGAAATGTAACGGTAACACTGCTAATGTTACTGTGCGGGAAACATATCAGCTGACAATTACATGGTATTTTTCTCCATCAGTACACCGTTACTATAATAAAAAAATTTATCGAGATCCTTTGCTTCACCTCTAACTGCTTACCTCAGTCTTTCCATTGACTGATAAACAAAGATCCTTGTTTAAATCATCATGAGTTAAAAATTTAACGTCGGTGTGTCCTGACTATTTGATGCCCCGGGGGGGTCATGAATGATCCGGGGCGCGAGCCATAAACAACAATTCAACCCCAAATAATTGTCATCCACAAACCAACGGGGAACAAGGAGGGTTGTTGATTTTTGACATGCTTAGTAATTCCCGCGGGAAATAATAGGTTTTTCTCTTCCAAGCTTCAATGGCTAATTTCACATCATTGTTCGTACGCTCTTGGGCCGTAGGGCAGGCTGCGCAGTGCTCCTACTCTGTTGTTGCTGGGGTTTTTTCCCCCTCAGTGCACCACAATGGGGGAAAGGGCAGTGGCGAGCCCAACACCGTCTGCCTTCAATTGGTGACGGCTCGTTCAAAAAATCGAAAACCATCTATGCTTACTGCATACCCCGGATACATATGGAAATAAATTAAGAAGATCTTTATGGTGTCTTTGAAGGGAAAAATTCGAGGCTTTTTGTCAAATTCAGAAAAAATAGTACTTACGAAAATATGGTTGCCACTTATCGGATTGATCAAAACTGTTAACCTGGTCCCCACTGTTCGCCTTAACGACGTCTCCCGTTTTTAAAACCGGGATCAAGGGACGAAACGTTTCCTTTGAGGCGGACGAAGGTTTTGGGAATTTTTTTTGCACGCTATGCACGGTTCATATGGCAATAGGGGACGGGGCATGATGGTCCTCATTTGGTATGCTGGGAGGGGGTCTTTCCCCTGAAAATGCCCCTCAAGCCCCCTTTTTCCGTCTATGTGGTTTGGAGGACTTTGTAGCAAGTGTACGTTACGTACTCAGGACAAAGGGCGTACGTGCGGCTTTGGGGGATTAGCCCATAGGGGCGGCGAAAATCCCCTAAAAGACGTGAAAAACGAGGGAAGAAAGGGGGTTTTGATGTTTTCAACGGAGCACGTTCATATGCTGCTGCTACACAACAACTTTTGCCTCGTAATCATGGAGTGAGAGTTTAAGGGGGTGGGTTTGAAGACTCGCCGAAATGTCAAACCCTCCGGTGCAGTGGAGGACGTGGGCGTGTTCGGCGACGAAAAGGGGAAGATCTCGTTCTACTCAGGTTGACGTGGAGCAATCTATTCAAGAATTTTCTGAATTTTTTTATTGGAGCTTCCACATTGGGGGGTTTAAAAGGGGTTTAGGGGTTTAAAGTGTAAAGGGAAAAGGAGGGGGCTCCTCCGGCATATTGCGAAATCAGGTTGTGGTCGGGGAAGTTTCATAGAACAACAGTTTAAGATGAATGGATACGGGCCGCATTTCTCGAAAGAGAGTGGGGGTGATATCTGACTTCAAATTTTTTGAACCAGGAAACGGGGGGGAAAAAAAGCAGGGGCATGTGACTCGTAGAGACAAGGGCAAAATCTACATTTGTTCGCTGTAAAGAGAACGACACGGGGGGGGGGTGGGGGAAGAAGTGGAGTACACACAAGGGAACCCAAAGATTCAAGGTATCCAAGGGGTAAACCTCCAATAAAAAACCAAAAGTGTAAATTTTTAAAAATAAAAATGGGTTACGGTCCTGTTGAAAAAAACTAAGTATTTGGGGTTTTTTTTAAAAAAATTTATGTAAGAGGGGATTTTAAAGAAAAAAAAAATTTGGGGTGGTTCCGTTTTTTTTCCTGGGGGTTTTAAAGCAAAAGGGGGACATGTTAAAAATCCCCGTTTTTTTTTTAGGGAGGGGATTGTTTTTGGGGGGGTTGGGGGGGGGTAGGGGTTTTTGGGGGGGTAAGGACCGCGAAGGGGGAACAAAAGGTTTTTTTTTGGGGATTGGGCCTTTGCATGAATCCCCGTTTTTGGGGGGGGCGAGTAAAGGATGCGCCGGGGGGGGTTTTTTTTTTTTTTTTTCCTTTTTTTTCTTTTGGGGGGGGGGGCTTTCGCAACGTTCGTTAAAGGGAGTATGGGGCAAGCTGGCGCATTACGTTTCTAGATGTCAGCGTCGGGAGTTACGTGGCTAAATGTGAGCTTTTCCGATCCAGGGGTGTTATGGTGGATTTTGACGGGGTGGGATTACCGAGGCGTTACAGAGTTTCGGGGAAGTTAATTGGGTTTAATGCACAAAAGAGGTGTGAGGAAGTTTTTTGTGAGGCTTGGAGAGGATGGTGGGCTGAATGGCGGGGGGAATTGATATAGTCAAATGGTGGGATACTGGGGAAGGGAAGGTGAGGAATTTTTTCCACAAGGAAAAGAGACAAGAAAATGCAGTATGGCTCTTGAACTATCTTGAAAATCACTGCAACATGTTATACAAAGGGTGGGGAGTGTATCCGGGGGTTGAAATTGAAAATTTAAAAAACCTTAATTAAACTTTCAAAATCGTATTTTTTGATGCGGCCGGGTAGCAAGTGAATTTATGAGGTTTTTGGGGTGACCGCCTTCCGTTTGTCTTGCGAGAGAGGGCAAACCCCTAAGCGACAGATTTAATGGGATTAGAGGTTCAGGATCATTGGGAAAAATTTAGTAGGGGGCAGGTCCTTTGGTCAACGGGGGGTAGAATACCTTTGTGACCAGGGAAAATTGCAATACAAAAAGCTGGGGATTCTAAGGGGGGGGGCTGGGAGAAATGGGGGAATATGTACGTTTAATCTAGAGTACATGGCAGGTTGGCTTTTGAAAGGACCTATAAGTGAAGAAGAGATTAGGTTAGCTTGGGTATGGGGTAGGGGAAATCGCCGGGGATTGAGGGAACCCCCGTGATTTTTACAAGGACAATTGGATTTATTCGCGATTTTTGGGATATTATTTAATGAAAAGAAAAGTAGTGGGGATTTTGGGACAGCAACAAAAACAGGGGTGGTTGTTCTAGTCCCGAAAAAAAATCTGGTAATTATATAATAATTTAGGGCAATTTCATTAATGTGTGGGACAAAAAATTTTTCGAAATTATTAGGAAATAGGATAAAACGGGTTTTGGAGAGAGTTCTGGACAGGGACAATATGGTGTGCCAGGGGGGCCATTATGGGTGTGGGGGCAAGGAATTATTCGCAGGTTAAATTTAGGAAAGCGGGGGGGGTAATAAGGGTGGAATATTAGCTTTAGATTGCAAAAGCTGCATCGATTGCGTGGGGAGAGATGCATTATGGAAGTTTATGCGGGGAAGGTTTCGGGAAAAGGGAAAATTTTTAGTTTGGGCACAGGGTTTTTTACGAGCAGGCTACGTTTAGGGTGAGGTAAAAGGGAGGTTGGAAAAGTTGTTAGGATTAGGGGGTTACGGCAGGGGGGTCCATATCCAAATTCTTTTTGCTTATTTTAGGGCCCGTTTTTTAGGCCTGAGGGGGATTGTACACAGGTGACAAACAAGGTTGGGTGGGGTACAATAGGAATTATGGTTTCGGGAGACACTAAAGGTTTTATTTGTGGAGCCAAAGGGTTTTTTGGAAAATGAGCGTTGGGGGAAAAGTTTGGGAAAGCAACCGGAATGACGGTTAATAAGGAAAAATCAAAAGCTTTGGAGGTGGGGGATTGTGCGGGTGGTATTAGGCCAGAGGGGAAAGGTGGCCTTTAGTAAATCAAATTAAGGGGGGGGAGTCATAGGGAAACTACAGGTGCGAGGGAAGTAATTCAAGTGAGGCTGTAAGAGGTTTTAGGTCGTTTTAAAAGGTTTAGGGGAAGGGGGCTTGTCTATATACAGCGCGCAATTGTGGTGAATGTGATTTTTGTCATAAGTTGTGGGATGTGGGATGTTTTTATCCGTTACATCCCTATGATAAAACATGTTAAAAGCGTGTATAAGATTTATTGGGGTTCAGGTTTGATTGGTAAAGAGGGATGTGGTGTCGCCCCGGGGGGGGGGTTTGGGCCGGGTGGCCTGGGTAATGAATCTGCATAAAGGATGTAAGGCATGTATGTCAAACTAGCTACTTGAGAGGGGTAAATGGCCGGCACGGGGTTTTACCGGTAAACGGGGTGGTACGTTGGTTGACCGGGACGGATGTAAAGAGATGTGAGGACATGTTGAGGATGGTTAATTTTTGACAAGATCCACGCAAAAATCAAGATCGGGAAAATTGGGACTGGGAAGGGGAGGAGGTAGGGTAAGGGGGAGGGAAAATCCAATGATGAATGGAAGGACATATGGGGTGTTTAAAACCCTTAAGGTTTCGAGCAAGTCAGGGATAAGTTTAAAATTTTTACAAAATACTGCCTCCCCGGGGAAATTTTAGCGAATAGGGGGCGTGCAGGGGGGGGCTGTGTTGTGTGTGTGGAGATCCTGTACGGTCTTTTATGCAGTTTTTTTCTGTAAGAATTGGAAACACGTAAGGTTGTGGTTTGGTAAGGTGTTAAGAATGGTGGGGGGGGGGTGGGTTTATGTCTTAAGAGCTTTAATTTGATGTGGGGGGGGGGTCGAAACACCGGGACAGGAATGCAAAACGAATTTGTGACGATTTTTTTCTAAGTCAGGGGGAAAAAGGGAATTTATCGTGAGGGAGAGAATCAACACTGGAAACGAAAATTTTTTTGGGACACAACGGGGAAAAAAAATTACGGGAAATAGATGGTTTTTCTTTTTTTAAAAAGGGGTATTGCAGTTAAGGGCAGGGATTTATGGGAGTTAATACCTTTAAAGGGGACACAGGGTGGCTTTTTGAATATTTTGAGTGAAGTGGGATACGATTGGGGTGGGTTGGGGATAATTTATAAATATAGGATGATCTTAGTTTTGGATGATGTTTTATTTTTTTAAAAAAATATATATATTTGCTTGGAAACTAATTTTTTGTTTTTTAAATTGACGTGGTTTTAAAAGGTGGGTCTCTGTGAAGCAAATCATGAAACATGAAGGGGTTTTTTGTAAAAGCACCTTGTGCAACTTTTTATTATAGCTTTTTATTTTATATTTTTTGTATCAGGCATGGGATGATACCTGGTAAAGTTTGTTGGGGTCTCCTGGGATATATGTTTTTTTTTGGGAATTTTCAGATATGGGGTAACAATTTTGTATTATGTGTACATAACTCTCATGTGGTGTGTAATGTGATAAAAAATTGGTGTGTGTATGTTTTCATAATGTTACTTGTTTGGGAATTCAGAATTATCTCATGCTATTTAAGTGAAAACCCTTTTTGTAAAGTACTGAAATTTTTGTTCTTTGCGAATAAAATAAATTGAACCTTTTTTATTAATATCTTCGTTTTTTGGATATTTTTTTTATATTTCCCTTTTTTTTGTATTATGTCTTTACAAAGGTTTTTTTGCATAAAACAACCACAAAGGGAAAAAATTTTTAAATTGATGAATAGTTTTCTTTTGTTTTAATTTATTAAAAAGGGGGTTTTTTAAATTAAGGTAACAAAGGGAATTTGAAAATTTTCCCTTGTTTTTCCCTTTGGGAAATAGGACATAATAAATGGGGGAATGGACGAATATTTATAACCGTTCTAGTTTTTAATTGACAATTGAAATTTTTACTTATTATGAATGTAATGATGGGAAAATCCATGATTTTTTAATGTTTTGGGGTTATTTTTTAAATTTTAAAAAAAAAAAAAAAAAAAAAAAAAATTTTTAAAGGCTTTAATTTTTGTTATAAATGTTATAGGTTTTTGTTGTAGGTTTTTATATAAATTTTTTCATCATGTAGGGTTTTTGGGGAAATACTATTTGACTTAGTTTGTAAATATCGGATATGGCTGCAGCATACTTTAAAAAGGGTGTATTTTGTTCATGGATTATGTTTTGTATACCTTTTTTAATGAAGGAGGGATTTTTAAAATATTTAAAAATTTGGGTTAATGACTTTTTAAATAAAATAAAAAAAAAAAAAAATTATCATCAGTTTTTATTAAAAAATTTCACAAGTGGTTTTTTTACTTATACCAGCAGGGAAGGGTATCTTTTCCTTATCAACAAGTCCATGCCCTGAGGGGGAAATACACCCGGGAAAAATCCCGGGGGAAAAATAACCGTATAATACTTTTTTTAAATTAAAAAACTTTGGCAGGGGCATTTTTAAAACAGCCCCTCCATAGGCTTCTAAAAATACATCTATTTTGGCAATGGAAACGCCCGGGTTAAATGGGCATACATTTTCTTTTAAAATTAACGTGGATAACGCCAGGTCTTTTAAAAAAAATTATCTCAGTTCCCTGGCCCCTGGATTTTTTCCCTGGGGGAGGGGTTTGGGGGGAAAAACCCCCCCGGGGGCCCGGTCTGTGAAAACCCCTCCGGGTGGATCAGCCCCTGATCAACCGGGTTTGTTGCGGGCTGGCTGCACGAAAACCCAAACGTACGGGGCCAAAAGAACGGCTGATCGGGAACGGGATTTTTTAGGTGCTTTCCAGTGCCAGCTTGAAGACGGGCCCAGGGGTGGGGTTGGAAACCCCCCCTTATGTGTGCGGGGGAGGCGTTGAAAAAAGCCCCGGGGCCCCCTGGAAAACTTTGAAAGTCCTCTTAACGGCTAGGACCCCCCTCCCTTTTCCCTTGGGGGGGGGAGGGTTTCACCCGTCTGCCAAGCCCTTTTCCCTTTCGTAGTGAGTGTTTTTCGTGTGCAAGTTGGGTACAAGTCCCCCCTAGGTTCCCCCGGGTGTAAAAATCATTATTCTCCCCTGCTTTCCCAAGGGAATACGGTTTAAAAACCTTTCAAGCGTTTCCCAGTAATTGAGGTTTTTTTATCTCCGTTATGCGCCCCGTGAAAGTTTTTTTCTGTACTTTTTTCTGGGTGGGAAATTTTTAAACCGGGCCTTGAAAGGTGCTTTTTGGGAGTGCAGCAATTTTCCCGCCTAGTTTGAACAAGTGACCTGAAGAGTGTCATCAGGGGCCTTGGCCCCCCTATTTGAAGGTTCTCATTACCCAATCCGGGGTTCATTTTTCTAGCGATGCATTTGAACAATGTTATGGTCCTTAAAAGGTTGGATCCCCGACAAAATTCACTCCCGGGGTCTTTAAACGTTGGTGTTTCGTCTTTTTTTGGGCCGGGAATTTTTTTTTGTACTCTGTTTGAAGTTTTAAAAATTTCCTCATGTTTCCATTTTGGGAGTAATTGAAATTTCTCTCGTTAAATTCATATTTTTTTCTGCAGCCCACTGAAAGTTTTTGGTTTGTTTGTTCCGCCCCCGGGAGCCTTGCAGTGTTCTTGAAAAGGGAAAAGGACGGGGGCATGCAGATTGGGGTGTCATCTGAAAAGGGAAAACCCAGGGTGCTGGGGGCCCCTGACATCCTTGTCAATGTCGGTTATGAGGATGGGGAAACAAGATGGGAGTTAGTACGTGCCTTGTGGAAACAGAGCTTTTCACCGTAGGCTGCCCTCGGACTTTACTCGGGTTGACGACTACTCTCTGGTTCTTTTATTTGAGGAAAAAATGGGATTCCCCCCGCCCGATTTTTCCCCTGTTTTTCCCTTTAGCGCGCTTTTTGTGCGTATTACGCCATGGCCCACATTTGTCGAAGGCTTTTGAAAAAGTCTTTTATATATTACTCTGCATTCTTTTTTTTCTTCTAGTGCATTTGGGCCTTGTCGAGTGATCCATAGTTGAGACAGACGGAGCGACCTTTCTAAACCCATTTCCCCTTTGGGTTTGTAACTGATGGGTTTCAGATGGGTGGTAAACCCTTGCTTCTTAGGACCCTTTCAAAGTTTTTTATGATTTGGGATTTTTGTGCTATTGGTTGTATTTTCTTTGCTGTTGCTTTACTGCCCCTTTGTGGAGGGGGGTATGCTGTTTTTTTTTAGAAACTGGGGGCCCCCCCCGGTTGTCCATGCTCCCCTTTCTCCATGGGAGGAAAAGGCTCGTGTTAGGGGCTTCTTGAAATTTTTTTTGATAAAACACAGATTTCCCCAGGGAGTCTGGCCCTGGGCAGAGTGCTTCCCATGCCCTTTTATCCCCTTTTTTCGAAGTCATTTGGCGTCGGGAATAACATCGGAAAAGGGCTTGTGTTAATAAAATTTTTGTGGCTTTTCAAAAAAAAAATTTCTTTTTTGATCTTCGACTCTCAGTCTGGTTAGCGGCTTGCTAAAAAAGGTCATATTGGGCCCTTGGTAGCTCACCCCCCTTTTCCCTTGCTGTACTGGTAGGCCCCCACTTGTTTAAGTGGGGGCCCCCATACTGGCTTTGTTCTCGTTTTAAATTTGGCATAGGAGAAAAAATTTTTTGGGGTTTTTTTTGGGTTTTCCCATTTATGGCTTTTATTCTTCCCGCGATTCCTGACTCCTAAAGGTTTCTTTTAGTTTAAAGTTCGATGCTTGCTATTTTTCAAACCATTTGTCCCCCCCTGCGCATTTCAAAATATTTTAAACCTCTTTTGCCGTTTGGGTTTATTTTTTTTTCCGTCGCCTGTAAAGGGGGGGCCCCTTGTCTCTTTTAATTTTACTCTACTCCCCTTTTTTCTTAAGGGAAAAAACCCCTTTTTCTTTAATCGAGTGCCCCCGAGTTAATTGTTTAGGCTAAGTTTGGTCGTTTTGCTTGGGGTATATTTTCCCAGTTTATTTCGGTTAGGATTTGGGTTTTTATTTTGGTTTCCCCATTTTTAGTTTTTGTTATTAAAATTGAATTTGGTAAATGTTTCCCTCGGACAAGTCTCATTTTGTGGGTCTGGGGCCCCAAAATTTCATGTCTAACCCCTCAATTATGTTGTGATCTGAGTATATTGTTTTTGAAAATGGTGACATTTTTTATCAGATCATCATTTTTAGTAAAGATGAGGTCTATTTATTCCCCAGTTAGTAGGTCCTATTATTTTGGTTTAAATTTTGAATTTTGTGCAGAGATTTAAAAGCTCGGGGTGAGTGTGATTTTTCATCAGAGCTGCCCCCCTGGTTTTTATTACTCAAAAAATTTTATTTGCTAATTCCCATTTTAGGTGGGCCCCTTAAAGTTGAAATCCCCGGAGCAAGATGTTGGGTGCGGGTCTGGAAGATTTTCCAGCAGTGGTAAATTTTTTAACAGCTGTTCCGGGAATTGCGGGGGATGTTCTTTCCGGGGCTTGAACAAACCACAATGACTTTTTTTTGGGGGCTCGCCTTTACTGCTAAAACTTCCATACGTCTTTGGGGCTTAAGCATTCTTTTGCAAACAAGTGACTCTGGCAATGTACGGGCCCAAACCCCCCCCCCCTTTTCCCCTTTTTCCTCTGTCCATCTGTATAGGTTTTTTAACCTGGGATCCATTTTTTCCCTTTGCCAAGTGACCCTTTTATGTGGGTTTTCAGGAAAGCCGCGAACTGCCTTTGCCTCTGGGGGGCGGGTCCACGGATGAAAGGTATTTTTTTTGTTTGTTGCTGGTTTTAAAGCCCCTGTAAAATTTGCAAAAAAGAATTTTATGGGATGGGGGAAATTTTTTGGTACTGGGGGGGGATTTTTTTTTCCGGCATTAGTATCTGTATCTTTTGGTTTGGAGTGGGGGCCCTCGACTGGGGTTCCACTCCAGGAAGGAATGGATTTGGTGTCCCGTTTTGCTGCCATTTCCTGCCAGTTTTTTTTCTTTTCCTGGCACTAAAAAAACCTCTCCCTCTTGATTTGGCTGTGGGTTACCCGGGTTTTTCCCCAAGGGGCCCGGGATGTTTTGTATCTTTTTCCCCCTTTAGATGGTATCCCTGGCAAATTTAATTATAGCACGGGTCTTTCCTGAACGAAGAGGTACACATTTCAGGGTAAAAACTTACAGGAAGGGAGTTTGGGTTTTTTCCTGTTTTTCATAGGGGGCTTTAAATTTTTCTAGGGTGGTCATATTTGGGGCATGCCCCCATCTGCTTTTCCGATTTCCCATGCCGGGCAGTCCCCAAGTCCCTTAGTATGTGCCCCGGTTTGGGTTTTTCCCGTTTCCCTTTGGGTTTTTCCCTTTGCCTGTATTCCCTGTTGGTGCATGTTTCCCTGTCTTATTCCTACCCTTTCCCTAGAAAAAAACCAATGGAGCCCCAAACCATTTTGGTTTTTGGTAATTTATCCTCACTATTGCTATTGGAGTCCTCTTTTTTGGGCTTTTTTCCTGCGGTTTTTCTAGTTTGAAAATTTTGGGTTTTATCTTATTTTTACTAAAACTTGTTTCCCAAATGGCCCCTTTCCCTTATGGGGGTTCATTTATATGTTTTCCCTTGTCCCTTTAAAATTCCCCGATACCTGGAAAAAATCTCCAGCTTCACCATTACTGCTCCCGGGAAACGTTTTCCCCAGCTTAAACCTTTTTCTTTTTCTCCCAGGACGGGGACCTCCAGTTTTCCCCCATTACTGTCCCCCAAGGACAGCACTTCAGCCCCGCTTTACGGGCTACCGGGGACATCACCTCCAGCCTTACAGTTTGTGACTACATGGCCAGTATCAAGGGCAGTACCATTCAGCCCAGATTTTTTTATGTTCCCATCTATTGTAAAACCCTTCCGGGTTTTTTTTGGGAAAGCAGCTTTGATGTACCCCCCCCCCTCTTTTTAATCCCCTTGTGTTTTTTGGGTCCACTTTTTTCCCTCATTTGGGCATACCCAAAAACCTTTCTCTGTTTTAAATACTGCTTGTAGTAGTTCGGGAATATCTGCAAAGGGGGCCCGTGAAAAACCCAATTTTCCCCACAAAAATGAAAATTTTAAATCCATGGGGAAAGGGCCCGTTTTTTTTGGATGCCCACGTACACACGCTTCAAAAATGTTTTTGAATTTTTTGTTTACGGGCAATTCTACTAAAAAAACCTCTTGAAAAATTATTTTAAAAACCTTAAAGGGAAGCTTGGGCTATTTGATTTCTTTTTTTAAACTCTTTTTGTTATTGGGACAGCTTACCTTTCACTTCCCGGGGGATTTTTAATGTTTGTGTTTATAAGGGGGGCCTAAAAACCCCTGGGGGTTTCCCAGTTGCTTTTTTGGGTCCAAAAAAACTTTTTTGAAACCAGCCCCTTTTTCCGACCCTGGAAAGGGGTTTTTCGGCCCAGTAAAGGGTTTGGGACCAG
This sequence comes from Cherax quadricarinatus, assembly GCF_026875155.1. NCBI lineage: Eukaryota > Metazoa > Arthropoda > Malacostraca > Decapoda > Parastacidae > Cherax > Cherax quadricarinatus. The sequence continues at coordinate 50,906,602 of NC_069406.1, read as the reverse complement.
TAAAGGGGTTTTGGGAACCAGTCGATCTGCTCTGATCAGTGGTTCTTTTAATTTAAAACATACTGGTCGGTGTTTTTGATTTAACACATAAAGGGAAATTACGGGAAAATTATCTACCCGATAATATGTGATTTGACTGATAAAAAAGTAAAAACTTGCGTGTTGAAGACCCGGGAATCGGGGCAGCTCCCAAAAATTTACGTACGGGCGACCTCTTTGTTTATCAATTTGCTGTATCTGGCTTTTCTATTTTTGTTTTTTTTTCCCTCTCCCCCCACAAATAAATGTAAATTTTCACTATATTTTATGGTGCAAATTTTGGAGGAAAGGGGGGCTTTTTCTGTTTGTAATAATTGTTCTCGTTTTTGGATATTGGGGACCCCTGGTAACTAAAAGGTTATATGGGAAAACACGTAACGGCCCCCGTATTTCAAGAAAAAAAATAAGAAAGTCATCCACTCCACTAATTTTCCCTTTTTAATACTGGTTAGGGTTTCTACTACAACACTGTATTCTGCTATTCATTTGGGATCCTAATTATATGCGATTTCACTAAACGGCCAGGAAGATTTTTAAAAAAAAAACGGGCCTGTGGTAAGTTTTTTTGGCGATTTTGGGCCCCCTGCCTCTATAGGCTTATCAATTTCCCTTTTCAAATTCACCTGTTTTTTAAATGACACTTTTTTGGGCCTTTTTCATCAATTTTACTAGGGAGCCACTGTGTATACCCTATACACCCCATGTAAACTCAATTTCTTTTTAGGGGACTTTTTTTTCCTCTGACAAAAAAGTTCAATTATTATTTTTTTTTTTCACAAGGGGAAAAGGGCCCATGATTCCCCTCTGGGAGAAACCTTTCCTTGGGAATTCACACTAAATTTTCCTTTTTTTTACCCCAGTATATAATGGGGTTTTTCCCGCCCCAAAATTGGTTTTCCCGGGGCTAGAGGGATGTTGTATAGGATTGAGGCAAAAAATTAAAGTTCTAGCACGTTTAAAAGGGGAAAAGGGGAAAACACAAAAAACCCGGGGGGGACCCAAAGAGGGACGCTGACAGTCACGGGGTACCACGCTTGTGATTCGTTTAAATCCCACCTTTTTTTTTCTCGAAAAATTAAAGGGCCCCAAAACGCTGACGAAAACTTTTCGTCCAAAATACAATTTCTGGGCGCTAGTCATCTATCCTGAGTAACATTATCTAAAAAAGTTTGGTTTCAGGGTATTGTAGGATTTTGGGCCTTTTTTGTCCCGGGAAAAGGAAACGACTTGAGTGGGGGCGCCAGCCGCCGACTGTTCTCGGGATCTCTTTCTAATTTAAGCAATACTCTCTAGCAAAGTCCCTTTTCTGTTACAATAGGGGACATTTTTAAATTTTTCTTCTCGATTCCAATTTCTGTCTAAACCACAGAGGGCAGGGTTCAGGATTGGTGGTTTTCCCCGGTAAAGGTACAAAAAAGTTAACGTAGCCAGGAAAATAGGCCGGCAATGAGCGCTGATTTTGGTTGCCCAAATTTTTAGGACAAATTTTTTGTTACCTTGTTTCTTTGTGTTTTTGTTCGTACAAGTTTTTGAGAAATCTCGTTATTGGTCTGTAATGGGTGCAGGGTTTTCCGAAATCTGAGGTAGTATGGGTCCCATTAAGGGTATTCTTGATGTCACCCGGCCCTACAGTTTTTAAACTCTTCGTGTATAACAACTGAACAAGGCTGTCATTGTTTTACACTTGGCAGCTCTAACAAAACCCTCCTCAAAAAATAACTTTTTTCTCACGAGCAAAATTTTAACAAGTTTGATATTGTCGTCCCCTTGAAAAAGTTCGAAAACTCTGGATAACTTACAGGGAACCAAATTATATGTTTTCTAAATAGTTTGGGGTTTTCAAACTCCCAAAAAAAGTATTGGCAAAATGGCAAGCTGCAGAACACGTTTTTAGCTCTTCCTGTCCCAAAACGTGTGCAGCAAATGTTGCCCGTGCTTTACGTGGCCAGTTCATAGCACGTGGCCCCCCCTTTTTCAAAAACCCCAAAATATGTGTTAATTTACTTTCAAAAAAACCCCTTTGGGAACCCCTGGATGCGCTTTCTGGGCCCCCATTAAAAAGTGTCCTGTGATATACAGGGCCCCGTTTTCTTAAAAAAGACGAAAATTTTCCTTTGGAAAACTTCTTTGGGTTTAATTTTTCCCCTGTGCCCCAAATTTTTGCATCTGCAACATAAGGGGCGTTCAAAAAATTCAAAAAGTTCCCGAAGATAGGACCATGGGGAATGGAGGAGTAGGGGGAAAAACATGGTCTGGGGCGGTCCTTAGGTCGGGCCCCTTCGTCCATCAGTCTCTAGAGTGTTAGACTGGTCTAGGGTAAGGAGATTTAAAGGGGTAAACTACACGTTCTAGTTTTAAAGGGTGTGTCATAAATACCGGGGGTTTCACTTGTAATATTGTGGGGCAGTGAGGCGGGGAAAGGGGTGAGCGAGAAATGGCTACACTAGGCCAACCCGAGGGGCCCCTTCTGCCTTAGGGTTTCTCCTTCTTTAAGTAAACAAATAGGGTCATGCTTCCTAAAATTTTGACACTAGGGTTTTGAATCTGAAACATAATCAGCATCCTGTAAAGAGCAGGAAACAAAATATCTTTTTTAATTAATGCTCGAAAAGTTTCTGTGGTGTAATTCCTGTTAGTCACACCGAAATACTTGGGTACTTGCCAAAACGTCCCGAAAATTTTAATGTACTTTAAATCAGGGCAAAGTAAAGTATCAATTTTCTGTTTCACTTTGGGGATACATCACGAAAATAATTTTACTTTCGAGGGGAGTGATTATGGGAAAAATATAATCCTAATAGGAATTTTAGTGTTGGTTTTTCTTAAGGGGCTAGAGCTCAAAAAACAGTATTTCCATCTCCTTGGATCAAGGGGACTCAGTCAGGGACCCAAAATCCCCTGGGATGTTTTTACAAGGGCTAAACTCAAAGGGCCAATTAGGAAAAATAATCCAAAAGGTTTTTATCTTTAAATATAGTATGTCAATGGACAATTTCTCCAACACCTAGGGGGTCAAGACCCCCCGGACAGGCCCCCATTTGTTACAAAAAACCATTTTAAAAGCTTAAAAATCTCCCGTGAATAATAGAAAAGGAAATGCCCTTCTAGCACCCGCCTGTTTTCTGGGTTTTCGGGAAAAAAAGTAGTCGTATCCTTTTCCAATTTTACAAATTTTAAATCAGTATTATTTTAATAGTGCTTTTAGGATTACAACTGGTAGGCTTTCTATCTAGGAAATTAAAATTTTAAAAAATTTATTAAGTCTAGAGGGGTTTTTAAAAAAAAGTAAATTAAAATTACAGCAATCAAAAAAAAATAATCTCTCGAGGTTTAATATTATTGTCTGAAAGCACATATTTTCCATTTAAATTCTTAAGTTCCGCCGGGACATTACTTTAATAAGTATTACAAAAAATGTCCAAAGGGAAGTGTGTGTATGCGTGTAATGCCCTTTAAATAGTTAGCTATTTCCAAAACCCCCGAAAAGACTTAAAAAAAAGTGACTGACAAAAAATTCTCAAATAAACTAACTTTGGGCCGAACCCGGCAACCCGAACAGTCTGCTTGAACAAAAAAAGAATGCTAAGCCCAATTTGCAATGCAATATCAACGACAGGGGACACAGAATCAGGAACAGGGAAAAAATATAACGACACTAAAGAAAGGGCCATCACGATCCTCCCAAAAATTAACCAAAAATCCCATAATAAATGAATCTAAGTTCAGGGTAGAAAAAAAAAAACGACTGTTTACAAAAACACAAAAAACCCGTACAAAATTAGGTTTAGAAGCTATTGTAAGGACCCGAGATATCAAAGGGGTTAAGGGGCCCCCACCCAACCCCAGTACAACGTCCCAAAATCAAAAGTCTATACAATGTTTGTGAACAAAGTTCTAAGAACCAACAAAAATAATGAGAAAGACAAACGGGCCAACCACCCAAACGAGTCTAGAGCAGACGAAAAACTTCACAGAGGTGAGGGCTCCCCCCTCCCATCAGGTGGGTACTACTGGACAAGCCAGCTTTTGAAAACCGGCAGTATAAAAGAGCGACAAGCGGTTTAAATTTCAGTAGTTTGACAAAACAAGCTAACTGAGGCCCAATTTTTACATCCTAACAACATAAGGGTCAAATAACCAAATAACAGTCAAAAAATAATTTTAAAGTCATCCTTTTCGATTTAGCTATTACGGGAAATATAATAAAATTTTTTTTAAAAAAAATTTAAAAGGGAAAAAAAACATTACATATATACATAATAAAACATTGTAACCCCTTGTTTCCAAAAAACCCCGATTCTAAAAGCTAAGATCCCAGGGAATACAAAAGGACTGCCCTTCTAGCATCCCCCTGTTACTGGGGTTTTTGTAACAATATCAGTTTCCTTGCCAATTATCCCCTTAAAATTCAGTAGGGGTTTAAAAGTGCTTTAGGATTACAACTGGTAGGCTACTAACCCAGAGAAATTAAAAAAATTTAAAAAATTTTTTTAAGTCAGAGGGATATTATCAAAATTTTAAAATTTAAATTTCAGCAATCAAAAAAAAAAATCAATCTCTCAGTTCAATATTATTTGCTGAAAGGACATATCAATTTATAATTCTTAAGGGACCGTCAGGGACATTAACATTTTTTAAAAAGAAAATTACAAAAAATGTACAAATGTTGATCGGGGAAAAAACTCTTAAGTTGTTAGCATGTCTCAAGACCCCGAATAAACTTAAACAAGTGACTACAAAGTCCTCAAATAAAATAACCCTTTTTGGGCCGAAAGGGAACCCCAACAGCCCGCTTGAAAAAAAAAAAAAGAATGCCCAAGCCAAAGGGAATGCAAATCAGCGACTGCGACACGAATCGAAATGGGGAAAAAATAAACGGGGCACTAAGTAGGGGACCATCACAATCCTCCCCAAAAGTTGCCCAAAACCCCCATAATACGAATCTATGTTTTACATAGGAAAAAATGTGACTGTGACAATACCAGAAAAACCCGTAAAAATTAGGTTTAGAAGCTATAGCTAAGGACCCGAGATGCTCAGGGGTGTCCTTTTGTGACTCCCCAACCCAGTACAACGTCGAAAAACACTAAGGGCAAAACAATGTTCTGTGAACAATTTACCCCGAACTAACAAGAATAATGAACAGACAATCTGTCCCCAAACCACCAAGCAGTCTGAAAAAAAAAATCTCAAATCCAGATAAAACCCGAACTTTGCTTTTAAGCTCATAGTAGAGAGGTAGTGCGGGGGATTAAATGCGTGAGCCCAACACTGTCCGTCGCAACCCCCCCCCACTACAAAACCTTAACTGTTTCATACTCAGATGGGTTTATTCTGGTTCGCATTCCACAACCACTATTAAGAGTGGGAAACAGCTCCTCCTATGATGGGGCCCCCAACGGGGCCCTCCTTGTCAGCGCTAAACCAGTCTCTACACTGATGTAATTAACCCCGAGTATGCAGAACGATACTTTTACTGCCTGTTAAAAAACTAGGGGCATATCCTAGTGACAAAACGCTGTGAAAAATTATAAAAGAAACTTGGGAAAGAGAAATGGGCTCTAAATATTTTTATATTTTATAAAATTGAAAAAGAAATAATCAGTAAAATGTGAAAGACATTAAAAGCAACTCCTATGCGAAACCCCCTGTCGTGTTTTTTGGGGGGGGGGGGTTGCAACCCCTGAATTGGGGTTTCAATGATTATTTTGTAAAAATATTAATGTATATTACCTTTTTCATAATTTTATATTGCTTTTAAATTTTTCGATAATAGGGTAAAACGTAAAAATATTGCTTTATATTCTTATTTGATTATGTTGTTAGGGGTCATAAAAATTTCTCATTAGTCCCTTTATTGTTTAAACTACTTAATTATCCCCTTGTCCTCCCTTAACTGCCGGTTCTGAGCTGGGGCTGCCACATAGCTATCCCCGTGATCGAGGGGGGGTGTCCTCCCCCCTTCATAAGTAGCCAGTCTGCCCCTGACCGCTTCTGGGGTTTGGGCAGATTGTCTTCTCATTATTTTGTTTTTCTGTAGAACTTTGTTCACAGAACCCTTGTAAAAGGGCTAAGTGATTTTCGACGTTGTAACTGAGGTTGTGTGTCTCGTAGACACTTGAACATCTCAGGTCCGAGCTATAGCTTCTGACCTAATTTTGTACTGGTTCCTGTGTATTGTCACAGTCACAGTTTTTCCTATGCTGAACATAGATTCAGTATTATGGGAGTTTTGTAACTTTTGTGGAGGATCTGCTGATGGTCCCTACTTAGTGTCGTTATATTATTTCCCAGTTCCTGATTCTGTGTCGCAGTCGCTTGATATTGCATTGCAATATCAAGCAGACTGTTCGGGTTGCCAGTCGGTCAAGAAGTTAGTTTATTTGAGGACTTTGTCAGTCACTTGTTTAAGTTTATTCGGTCTTGAGACATAGCTAACTACTTAAGAGCACTTACACGCATACACAAACTTACTTGTTTCATATTTGTAATATCTTATTAAATGTTAATGTACCAGATGGTACTTAAGAATTATAAATGTGAGTGTGCTTTCAGCACAATAATATTGAACTCGAGAGATTGATTTTTTTTTTGATTGCTGTGATTAATTTAATTTGATAATATACCTTAGACAACTTAATGATTAATAAATTTATTAAATTTTAATTTTCTAGTTAGTAGCCTACCAGTTGTAATCCCGAAGGGGACTATCGAATTATTCTGAATTCTAATGGATTATGGAAAAGGATACTGACTACTTGTTACGAAAACCCAGTAACAGGCTGGATGCTAGAAGGGGAGTCCTTTAGTATTCACTGGAGATCTCTAAGCTTTTAGAATCGCGTTTTTTGTAACACCATTCAGGGGTTGCAAAGGCATTGAACCTCCAGGAGGTAGTGAGTGGCATAACCTCCGGAGGTAGTGGGGTGGCATGACCTCCAGAATGTTGTGGGGAGGCATGCCTCCAGGAGGTAGTGAGTGGCATGACCTCCAGGAGATAGTGAGTGGGAGACCTCCAGGAGTAGTGAGTGGCATTTACCTCCAGGAGATAGTGAGTGGCATGACCCCCAGGAGGTAGTGGGTGGCGTGCCCTCCAGGAGGTAGTGGAGGGGCATGCCCTCGGAGGTAGGAGTGTATCTCCACAATACTAAATAATTCTTCAAAAAAATATAAATAAAAAAAAAAGTAATTACAAATATAATTTTTTTAAAAGACATTTACAGAGTAAGCCTAAAATAATATTTTTATTATTACTATAGGGCAAAAAATAATATTACTCTAATAATACTAAAAATTTATATTTCCCTTTACTACACCTAAATTACTATACTAATTTTACTACTACTACACCTGCTACTACATAACTTACTACTACTAATATACTACTACTATACTAATACCTAACTATACTAATACTCTCTACATACAAATAATAATAAAAATAATAAAAACATACACCCGAGAGAGTTGAATTTTACTGTAACCCAAGTTTTATAAATCAAAATTGTCTTAATTAATGGGTTTTGAACAAAGTTCCAGAGTGTTATTTAAATCGGGTTTCAGACTTTTTTACACGTCCAACACAATGATGTGGTGGGGGTGGTGGTGGGGTTTATAGTGGTGGTGGGGGTGGTGAGTGGTGGGATGGTGGTGGTGGTAATGGGGTGATGGTGGTTTTGGTGTGGTGGTGGTGGGATGGTGGGGTGGGGGTGGGGGTGATGGTGGGAGGTGGGGTGGTGGTGGTGGGGGAGGTGGGGTGGTGGTGTGGTGGTGGGGGGGTGAGGTGGTGGGTGTGGGGGTGGTGGTGGTGATGGTGGGGTGGGGGAGTGGTGGTGGTGATGGGGGTGGGGGTGGTGTTTGGTGGTGTGGGGTTTGGGGGTGGTGTGGTGGGTGGGGGTGGTGGTGATGGTGGTGGGGGGTTTTATGGTGGTGGTGTGGTGTGGGGTGGTGATGGGGGTGAGGGGTGATGGTGGTGTGGTGTGTGGGGGTGGTGGTGGGGTGGGTGGGGTGGTGGGGTGTGGGGTGGTGGTGATGGTGTGGTGGTATGGTGATGGTGGTGGTGGTGGTGATGGTGGTGGGGGTGGTGATGGTGGGGGGGTGGTGGTGTGGTGATTGATGGGGTGATGGTGATGGTGATGGTGGTGAGGGTGGTGGTGGTGATGGTGGGGGTGGTAGTGTGTGATGGTGGTGGTGGGGGTGGTGGTGATGGTGATGTGGTGAGATGGTGTGATGTGGTGGTGGTGTGGTGGTGGGTGTGGTGTTGGTGGGTGGTGATGGTGGTGGTGATGGTGTGGTGGTGGTGGTGGTGGTGGTGGGGTGGTGGTGGTGTTGGTGGTGGTTGGTGGTGGTGGGGGTGGTGATGATGGTGGTGATGGTTGTGATGGTGGGGGATGGTTAGGTGGTGATGGTGGTGGTGGTGGTTGATGGTGGGGATGTGTGGTGATGGTGGTGGTGGTGGGGGAGGTGGTGGTGGTGAGGTGATGGTGTTGGGTGTGTGGTGAGGGGGTGTGGTGATGGGTGGTGGTGGTGATGGTTGATGGTGGTGGGGGTTTGGGGGGGTTGGTGGATGGTGGTCGGGGGATGGTGATGGTGATGGTGGTGATGGTGATGGTGGGTGGGGGTGGTGATGGTGATGGTGGTGGTGGTGGGGGATGTTGTGGTGTTGGTGATGGTGGTGTGGGGGTGATGGTGGTGTGGTGTGGTGATGGTGTGGTGGGTGGTGATGGTGGAGATGGTGGTGATGGTGATGGTGATGGTGGGGTGGTGTGGTGATGTGGTGGTTGATGGTGGTGGTGGTGGTGGGGGTGGTGGTGGTGGTGAGGGTGATGGTGATGGTGGTGGTGGGTGAATGGTGTGAGGGTGGTGATGGTGGGGTGGTGGGGGTGTGGATGGGTGGTGGTGATGATGTGGTGGTGGTGGTGGTGATGATGGTGGTGATGTGGTGGTGGTGGTGGGTGATGTGTGGTGGTGATGGTGGTGGTGGTGGTGGTGGTGATGATGGTGGTGGTGGTGGTGGTGGTTGAAGAAACACACAACAGAAAGAAACTTTCACCTGTGAATCAAACTTCTTCATTAAATAGTTTTTACAACTGTCTTTTTTATCACTTTCTCTGTGTCATATATCTGTGCAACATAGTACACCATATCATTTAGGCATGATCAACCAAGCTGTTACTGCCAGTCGCAGGCAAACCCTGCGACTGGTCACGTACTATCACTGTTTCCTTAATGTCAGGTATTCTCTAATCCTCTGCAGTGCCTCTTCTGTTACTCCTGCTGCTGCTCTGCAGTGCCTCTTCTGTTACTCCTGCTGCTGCTCTGCAGTGCCTCTTCTGTTACTCCTGCTGCTGCTCTGCAGTGCCTCTTCTGTTACTCCTGCTGCTGCTCTGCAGTGCCTCTTCTGTTACTCCTGCTGCTGCTCTGCAGTGCCTCTTCTGTTACTCCTGCCTGCTGCTCTGCAGTGCCTCTTCTGTTACTCCTGCCTGCTGCTCTGCAGTGCCTCTTCTGTTACTCCTGCCTGCTGCTCTGCAGTGCCTCTTCTGTTACTCCTGCCTGCTGCTCTGCAGTGCCTCTTCTGTTACTCCTGCCTGCTGCTCTGCAGTGCCTCTTCTGTTACTCCTGCTGCTGCTCTGCAGTGCCTCTTCTGTTACTCCTGCCTGCTGCTCTGCAGTGCCTCTTCTGTTACTCCTGCTGCTGCTCTGCAGTGCCTCTTCTGTTACTCCTGCCTGCTGCTCTGCAGTGCCTCTTCTGTTACTCCTGCCTGCTGCTCTGCAGTGCCTCTTCTGTTACTCCTGCCTGCTGCTCTGCAGTGCCTCTTCTGTTACTCCTGCCTGCTGCTCTGCAGTGCCTCTTCTGTTACTCCTGCCTGCTGCTCTGCAGTGCCTCTTCTGTTACTCCTGCTGCTGCTCTGCAGTGCCTCTTCTGTTACTCCTGCCTGCTTCTCCAACTTTTGTACTAATCTCTTCTGCGGAACTGTATTGAAAGCCTTTTATACAATAATATGCAGTTGTGTTCACCATTGTAAATAATCACATGTGTAGTATTTAATGTAAGTTCATCTTGTGAAGATGTTGACATGTGTAATTTGTGCTCACCTCTGTAAATGTTCTGATGAGTTGTGTGTGTAAATTATCTTGGTTAATGCTTAAGTCTTACTGGATGTGTTAAGACGCAGTGATCACCCTCCCGACCATGTTCACAACCATACGGGTTTGTGAGAATTGTGGTAGTGAATATTGTGTTGATTATTGTGTCTTTCTTATAGTGTCTGGAGGGTACTGTGGTAGTTATTGGTGTATTGCTGTAGGGTCC